>JAUIMM010000528.1:3505000-3960000 GCA_031769625.1 Taudactylus pleione | reverse complement strand
TGGTATCCAATGTAGGTATTGCCATATATGACAACTGCATATCTTATGTGAGCGACAAAAGACATTTGAACCCCAGACGTGTTGGAGGGGAAAAAAACGTTACAAATCCATCAGCCCAGTATGCAATAGTATTAACCAACCATGCGATAGCCATGGTAGGACAGGTAACCGCCCCTGAAAGCGAATATATTGATTTCAGGCAAAGTTACCATCTACGGATCCGTAGAATCCGTCTGGCCAGGAATGGGAGACGTAGTAACGCCTGTTATCAGACGAGTACCATGCAAATACAACCCAGGAGGTAATTTCTATTACTTGCGACGACCATCAGGGAATGGGAAACAGGAGGCCAAACAGCTTTTGTGATAGACTCCCGCCCTGAGATCCACCTGCTGGACAGAAACGGGGATCCCCACGTTAAACTGAGGGTGTATGGTACAGGTGCAGGATCGACATTCTGTATAACCAGAATGGACCTGACCGCCAGCCCCAAAGCAGGGATAATAATAATACTTGAAATCTGCTCCCCCCCGTGTGAGAGGGAAAGAGCCAGACACATCATCCAGTTCATGGCAGAGCCAACTGGGAAGTAACCACAGGGCATATCCTGCATCCGGTGCAGTCCAGGTCACAGCCTAGCTGCTAGCCAAGCTCAGCCACGACCCGAAGAAATCACCAGCACAATTACTGATGTTGCAGCCCGGCAGAGATAGATGGAGTCGCAGTACATGCGTCTTAATACAGACGCTTGGTACTGCCAACTCAAAAAAAACTTAATAAAATAAAACATAAAATAAAAGCTTAGGACTGCTCTAAGCAGTCCTCCTGTTACAAAGGTGTGGCGGGGTATAATATGGAGGAAGACCCGAAGCATTCTGGGAGCCAAAGCTTTAACTGTTTGGTGCCTGGGCTTCCAACCATAATATCCCCCATGGTATCCCTGTGGATCCCTATGGACCCCGAAGAAGAAATTGCCACAAGCGTTCAAATTGCACTATTAAGCAGCACTCTTTATAGCTACTCACATGTGTTCTGGCATTTGTGAGATAAAACAGGTGATTGTATTACACAGATTTCAAATGAGCCTTGGCTGTGTATTTGAAGGGTATTCATACTTAAGAGGCCTTTTTTTTTTTTTTTTTTTTTACATATAATTATGCAGAAACTGCAGTTTCTGCTTAATTTTATGTATTGTTTCTACGTACTTAAAACACAATGCAGGAGATATCTCCAGAACATATGGCAAAGTGCTAATTAGCGCTGCAGATCGCAGTTCCTACTATTATCAATGGGGACTATGATCTGACCCCTATGTATTTAGGAGCAAAGCTTTTCAGATGGTGTAAACTACAGTAAGCCTATGGAGGTTCCAAGTGCAGGAGAGAGATCTTTTGATCTCTCCCCCCACAGCCCCCGGCCAGTTTCAACAGCTGACACTGTGCGCATGAGCAGTGTCAGCTTCCCCCACGGAAGTCTTTCACTTCTGTGAAAGACTTCTCCTAAATGCCAAGGATATAACCGCTGTCCCTCAGAGTTCCCCGTAGTACATAGCCGGGATATTTTTATTAAAAATGAAAATATTCCTAAGTGAGTTAGGTACATAATAATCGTGCCAGTACCACGATTATTAGTACATTGACCCCTAAATGTCTGCACAGCTTTACAGTCATGTTAACAGAAAAACATTCGCAGCTGAGACTAAGGGACCTAAGAATCAAGCTTATTTTTCATAAAATTATGTAGTAACTGTAGTTTCTGCATAATTCTATGTATTGTAGCAATGTACTAATGGCACAATCCAGGAGATTTCACAGAAGTCTCAGTCAGAGTGATAATTACTACTGCAGACCGCAGTCCCCATTTTTATCAATGGGGACTACGATCTGACTCCTATGTAACCAAATTGCAAAAAGCAAAGCTTTTCGGAGTTTAGCCCCGGTAGTTTACACCATCTTCAGATAGTGTAAATTGCTTTAAGGCTATGGATGCCTCCCGCCGGCCGGCAGCGGAAACTAACAATGTGTACATTCCACAGGAGAAGTCCGTCAAACATGGAAGACTTCTACACTATGCTGGGGATGTAACGCTCATGGACAGCAGTTACCGCAGCCCTGTCATAGAATATATCACCAGCGATATGGAACTTTAATAATTGCAGTAGTTCCACAATTATTAATACATAGGCCCCTAAATCTGTTGGTTTGCCTTGTTCCAAGATCTGTGTTTCAAATGGAATAGCATACTTATTCAGGGCATGCTATGCAGCCCGACAAATGTGGCTTGTAGCATTTAACAGAAAGAACTTACTGCAATATAGGAACATGAAAATGTGTGTGAAAAGTACATCCATATTCACTTCTAGGTTCTCTATTGGTAAATAGAACTAGTGTTAGTAAGAGTTTAACTAAATAGATATAGACATACGAAAAGTGTATTCAAACTAACCTGGCTGGTACATGCACTCCAAAGGTACACACAGGTCCCCAATCCAACACTCAGAACATTGAGAGAAGACCAGTCTACTAAATTGAGGTAAAAATCATCTTGCAGCTCTGGCGCATCAAGTACTTTGAATGGGATTTTGGAAATTTTACGTGTGGGCTTTCGTGGAGACCGCAATAGCTTCTGACTGTTTGTGAAGGGGGAAAACAACGGTTAAAGCATGCCATAGAATTGTTAAAACTCCTGTAAGAATAACAAAAAAAACCCCTCACCTCTTGTTACTCACAGGTGATAAAGAATATGGAGACACTTCATTTCCATCATCAGGGCTTGATCGCTTGGAGCTTAAGGAATACTATTTTAAAAAATAAATTAATTGAATGGCAACACCACACTGAATTAATGTTTAAGAGAATGTACCACTTCTAAAATAGAATGTAACAATGCCTAAAAATATTTCAAGTTTAATGGTTATAAACATAGTTAATGTCCCCTAAAGATGATCTAGTATACAGAACTTCAAAGTATGGTACCGTGAAGAGAGACTTCTTTTCTGGTGTAGATGGTTGAAGGCGGCGGTCCTCTGTTTGTGGGTCTTGAACCTTTTCAATTCCAGCCCCTAATAATTCGTTCTTAAGCAAAGCAGAGTATGCCAAGCCATCTAATAAAATAAAATTAAAGGAAGATGAGCTTTACTGCATGTGCATATAGCCATAACAAAACCACAAAAATAAAACTATAGCCAGAACAAATATAGAAATTAAGCATACATGCAAAGCAACACCTTCACCAAACTTTAGCTAAAAAAGATCTAAAACATTTTTTACTGTGCCCAATAGCAATCCATTTACATTAGCATTCAATATGGTAAACAGTTATCTGAATTAAGGGTTAAATAAACCCATAAAAAAAAAAAAAGCCCACTTTTTTTAACTTAATGGAATCAACTATCCGTTGATTCATTTAGAAGCACCGACACAAACTGTGTCTCAAATAAAAACGGTAAAAACTTTTAATTTCATTACAAATAACAAAAATACAAAAATGTATTACATAAGTATTCATCAGAGAGGAGAATCACAGCTAAACATCAATTTTCAAAGCATTCCACAGATTCTTCAGGCAATAAAATTGAGGTCACGCTTGCACAGTGATTTGTTTTTTTTAATTTAAGCCACTTCAATGTGGCTTTTCTAATATGCTTTGGGTCACTGTCCTGCTGTAAAAAGAATCATCTCTTGTATCTTGGGTCTCTAGCAGGTTGCAGCATGTTTATTTTCAAGGTTTGGCTATAAATCTGGTTATATTTTTATTTTGCCAATATTACATTCCCTGAACATTACACTCCAATTACCATGGTGCATCAGAAGCTTTGGTTAAGCTGCGTGAACATCTGTCATCTGAGTAATGGTGCTCTTACACGGCACGATATACATGCCGTGTATGGGCACGATATCGTACCCGATATCGTGCTGGGTGCTGCCGCGGGGTCGTACATCGCATCCCCAGGTCTTCCTGCAAAACCATCTGACCTGGGATGCGATGTACGATCCCATTCAAATGGTGGAGGGGGAAGCCGGCATATCGTGCCGTCTGCGGGGAACGCACGAATGCCGGCAGTGACTGCCGATCCGTCAGTAGATGGATCGTGCTATCGCACTACACGGTGCATCGCACAGTGTATGGCCAGCATAACCCACAGGTTCAAAATTACGCAGCCACTGGCTTCACCACACCCAGAAAATTGCTAATTAGCGCTGCAGATCGCAGTTCCTACTATTATCAATGGGGACTATGATCTGACCCCTATGTATTTAGGAGCAAAGCTTTTCAGATGGTGTAAACTACAGCAAGTGAAAACAGGGCCAACAAACACCGCCATTTTCTGTATACTGCGGCTTTGGGGCACTGCAGCCGATGTAGCAGAAACAGATCTGCATATGTGCAGTGCGGCTCCTGCATAGATCTGCAAACATCCGAGATTATATAAATATCGAAATTTACGTATATCTCTGAATTAGGCCCAGTGTTCCTGAGATGATACACAGTGTTAGGCTTGCGGAAAATATAGCATCTAGCAATGAGCCCAAACTGTTCAAGACTGGTCTCATCAGACCTCAAAATCTTGCTCTTGTTATGTATGTGGATCTTCCTCATGCTTTCTGGCAAACTACACTACAACTTGTGCAATTTTCTACAGCAGTTTTCTGTAGGTTACCCACCAATAAAGCCTAAATGGGTTATGTGCCTGGGCTATCATTCCATTGGACAGTTTCTCACATCTCTTCCATGGAAAACCATTATAGTTGGCACAGGACTCCCAGTGGGATGCAATCGGGAAGCCGGCTGGCATTATACCGACGGGAGGGTTAGGTTTAGGGCTTCTGATATAAAAAAAAGCAAAGAGAACAGATCCCAACTGAGGCCAGGTGCGTCAGGGTGGGTGCCCTTTGGATCTTATGAACCTCGAAGAAAAATTTAACAGAGATATGTTATACCATAACTCTAATTTTCTTCTTCATGGTCAATAGGATCCACAGGATCTACCTTGGGGAGGTCCTAAAACAGTTCCCTTAAGGGTGGGGACGCTCCTGCGCAGAGAGGAGAATCCGCTGCCCAAAAGGAAGCATCCAGGGAGGCAAAAGTATCAAATGCCTAGAATTTTATAAACGTATTTGCGGAAGACCAACTGGCCGCCTTGCACAGCTGTTCAGCCGAGGCGCCATGTCTAACCGCCTACGATGGTTCAATAGACCGAGTAGAATGTCCTATCACCTTGTTTGGGACAGGGGGACCAGCCTGTGTATAGAAATAGTCATACGCAGCCAGCGAGCAAAAGTCTGCTTGTTTGCTGGCCAGCCTCATTTGTGAAACCCATATAACACAAAGGGCGAATCAGATTTCCTGATGGAGCTGGTACGATCCACGTAAATACGAATCGCTCGAACCACATCCAGGGAAGCTTCACCTGTGGACAGGTCCGAAGACTGAAAGGCCGGAACTACAATCTCCTCACTTATATGGAAACGGGAATCCACCTTAGTAAAAAGGTAACCCGCTTTAGTACGGAGGACAGCTCTATTTTGATGAAAAATCAAATATGGAGAGCGACATGACAGAGCTGCCAAGTCAGAAACTCTACGAGAAGAGGTGATAAAGAAAAGAAAAAGTGTCTTCGGTGTCAACCATCTTAAATCCACTGTATCCAAAAGGTTCGAAGGGAGCAGTCTGCAATGCCCTGAGAACCAAAGTCAAATCCCACGGTGCCACCGGAAGGACAAATGGAGGTTGCAGCTGGAGAACCCCATGCAGGAAAGTTGTAACATCCAGCAGAAGGGCAATTCTGTATTGGAACAAATCTGACAATGCAGAAACCTGAACTCTCAAGGAAGCCAGGCGAAGACCTAAGTCTAATCCCACCTGAAGAAAAGCAAATATTCTTGCGGCTTTGAAAATCTTAGGGTCATGTTTTCTGTGTGAACACAAAAAAGAAAAAATGAATGAGAAATTCTGTGATAGAGACGGGCGGAAGCAGGCTTCCTTGCCCTCAGCATCGTCTGAATCACAGAGGCCGAAAAACCTTTGCCAGCCGAGGTTAATCCCGATATAGGCAGGGACCCTGCACTAGCAGATCCGGCCATAGAGGCAGTGGAAGTGGACTGTCTACGGATAGACATGTCAAGTCGGAGAACCAATGCCTCCTGGGCCTTGCAGGGGCTATTAGTATTATCCTGACGCCTTCCTGCTTGAACTTTCTTACGACCCTTGGGAGAAGCGAGATTGGAGGAAACGGGTATGCCAACTTGAAATCCCATCTCACCGCCAGAGCGTCCACGACATGCTCCTCCTTGATAGAGCTCATCGGGGCCACCGACCTTGCTCCTAAGATTCCAACTCAAGAAGAGATGTAATCTTTCGGTTCCACTATTTCAAGGCGAAAGATCAGGTCTCCTCCCGGACCAGTCGCTCTCCCGACATTGCCTTCGACGGGGACAAGTTGGTTATCTTCCAAGACCTCTCTCCTCTCACGCTGGCGAAGAGGCGTGAGATGAAGGATAGCACCAATACTTTACATCATCATAACATTCGTTATCGCTGGGGTTTCACCTTCAGCTTGCAGGTGCGTTCGGACAAATTCCTTTCCGCTCGGTCTCCTGATGAGGCTCTACGCCTGCTCTCACAAGAGCACCGAAAAAAATTATTGGCACACTGTTGGCGCTAGACCCAAACCTGCTGCAGTGATTCGTTTCCCCCTACTACTCTCACTTGCCATTCATAATTTTTTTCCCTAATTGGAAACTCTGTCCCTTTGCTGGACTTGTTCCTTCTCCATGTTCTACTGTTTATTTTGCTGGTGCCATTCTCAGGTTAATATTCATACTCTGCTATATCATGCTAAGTAATGTTTGTTTCAGAATGTTTTTTGTTACATTTTAATTCATATTACTTTGTACCTTTTGGTGCTTTGTTCTGTTTACAACCCCCTCTAGCCCTACAGACTGCCTATTACTACATTACACCCTCCTAACCAGATTTTGTCTTCTCCTAAGTTTTTTTTTTTTTGTTATCTAGATGGGTGCTAGGGCTATATCTAGGTCTGACATTTTTTCTGATGTTCTGTTGATTATGTTATTGCTACTGGGGTACGAAAAACTATTTTATTGTATTCTGTTTTGTGATGTAGGGATATGCAACAAATGTTTTCTAGATGTCCCCTTTCACTTTTTAAGTAACTTCTCATCACCCTGATGTTTTCTTATGTTGTCTTTACTATTAATCCACACTTGGAGCTTGTTTTCTCCTTTATTATATCCCCTTAGCTTAGTGCTCCCCCTTTGGCATCTTAGTCCACTCACCCCCATACGGTCATAATGACCGGCTTCAGACACACTAGGCTTTTTAGCCAACTATATCCATGGGTCCGACCACAAGGACGGGACCTCCCCCGTTCTTCACCCTCTCTTTCCTCTCCTTTCTTTTTTCCTGAGGCCAAATTTCGGGTTCTCTGATAGGTAACTCAACTGCTCTTTTTTGACCACTTTTCGCTCGTGATCCTTAACACTATCACGACTACCAGATTTATAACATTTAACGTTAGAGGTCTGAACTGGCGCAACGTCGATCCACTCTATTTCTTACTCTCCGACAACTTCAAGGCGATATATTTCTACAAAAAGACCCATTTTGCTGGCACCAGTCACCCCGAACTGAAATCCAAATACTTCCCCTCCACTTATCAGGCATGTGATCCTACCAGGAAAGGGTGTCGCTGTACTATTCTCTAGACTTGTCACCTGTTTTCCCACCTCAGTCATCCAGGACCTGGAGGGGCGCTACTACCTTCTCTTGGTTGGGGAATTTGATGGTACTCTTTTTACATTTGTTAATGTTTACACCCTAAACTCTGCGCAACCACGCTTTTTTCGCACTCTACATTCGTTGTTGTCCCAACATAGAAGAGGTATAGTAGTCTTGGCGGGTGATTAATACTACCATAGACCCACGCCTTGATAGATCTAAATTGTCTGTAAGGTCCATTTGTGCCAATTCTGACGACTTGCAACAGTTTCTTTCGCAACACCTCTTATTTAATGCATGGCGTATGAAAGAGCCTACTGCTAAAGATTTTACCTTTTACTCGCCTGTTCACAATGTCCACACGAGGCTAGACATGATTTTTCTAGCTGTTGATCCTGTGCAATTAATACTGGATGCCAGCATTTACCCCAGTACTTGGTCAGACTACTCCCCCCATTTACAGTAGATATTGAATCTCCTTTTCCTCATAATCATTCTTAAATTTGGCACCTTAATGATAAGCTCCTTGTACACCCTGCCCTACGGTCACGACTGACCTCTGAGATTAGAGAGTATTTCTCTCTTAACTCCAGTCCTACGGTCTCTCCCCAGCTTCTCTGGGACACCGATAAAGCAGTGATCCAAGTATCTCTGATTAAATCAGCGGCCTTTGCTAGGAGTGAGAAACTTCTTGAACTTATGGACCTCGTTGCTCAATTAGACCTCAGGCTTGGCCGATGATTACCGTAACCTTGTAGCTGCCAGAGGGGAGCTTGGCCTCTTCTTACAGTAAAAGCAGAGACTTCTCTTAAATGGCTTAATCAAAACATTTTACCAGTGGAGTACCTCAGATCCCTGAGGTACTCCACTGGTAACATTTCCCTCTTGAGACTGCACTCAGTTTACTACAACTCTGTTTCCTATCCTGCAGCCATGATCGTATCCATTCAACTATCTTTGTATCCAATCCCATGCTTTCCAGTTTAACAGTCTGCGATGTGGAACAGTGTCAAAACCCTTACTAAAGTCTAGATAAGCTATATCTATGGCCCCTCCTTTATCTATTTCTTTAGTCACCCAGTCAAAAAAGTCAATAAGATTTGTTTGACGTGATCTCCTCCTAGTAAATCCATGCTGTTTGGGATCCTTCAAATTGCTGGATTTGAGATAATCTACGACTCTTTCTCTTGAGTCTTTCCATCAATGTCCCTACTACTGGTGTAAGGCTCACTGGTCAGTAGTTGCTTGCATCTTCCTTGCTTCCACTTTTGTGCAGTGGGACATTTGCTCTTTTTCAGTCCTCTGGAATTACTCCAGTAGCTAGTGACTGGTCTGTTAATGGTGTTACCAGCACCCCTTATAACCTCTTTTAGTATCCTTGGCTGTATCTTATCTGACCCCATTGATTTATCCACTTTCAGTTTTGAGAGTTCTGTTAGGATCTTCTCCTCTGTACATGTGCTTGTTCCTACCTCATTTTTCTGATTACACCTGCAACTTAACTGTGGCCCCTTACCCTCTCTATCAGTAGTGAATACTGAACAAAAATAATTATTAAGATGATTGTCACCCTCAACAAGTCTCCCTCTTTTTGTCTAGTCTTTTTATTCAACCTTTTGTTTTTCTCCTTTCGCTTATATACTTAAAAAAAAAACATTTGCCTCCTTTACCCACTGACTGTGCCATTTTCTCCTCAGCTTTTACCTTTGCACATCTGATTACTTTCTTAGCCTCCTTCTGCTTTACAAGATACTCCTCTTTGTCTTCATTATCTTGCATCTGCTTGTATTTCCTAAAGACCATCTTTTTTGCTTTCACAATACTTGCTACCTCTTTCCCAAACCACACAGGCTTCCTTTTCCTTGTGGTTTTCCTAACCCTTTTGATACAAAAGGTCTGTTGCCTTTAATATTGCATTTTTTACATTTTCCCACCTCTCCTGCACTCCTTTCAAGTTCCTCCACTCTGCCAAAGATTCAGTTACACATCTTCCCATCCCTGCAAAATCAGCCTTCCTAAAACCTAACACCTTTGTTTTTGTATGGGGTGAGTCAGTATCTGTCTTTATTCTGAAACATACTGCTTGATGATCACTAGATCCCAGGTTTTCACCCACTTTTACATCAGATATTCTGTCTCCATTTATAAGTATTAAGTCTAATATTTCGTATTTTCGATTGGGCTCCCTCACCAATTGATGGAGGGAGGCTCCCTGCAATGAATTCAGGATGTCCCTACTTCTAGTGGAACTTGCCACAGACACCTCCCAGTTTATATCGGGTAGATTAAAACATCACATGATTATAACCTCTCCATTTATTGCCATTTTAGTGATGTCCTACAATAGTTTATTGTCCAGTTCCTCTTCCTGACTAGGTGGTCGATAGATCACAAACAAATGAGGGAAAGGGGGATTGGGGATAGATTTAATGCCCTGGATGAATAAAGTAGTCACTCAATTTAAACGTAACGGTACCAACAATATTATAATGTTACTGGATATAGAATTCCTTTAAAATATAATACTGTGTTGGTGGTGCACCCAGGAAAAATTACAATGTTATATTTTATTCAATAATGCAGACAAAAAGAAGGAAATTTCCTTTTTGGGGCACTCTTTTAAAGGAAAAAGTTTGTACATAGAATTTGACTCTAAAACATCATGTTGGACAGTATGGGGAGGAGGGGAATGGGTATGAAAAACCGCCGGCCGGTTCGATTCCCGTCAGCGGCAGCCCGACAGGAGCAGAGTTCGAAGCAACGGAAGCCCAACAGCGCTGGAAATGCCGATCGTGGATAGGTGAGTATTTACTAACTTAACCTAACCCCCCTAACCCTCCTTAGGGGTGCTTAACCCTAACTTCCCCCCCAAGTGCCTAACCCTAACCACCCCCTTCCCCGCTGCCTAAACCTAAGTCCCCCCCGGGGGTGCCTAACCCTAACCCTCCCTCCCCCTAGCCTAACCCTAACCCTCCAGGGGGGGTGCCTAACCCTAAGTCCCCCCCGGGAGCCCTAAACCTAACCCTCCCCCCCCCCCCCCCCCCCGGCTGTCCGCTCGCAGGCGCCGGTCTCCTGGCGTCGGGGAAATGCGGGCGTCTACATCTACTACATATGACAGTCGGGAAGCCGGCTGCCGGTATATAGGCAGTCGGCTTCCCGATTGCTTCCCCGAGGAGGGGTAGGGGGGGGCTTTGGTTGTTAGGACGAGTTTTAGGTATATGCAAAGAGCTCTAAAAGGTGCCTACAATAGACAATATTTTGCACGATTCACCTGATTTCGACATGTCGGAAGGACAAATAGTGTCTCCAAATCACGATCAGTGTACCCGTACATCACATCTTCAGATCTTGCCTATTGCAGGCAAGATTTGCCAATCTCATACAATTTTGTGCAATAGAAAGATTTTGTGCATGATAGATCTTAAGTCAGATTGGACACTTTTTAGCACCACATCGTGTCCTGGAGTGCTGGGGAGCGTTCAAGGGAAATAGGTCACGATAACATCGTCTAGTGTATAGGCACATAGAAAGATTGATATTTATGTACAGATAACTTTCCCTTTCTAATTATACAATAATGATTTTTTTTTGTAGTTATGTTTCACACTTATTTCTTAATCCCTGGATACCATGGGATATTAAGTGCAGTAACAGGAGCTTGGGCACTGTACATATATCAGCAAAAAGTTTTTTGGGAACTCAATGGGGACGATTCAATCTTTTTTTAAGGCGCTAATTAATTGGCACCCAATATTGCAATTCAATTGTTTTAGGGCGCCCATTAACCAATGCGCATGTCATGCCCAAACCTGTCTAAAGTCCTGGTTAAAGCCCCCAAACAGCAGTTTGGACACCCAAAACCAGGACTTCACACATTTCTGCTGACCACCTCAGGAGGGTGCAACCAGAAATGTCAACGCTGGCGGCCATCTCACCCCCACTAGTCAGAGCCTCGCTGAAAACAATTGAATTCCACCCCCCCTCCCCAGAGTAAGAAAGGGATTCTAGAGTCAACTTGGATTTAGCAACTACCCCTTCACATGTGAAGTCAGAAAGCACAGCATGCTAAGAATACAGAAAGATAAATTCTACCCCAAAGAAGTCCCAACAAATAAATGGCTGCTTCCCTATATATGCAGAGGCCTCACAAGAGTGATCAAATCCAAATGTCAGATTCCAAACCTTAAGCCAACTGTTCCGAGCATCCCTCCACTGCCTTACTGACCTCAGCCGAAGCCAATATGGGGCTCAGGGAGTCCCCTGTCAATATGTAAACGGTCATAGGACTTGCCTCAATTTTCCCATCTGCGCTATGCTGTAAGGTAGTAGTGTTCAGAATCGGAATGGTGATAGTCTTAGAGAGGCAAGATATGGGAGCATCCACCTGTGATTTCCATTTCACTGAATCGTCACTAGTGAGAAAATAGAGGAACTGCAATCTGCGAGATTCATCAGGTGCAGAATAAGCCAAAGGTCAAATAAGCCTGGTTTTAGAGCCAAGGTGAAGCGATGTAGCTATCCCTGGCTCGAGACCTCCAAGGAGAGAACAGTGGAAGGACAACTGCTACTCAACTCCAAAGCACATGTAACGAACCAGTAACTGGACTGGGCATAAGGCATATATTTCTGCCACTATCCTGTGCACCGGAAGAGTTCCCTTACCAGTCAGAGGAAACAAGGGAAGAAAGAATAGTTGCACATGCCGAGAGACCATAGACCGGAAAAATTCACAGAAAACCAGCACCCCAATAAATCTCACCACTACTTCCCTACAGATGAGAGGACAGACAGTGAGGAGAGGGAGCTGCTGCTGGTAGCGCACACAAAATGCTGCATCAGTTCTGAAGAGATTTCTGGATGGGAAGCCGCAGGAGAAACAAAGCCCCAAAACTATCTCCTCCATGCCACCCAGGGCCCAGTAGTGGTGGTTGACAGTATTATACTTACTTAGTGCAACTCCCCTACTGGCACCCTGCTACTACTTACCCTGAACCATGGCTTGTAATATTACCCTATCTGGCTGCAGCAGCCGTGTGTCATTTCTGTTTCCCCTGTCCCCCCCGAAGGGAGTATGACCGACAGCTGAAGTAGGCACTTAGTACAACAGAGTTCCCAGGCAACCAAAGAGGAATAGAAGGGGAGGCGTTTGAGCTTTATACTTGCAAATTTAAAAGTGCCCTGTCACTGCACTCTAGCATCTCGTGGAGGAGTTCTGGATGTCATGGGTATAGAGTAAAGAAACAGCTTCTTTGAAAAACCATGTGCGTCTTCCATTTACCCATGTCTGCATCCTTTGTTTAAAAACACAAAAATAAAATATCCTCTCTCTTGGTTGATCAATTTCCTCACCTTTACCACTATCAGAAGTGGCATCTTTGGCTTTCCTATTTTGACTGGGGGACTTCTCATTTTCCTATAATAAAACAAGAGAAAGATCATTTGTATTTGATGTGCCATAAGTATAGTCAAACATATGTACAAAGTAGGTACTGGAATGATAATATTTTATTGTATATAATACGAGCAAACATTAGATTCAAAAAAGGAAGGAAAGAAAAAAAAAAACACATCTTCACATGCATTCAATGACCAGTTTAGCTGGAAATCATTGCCCAACAAATGTTCCCTACTCTGAAGAACTTTGGTAAAGCTGGGCAGAACTGGCATGCTTATACAAACATTGGGTCGACAGAAAAATTTGTAACATTTGCCATGGCAGTAGAAAGAAGTACGAGTAGGTCAATAAACCAGGTGTGGTCAAATTGCTCATTCTGCAAAATGAACTATGACCAAAGAACAACATATATAGGGCAGCTTAACCTTTTGTTTTATTGTTGTAGCCTCAATGAACAGTGACCACACTTCAGAAAAGCTAGCTCTGCTAATACTGCTCAAGCACACATGGAGCTCTTACACGTCTGACACAGAACCATTTTGTGGAACTTTGCTAAAATAAAGTAAAAGAAATCATACGAAACATATGTGCCGACAACAAATAGGAAAGGAGCACCTACAAGTTCTCTTTCATTATTAGTCACTCACATTTATCCGGTGAAAGTTAATACTCCAGTTTGCTCCAGCTCTGGACGGAATAAATCTATCTCCATGTTTACTTGGAGAAGACATAGGAGAATTTGATGGAGTCAACGTCCTTCTCATTTCTGGCACCTGCAGCAATATAGATGGGAAGGTTGTAAAAATGTATTAAATAAACATATTTTAAAATTGATCATAGAGCAGGCAAAACCACACAAAAAAAACAAGTTGAATGTATGGACTTCATGTAGCTATGCATTTGACATGATAATCTTCACAAATCAGGAACCCAACATTATTACTCTGCTGACAGTGAACCCTATCCATTATCCAATACTGTAACCGCTCTAATACCCTCTTCACATAGTAACACCCATCAGTGTCTGCCATGCCTTCCTGACAATCTCACAAACCACTGCCTCTACAAAATTAGCACACCATTTACTGAAACACACAGTGCTGCTGTGACAATACCAAATATCTAATTGGCTAAAGGTTACCTATGCCACCCCTCTGCACACAAACATAGGGCCTGATTCAGAGTTGTACGCTATTGCGGCTGCGATTTTAGCAGCTGTGGATGTGCAAAATATGTTAATGCAAAAGCAGCAGAAACAAACTGCGACTCCCACTGGAGCCTTCATAGCGGTCTGCAACTGCATACACCTATGCAGCATAAAGACGTAGGTCAGGCAAACATGGACTCTGAGTAAATCTGTGGTCGTGCAGCATTGTCGCCATACCAGACGCTGGACCCATGTTATCTGTGTACAGGATCACAGACATTGCCAGAAACACAACCCAAAAATGGCCAGAAAATGCCTCCGTTTCAGCAGTCACTTCCCACAAAACTTCCTTTCAATCACTTGCAACTGAATCCTCACTGCAACCGTAATTCAATCACCATATGTGCGAATTGCAGCTGAGATGCATGTTCAGACCACAGATAATTGCTCAATTGCATTAACATTGGAATAGTGTACAACTCTAAATCATGCACCTTAGTTGAAAATTTTATTATTTGTACATTCATAAAAAAGTGTGAATCTTAAGCGAAGCAGAGATATAAGAACATGGAGAAACATTGTTGGACTTTTAATGCATGCAAGTGTAGGAACTCGTTCAGACAGCCTGATGCTGAGAGCCGGGTGAGCCAGTTTGCCATTAAACCTGGGAAATAACATTGGACTGCAGTTAAAAGTATCCTGAAGTATAAAAAGCTGGGTAGACACGTAAAGATTTTCTGCCCAACCATCCACCTACTTGATCGGTTGGAATGAAAATCTGGTAACGTATGGGAGTAAATGTTTGAACAAATTGTTTAGATCAAACATTTAACAACAGTTTTTGTCCATTTTCCGGTGTTTGGGAGCAAATTGCCGATTGTCATTTGCTTTCATACCTTACCAGATTTTCATTCCAACTAATCAACTAGTTGGATGGTTGGACAGAAAATCTTTACGTGTGTATGCAGCTTAAGGATTTCACTTCCATAAGATTAGGGTTTTCAAAACATGGAAATTCTGCATTCAAATCTTTTTGTGATGCTGACTGGAAATCAGCTGCGAATTACCTTCATTCATATACGAGATACTGGGTTGTACTAGCAGGCGCAGCTGTCATCTGGGCAAGTAGAAAGCAACCCACTGTAACCCTATCCACCACTGACGCGGAATACATGGCACTTACAGAAACTGCCAAAGAAGCGCTATGTTTAAAATAGACTGTGAATGAAGTCTCCTAAATCAGGATGAGACTATCAACATAGAATGTGACAAGAAAGGTGCAACTGACTTGTCCTGCAGCACTAAGGGCCTGATTCAGCGATGGACACTAATGCGATCGCAGCTGCGATTTCGTCCGGAATTAATGTTAGCAAAGATCACCTGATCATAAAGACGTCCACTGCTGCCTTTTTACCTACATGCGACAATGCATACTTACGTAAATATCGGTAACATTGAAGTACATCGGCGGCCATCTCACCCTTGCGGCAGGTCTGACCTGCCACATCCTTGGATGCTCTTCTGACACACAGAGCCGCATATGCAATAGCAGTGGCTAATTTATGCACGCCCATGTAATGGCGTTCAAACGGCCAGGCACACCTGCATTTCGCCGACCACCCCAAACGCTCACTTCCTGTCAATCACTCTGCAATGGGTCTTCGTTGCCTGGTGATCGCAAAAGCTGTCTTTGTGCCAACGCATTGTGATGCATGCGCAATGGCAAACAATCGCTCTGTGTGAAACTCACATTAGTGTCCATCTCTGAATCAGGCCCTAAGAACCACGGACAGTCCAATCACATTGTTAGTAGACACCACTTCACCCATGAGCTAGTGGAAAAGAAGTCTATCAGATGCACCAGGTTTTAAAGGATATCCATGCCTGAGCCCAGATGGTTAATCAAATTGACAGTGGTACTAATTAAGTTACCAGTGATATCCTTAAAACCTGGACTGTAATGGCAGTGTTTGGGAACCTCTGTCCTAATAAAACTGCAAGCCTAGTTACGGATCACTGGGTTGCCTAAACTTCATTTCACAATTGTGGACCATTATCCAGGAGGCATGGTGTTAACCAGAGGTATTCAACATACAGCCGTCCAGCTTCTGTGAAACTACACACCCCTAAATGCCCTGCCACAGTTTTGCTATTAGGGCATGCTAAAACAGTGGCAGGACATGCTGGATTTTGTAGTTTTACAGCAGCTGGAGTGACGAACATTGAATAACCCTGGTGTACACTACCGATATAGTACTTTGAGCTTGTTGTGTTGCTACTGTAATCAGATGGACATATTACCAGAGAGATGTCTCAGTTTTTCTGGCACATGAGTGTATATGCAAAGGTAACATAAGATCGGCGTTTTAAGTCAATAAAAGTAAAATTACCATTTAAGGTTTTGCGTACTAATAAATAATTTACAATTTAGCAGTTGTCAAATGGGAATTGGAGAAAATATATATAAGAAAAAAAATATATATATTATATAAAAAAAATTTTTTTAACTCGAATGACAATTATTCCGTAGTATTCATTCTAGCACCCTGCAGTTGTCACAACCCGAACAGTTCCCCTTTCCTGCCTGCGGTGTAGCTCTGCTCTGGTGCTTCTAGCACTCTGGTCTGCATCTCAGCAGTTTGTTATATTAGCTGAGTGTGCTAGAAGCACCAGAGCAGAGAGCGACACCCCAAGCAGGAAAAAGAAACTGCACGGGCTGTGACAGGTGCAGGGTGCTAGAATAAATACTAATACAGTGCAAATATTTCAGCTTCCACAAATCAGAAAGTTAGAAGTCCAGTTTCTATCAAGAAGATTTTAGGCAGTTAAGATCAGGTTTGTGAGGTACAGAAAAGTTAAACCTTCACACACTTGTGTAATTTTGACCCATAACGATAATGGTTTAGTTATCCCGAAAAAATTTTCAACTTTTGAGATCACCTAGGCAATAAAATATTGCACAATGTAAAAGTAAATGTGCTTGCTATCTTTCTGGAGAACAAAAAACACATAACCAAGTAGGTTTGAGTTTACAAAAAATCTCGCACCTGCAGGCTTTTCCTGTAGGTCAGAGATTTTTGGTAATCAATAGGGTGCGAGTTTTTACTTTTTTATAAAAAGCGCAATTTTTTTTTTTAGAGTATCCAGAGCATGTCAAGTTTTCCTAAAATCCATATTTTGAAGGAAAAATTGTCAGCATTTGCTCTGGCACCCTTTGGACACCCCTCCTAATTACTAAATAAGCAGTTGGAAGTTTCCAATTGGCTTAGTCGTTAACAACCTTCTGCAGCGCCGTTCTCCTCCATCTCTTCTCCAGTGCTGCATACAGCTTCCATGGACCAGTATTGCACAGGACAGGTACTAACCTTAACCCTGCACTCCTTCCCCACACACACTACTTACTCCACACTACCTCTAGCCCTGCACCGCCTACCCACGCACACTACGCCAACGCCGCTAACCCTGCATTCACTGCAACCCGCACACACTAGGAGCTAAATTTCCAATAAGCCCCTTCCTCCTCCCAACATTCTCCTCCACAACTTAACTGACAGGAGGGGGCTGACAGGGGGAGAGAGACGAGGGATTTCACATGAGGAAAAAAAAAATATTTGCTAACTTTTTTTTTTTTTTTTAATTGGATACTGCAGGTATCAGGAGCGCATGTATCCACGTTAATCCAAAATTGGCTGTGAAGTGTGCAAAAGTTTTTTGTGGGTAAGATCCTGAACTCAATTGGTTATGTCCCTAAGACTATGAAAAACACTTAAGGTGCATACACACACAACGATTCTTTTAACGATAATCGTTTGAAAAAAAATCATTCACTTTGAGTCAAACTATGAACGATAATCGTTCATGCGCGTTCACGTTTGTAGTTCAGTCAGACTTGTCAACTGAACGATTTTCATTAAGGGAATATGCAAAAATCGTTTGTAGTTCAAAAAAATCGTTCATTACACTTTAAAAAATCTGACAGATAATCTGACAGAAAATCGTTGGTAACAAAATCGGTGTGTGTATGCAGCTTAAGAAGTTCCAAGAAGCCGCAAGTAAGTTGCGTATAATTGAACTGAGCCCAATGTGGCAGATGCTACAAATATGTTCAAATCAAACTTTTATAAATAAGTTAAAATTATGGTGAAAATAAAAACCTACTTCTCTTATATTTTCTGAAACCATTCCTTTCATTATTACACACAGTGCACCCGGAAAGTATTCAGAACGCTTCACTTTTTCCACATTTTGTTATCAGCCTTATTCCAAAATGGAATAAATTAATTGACAAGGTGTAAAAAGTTTGAGATTTTTGCAAATTTAATTTAAAAAAAAAAAAAAAAAAAACACTAAGAAATCACATATACATAAGTCATCACAGCCTTTGCCATGAAGTTCAAACTTGAGCTCGAGTGCATCCTGTTTCCACTGATCATCCTTGAGATGTTCCTACAGCTTAATTGGAGTCCACCTGTGGTAAATTCAGTTGTTTGGACATTATTTTGAAAGCCATACACCTGTCTATATAAAAGGTCCCACACTTAACAGTGCATGTCGGAGCACAAACCAAGCATGAAGTCCAAGGAATTATCTGTAGACCTCCGAATATGGGGAAGGGTACAGAAAAATATCTGCTGCTTTTAAGGTCCCAATGAGCACAGTGGCCTCCATCATCCGTAAATGGAAGAAGTTCGGAACCACCAGGACTCTTCCTAGAGTTGGCCGGCCTTCTAAACTGAGCGATCGGGGGAGAAGGGCCCTAGTCAGGGAGGTGACCAAGAACCCAATGTTCACTCTGTCAGAGATACAGCATTCCTCTGAGGAGAGAGAAGAACCTTCCAGAAGGACAAAAATCTCTGCAGCAATCCACCAATCAGGCCTGTATGGTAGAGTGGCCAGACGGAAGCCACTCCTTAGTAAAATGCACATGGAAACCTGCCTGGAGTTTGCCAAAATGCACCTGAAGGACTCTCAGACCATGAGAGACAAAGATTGTACTCTTTGGCGTGAATGCCAGGCATTATGTTTGGAGGAACCAGGCACCGCTCATCACCAGGCCAATACCATCCCTACAGTGAAGCACGGTGTTGGCAGCATCATGCTGTGGGATGTTTTTCAGCGGCAGGAACGGGGAGACTAGTCAGAATAGAGGGAAAGATGAATGCAGCAATGTACAGAGACATCCTAGATGAAAACCTGCTCCAGAGCGCTCTTGACCTCAGACTTGGGTCGACGGTTCATCTATCAGCAGGACAACGACCCTAAGCACACAGCCAAGATATCAAAGGAGTGGCTTCAGGACAACTCTGAAGAGTGGCCCAGCCAGAGCCCAGACTTGAATCCAATTGAACATCTCTGGAGAGATCTGAAAATGGCTGTGCACCGATGCTTCCCATCCAACTTGATGGAGCTAGAGAGGTGCTGCAAAGAGGAATAGGTGAAACTGCCCAAAGATAGGTGTGCCAAGCTTGTGGCATCATATTCAAAAAGCCTTGAGGCTGTAATTGCTGCCTAAGGTGCATCAACAAAAGTATTTTGCAAAGGTTGTGTATACTTATGTACATGTGATTTCTTAGTTTAGTTTACATTAAAATTGCAAAAATCGTAAAAAAAAAAACAAACAAGGCTGTAACATAACAAAATGTGGAAAAAGTGAAGCGTTGTGAATACTTTCCAGATGCACTGTATTATAATTCACAGGAGAAAGGTCACATCTCAGCTCCTCACAATTTAAACTGTGGTGAAATCACTGAACGCCATCACATATGGGCACAGCAGATTGACTCAAATGAATAACTGGCCACAAATGGCCCCTAACGCCAGGCATTTCACCAGTCTAGCCGCGCCAGCAACATTAAGATGAGGGTGATTTACCCTTCTCGCAGGTGAGAGGGGGGGGGTTACCTGAAGGAGTAGGCCAGTGATGGTAAATTTTGGCGGTACTATATTATGTATAATTAAGATGTGCAGCAATACATAATGGTATTACTGCCAGATATTGTTGTAGAGCAGGGACGGGGAACCTCAGGCCCGGGGGCCGTATAAGGCCCTCAGAATCATTTGGTCTGGCCCTCTGATCTTTTTTCCGCTAGCCTCATTTGGCTAGCAGGGTGCCTAGAATAGCACCCTGCAGTCAAAATCTACGCAGCAGTGCTTAGGACGCGTCCTTAGGACACTTCAGATGGTCACACCGCTGCCCTTACAGCTCCCCGGAGCATCCTGGGCATTGCTATAATCACCAGCGTTTGTGGCCCCACCTCTATGTGACATCACATGGAGGGGGCATGGCCTGCACCAGGCCCGCAAAAAATGTTATATACTGTATATCAAAATGGCCCTCGGCAGAAATAAAGGTTCCCCACCCCTGTTGTAGAGCCTATAGTCCTCGATCATAGAGCAGTTATAACACCATCATAGTTGACCAAAAATTCTAGTGGCGGTATTCAATTGTTATAGCGCGCCCAATCTCCCGTCTAAAGTGATGGGAGATCACGGGGTGCTATTCAATTGTTGCCGTTTTGGTCGGGTTTAGCCATATAAAATGGCTACCCCTGACCAAAATGCTGGGCGCGATCAGGTCACTTTTCGCCCATTACAGCTCACACCCCTCTGAGACAGAGCTGAAATGGTGCGCTGGCAGCTGATCGCGCATGACAGGAGCAACAACTGAATAGCTCCTGTAGGGAGCATAAAGGGGCGAAACAATTGAATACTGACCTAGATATTTTACAGCGCAGTAATGAGAGACACTGTTACTTGACAGTGTTCTCTCCAGGCTGTTTTCTTTGGGCGGTACATCAAACAAGAATCCAGTCACCTGTGCACATTGAAGAGAGTGGTCCTCCTGCGGAATCCACTCGCTCACGTGATTGTTACTGGAGAGCAGAGCATTCTGTGTAGCCAGCAATTGAGGGCAGTATCTGGGAGCTGTTAAAAAAAAAAATACATCTGTGGCCAACCACCTGTTACCCACAATGAGTAAAGGCGGAACAATATAGCAGGTGATCCGACAATTTTGAACGATATCGCCGCTATATCATTCCGTGTGTTGACATGATATCGCCCGCTGCGCACTCCCGTGGGGTAGTCAGTCGCTCCTCCAGATCTTTCTGCATGTTCAATTGATCTGGGGGATTGATGAAGCGCTATGCGGGTGGGGGTGCTTGCAAATCGGGCGGGCGGCCCCGGATCGTTCCATGTGTGGGGACCGCCCGATATGTCGGCCGTCTCATCGCAAGGTGCATATCGCACTGTGTATGGGGCCCTTCACAATTTAAATTAGAAAACAATCTTAAGTTTCTTTAAGAAAAATGTAAGTATTGGTGGGTACACACTGGGCGATATTACTGAGTGACTGCACGATCATCGTAATCGTTCAATCGCTCAGTAATCGTGCACAAATCGTGCAGTTTCATGTCGGAAACGACCAGCGATGTGCACTCCTACTGGTCGTTTCCGAAATTGTCCATCGCCTAAACATGCAGCACAATCTGACGATGTCGTCAGGTTGCTGCATGTTCGGGAATGGGGGAAGAGAGCCCTGCGCTGAACGATATCGTTAATGATATCGTTCAGCGGGTGTGCTCAATGTCATGAACGACACTGAGCACACCTTGCCGGGGACACACTAGACGATATCGCTCAGGGAGCATATCGTCTAGTGTGTATGCACCATAAGAACACAATAAGAGCCAGAGGTTTCCAAAAAGGACACTGCAGATGAGGCTGGTCCATCTTCTGAATCAGTCTGTTTCACATGGAATTTCTCTCTAAACATCGCACCAAAGGACTAAACAGTGACTAGTTTAAAACAGTTCAGTGATTGTTGGTAAAAGATAATAGAATGATGTGTTCCACGTGTAAACAATATGGAAAGAGACCAGCCACAAATAAAGAAGTGGCTATTCCATGCAAAAGACTGACAAGAAAGTTTACTTGACCATGAGCAAAGTAAATTACACACTGATTCGTGTTCAAATATAAATATAAACTGGGGTAGGAGAAATCCCCTGCCTTAGCACAAAGCACATCAGCCTAATGCACGTTGTCTAACTCCCGGCCGGCTCCAAAGGGCATACGCAGGATCTCTCAAGCAGAGCTGTCCCTGCTGGGATGATAGGGCAACAGCAGCTACAGCTATCAATATCGATAGCTGCAGCTGTTGGAGTGGTCAGTGCCACACACAGTTCATACATAGCCCAGCTTATCGGCGCTGCTATCTTGTCATTTGCCGCCCAACCCCTCAACGTAACATGGAGAAGCGTTATCAGCGCACAAAACATGGAAATAATGATGTAATATAATTTAGGCTGCTAACCAAATATTTTCACAAGTAGACAGGATCTTAAATCTAATACCAGCCACAATTTACAGTAGCAACATATATCTTTCTAAAATGTTCTATAGTGTGCACTCCCGGTCCAGCGGCAGGCAGGGCGCCGGATCTAGAGCACACCTGTGCGCACTGAAGCCAAGTGCACGCCGAAAAAGGCTGTGTGGTCAATTAAAAGGGGCGTGTCTTTATGACGCGTCCTCTTTTCATCAGTTTTGGGGGCGTGCCCGGCACTTACGGACATGCCGGGCAAGCACCAAGCACCGCGGTCACTGTGAATGGATGCGCCCAGCGTCCATTCACCAGCGGTGACAGCTGCTCTGTAGTTTTCCCCACCTGCGGAACACTGCGGCCTACGGGTGGAGGACAGAACTCGCAGGCTGTTCAGCGGGGCCCCACGCTGGAGGTCAGGGTGCTTTCTGCCCTTCAGAAATAGGGCAAGGCGCAACGCCCCGCTGAAACAGCCTAGCGGGAACGCTAGATATACTTACAAATAGATCATTCAACTATCCAGTTATCTAAGCCTTTAGTTGTTAAGCTGGGTAGACACTAGACAATTTTTTGAGGGAATTTGTTTGTTTTAACTGATCGGAACTACAGATCCTCTAAATCGTCTAGTGTGTACCCACTATGTCGAGCAGTGCGCACTCCCGTGGGGTCATCAGCCGCATCGTCAGGTGGGACCTACATGCAGCTTAACCGGACGATGCGGCTGACTACCCCATGTAGCGTGATGCGGGAGGGGCAAACATATCGAGCGCCCGGGCACCGGATTGTCTAGTGTGTACCAGCCACCCGATATGACGAAACATCGGCATGGGGGTTTGCCGGTCGCATCGCTGGGTACACACGTTGTTTAGTGTGTAGCCAGCTTAAACAGCATAGGGGCATTTTACACAAATGCAATTTACGAATATGCTACGCTATATAAGAAACTGTTAATAAATAAATGTATAATATCTGCACAGGTTGAGTCTCCCATATTCAAAATGCTTGGGACCAGGGGTATTTTGGATATCAGAAAATTCTGTATTTTTGATATTTGCATACCATAATGAGATATCTTGGGAATTGAACCCAAAGCTAAACAGAATGCATTTATGAATTATATACACCTTATACACACAGCATGCAGGTAATTTTCTGGAATATTTTCAAAAATGTTGTGGCTCAGACAAAGTTTGAATTTAGTGTATGTACACATTTATGTTTCATATACACAAAGCCTGAAGGTAATTTTAGAGAATATTTTTAATAATTTTGTGCCTTAACAAGGTTTTTTACATTGAACCACAAAAAAGCAAAAGGTTTTACTATCTCAGTCATGCTACAAAAATTCATCACTCCGTCCTCTTGGAGACAATATGGGGCAAATCAATTGTTTCAGCTCCCATGTAAAGTTGACAGATCGGAGGATATATTTGGGGAGAGATATTTGTGGGTGCCCATGCCTTTTCACGTATGTTGCGCCCAAATAGACCGGTGTAACAGCATAAAACTGCTAAATCTGTCTCAAGTCCTGGGTAATGCACTCAAACAGCAGTTTGGGCGTCCAAAACCAGGACATTTGTGCTCACTATCTCAGGAGGGTGCCAGCAGAAATGTGTCATTCACGCCCAAATGGAGCAACAATTTAATTGCTCCGTCGGGCTCCCATTGGTCACAGCCACGTGTGAAAGCAAATGAATCGCCCCCATTAGTATATGGATTAATATATCCCCCTACTGTAAATTAATATTACAAGTGACCCCAGATTTATAGAAAAACAGGAGTCACATGCTTTGATACGGTCATAAAACATTTCAGTGACTTATACTCCCTACTGTAAATTAGTTTGATTTTATATGATACTACATTTAAATAATGCTATTAGCATTTAAATTATGTTACTGCACCAGCTAACATGGCTTTG
Organism: Taudactylus pleione; assembly: GCA_031769625.1. Taxonomy (NCBI): domain Eukaryota; kingdom Metazoa; phylum Chordata; class Amphibia; order Anura; family Myobatrachidae; genus Taudactylus; species Taudactylus pleione. Next base: position 3,935,477 of record JAUIMM010000528.1, on the reverse strand, counting down.
ATACATGTATATGGTGCATCCACAAGGTCAGATAAGGACGATATAAACGATAACGATATCGTTTGATCGTTTATATCGTCCTTTTTTTTAGCTCCCTCCAACGACCAAACGATGGTCGATGCGCGGGCACATATGGTCGATATCGATCATCCCCCGTGCATGCAGGCCAACCTGGTCTATATCGTTGATCGCAGGTCGTTTTAGTAGTTTCCATGGTTAGTGCATGTGCTGGATGTTCAATAACTATCATCCAGCACATGCAGGTGGATCAGACAACGATATCTGATCTGACCATGTGTATGCACCATTAGACATATAAATTACTAGCATTACACAATAGCAAATATTTCAAAACATCTTTCACATATGTATGCAGTACAGTCTATGGGAAAAACAGAATAGCTTCTGGGTTGCACAAAGATGTTTCTGCAATTTAGCCACAAGATCTAACGTGCCAATTATTTTTTAAATTGGCAAAACAATATTCTCTTTGCTGTAAATCTTGAAGCTAAACATCTACACTTTTAGCAACCCCGGCAGCGATTATATTTGGAGCCATGTATAGTATTTTACATTTAGCTAAAAGAATAATTACCGCTAGTTTAAAGTTCTGAAGTGCATTAAGTGGAGTCAAATGGTGTCTCTTCATACTGAACAAGCAGTCTTAGAATAACAAGTAATGTACAAACTTGTATGGTCAGATAGACCCTACAACTAAGGGTGAAGTGTTGCGGGCTGGATCAAAAAACAACAAAAGGCGGGCAAATCCAAATGTGCAGCTGGAAAGGGGTACAGATAATGGTGGAGGGAGTAAGAAGAAAAGGAGGGAATTGGGGGAGGGGGTTAAATAATAAAACAGCAGGTGTTGTTTTGGAACTGCAGACAGAGAAGGGCATTTGTAGTGACTGACAACTGCTAAATTAAGAATAATCCCTATCTTTTTAAAAGAAAGACACAAGCATGTTTCAGACAATCTACTTAGAAGACACCAAAAAAGCAATGTGTCAACAACAGGTAAAATAAAGTAGTTTTTTTTTCAGTTGCAGCTGGACCAATATTTTTTATTCCTTAATATGCTCGTATTAATTCCAGTCAAAAGATATTTAAAAAAAACAAACAAAAAAAAAAACACACCACAATCACATAAATGCTAGAGGTAACCATTTACCACCAAGAATACTCAGCCCCTATGTTTCCTAGCTTGTTTTTCAACTTAATTAACAATGGTAACTTGGCACATTTGTGGTAATAGATTCATTTAATAGCTTTCTTCTCTTTCACAGCTATTACTGTACAGATCCCAAGCTACTGCAACTAGAAATTATTAACACAGGAGCAGGAACTGGATTTAGGGGGGTATTTATCAAAGCTGGGAGAGAGAGATAAAATTGTGAGAGAAAGTACTAACCAATCAGCTTAGAATTTACATTTTGTAGGCGGTGTTTATAAAATGATAGTTAGGAGCTGATTAGTTGTTGATTTATTTTTTATAATTTTATCCCTCTCCCAGCTTTGATAAATACCCCCCTTGGAGAGAATAAAAGTTATGTTGGGAAAGTGATACAATTGCAAGAAGGGTACAAAAAGTAACAATTATGCAACCTACGCAAGGCATAGTGTTTTCGTTCTGGAGGTTTATTTGTCGCAGGAGGCGCCGCTCATAATCTTGGTCCATGGTGACTGCAAGGTGTAGGATGAAAGGGAAGGGGAAAGGGGATAGAGTTGACCACGAGTTTCAGCTGGCGCCTAGGGCAGAGAGCTAAGGAAAGAAATACACTGTGAGTAAATATGAAGGTGTGCACTGGCAAACCTCTTAAAATGTTTTTATTTAGTATCACACACACACACACACACACACACACTATGGGGGGAATTCAATTCAATGCGATGATGAATAACCGCGTAAGGGAGCTCCCAAAGCTATTCAATTCAACATGAGCTAAAGGATTTCTTCTCGCACCCTCCTGGGGATGAGAGGAGAAATCTGACAAATGTGCCGACTTAGCGTGAACTTAGCGTTACGAGAACCGGCATTCTCTGACTTAACCTATTCCAGACAAGGCAAACATGGTGTTGTATTGAATAGCTCCAGGAGCTCTCTCCCGTGGCTATTCATCATCGCATTGAATTGAATTCCCACTTATGGGGTCGATTCAATTTAGCGCACTGTGAATATCTCTAGGAAGTTGGTCCCCGATGCTATTCAATTCAGCGCGCTGTTTAGTCCAACTAGAACAACTTAAATAGCAGAATGCTGGTTCTCAGGACTTAACCTGGGTGTTTAGCCGTGAGAACTGGCATTCTCCGACTAAAGTGCCAACTGCAAGGTTGTTAGCGCTGCACCAAGCCAGCAAACAGCCTTGCGGCCGGCACTTTAGTCGGATTTCTCCTCGCACCCTCATGAGGGTGCGAGAAGAAGTCCTTTAGTCGTCTTAACAACGCACTGAATTCAATAGCTCCGGGACCAAGTTCCCGGCACTATTAACAGCGCGCTGCATTGAATCGGCCCCTATAATACTTGACTAACAAAAAAAAAACAGTATCTGACACAGAATAATTAATTATCCTTCTAAAAAGTTTAACTACTTTTGTAACTTCTGTTATCCTTTAACTTCTGCTTAAAGAGCAGAAAGTGACACTAATGAAAACAGACAATAATAAAAAAAAAAAACAACACACACAACAACAACATTGGTCTAGCATACTAACTAAAAATGTGCCTCATTATTTTACATTTCAATCTCTATCCACTTAAAGGTTAACAGATATTACCCTAAACTGACACTTTTCATGACATACCCAAAATATAATCTGCTGTCCAGCAATTAGGACATTTCTAAAAGGCAGGTGTGTCTCTTCAGCCCATGAATACTGACCCACAGTTCAATACACAGAAATGCCTTATTTTCTAACATTTGAATAAAAACTAGACTTCCCCAAATTAGAAATGGACACAATTAAGGGTCTCGATTCAATTCAATGCAAACTGAATAGCGCCAGGAAGGAATAGTGGCGAGAATGGGCATTCTCCAACTAAACTTCCCGGCGCAAAGCAGTTTCTGCCACGCTAAGGGCATAAAACAGCATCGCACCTGTACTTTTGTCAGATTTCTGCTCACATCCCAAGAGGGGTGCGAAAATAAATCCTTAGACAGGATTAGCAGCTCGCTGAATTGAACATTCCCAGCACTGTTCAATTTGCGTTGAATTGAATAGAGTACATAGTATTTTTAAAATGGAAACAGAACAGTTTATAAATTAAAAAAACTCACTAATTACATACAGTAGAAAAGTTAAAAAGCACTGCAGGTGATGAATATTAAAAGAAAAAGATTTTCAAATTCATACCCTTTTGCATGCACTAAACACAGACAATGGAGCACATAAAATGTCTCAAACAGATCGACATCAAGCTGGTTTCCCTAAATTCAAAAATAACCAGTGTATAATAATTGCACAAACATTACATATAAGCGCTGCGGAATATGTGTGCACTATATAGATAACTGGTAAAGAATAATTAATAATAGCTGAAGTATCCAACATTGCTCAAGTTTAAATATTAGTTATTAAGTCATATTATGTGATGTCGTCCAAATCCATCTTATGGAGATGCTGGGCAGCCCCAAAGCTCTCCTGCAGGGTGAACAGATGCCCCCAAAGTGTTGAAAATTTAGTTTTAAAGATTCGCCCACATTTTAAGTGACCACAAACACTTTTCGGGGGTGCACATTAGTGCCCTTTTTACTCTTAGACTCTGTCCCACTCCAGTCCTAGAGTGAACACTATTTAGAAAAGTGGTACGTCTCACAGGTCTCAATTCAATGCGAATTGTATAGCGCCGGGACGGAGCTCGCGGAGCTATTCAATTCAGCGCACTGTTATGTTGAAGAATGTCCGTTCTTGCACCTTAAACATGGTGTTTAGTCGCGAGAAGTGCCATTCTCCGACTTAAGTGACTGGTGCGATGCTGTTTCTGCCGCGCTAAGGGCAGAAAACATTATCGCGCCAGTAGTTTTGTCATATTTATGCTCGCACCCCAAGAGGGGTGCGAGAAGAAATCCTTCAGTCGGGCTTAACAGAGCATCGAATTGAATACCTCCAGGAGCTCCTTTCTGACGCTAATCAATTCGCGTTGAATTTAACCCAACGTAACATCCACATTAATGCCAGGATGCAAGGTCTTCCAGTAAAACATTTCCAAAAACATAATTCTGCTTCCGCCAGCTGGCCTTCTTCCCATAATGCATACTGATACAATCACATCTCCAGGAAAACAAAGCACACGCATCTGGCCGTACACATGATGTAAAACGCGATTCATCAGAACAGGCCGTCTTCTTTGATTGCTCCATGATTCAGTTAAGACACTCACGTGCCCTTTGTAGGCAATGTTCAGTCTAGGTCCTAGAGAAAGGGCACCCCGGCGGGGGCGTCCGAAAAGGGGGACATGGTCACGAGAAAGGGGGTTATGTCTTTAAGACGCGCCCCCTCTTCATCACTCTTGGGGGCGTGCTCGGCATGTCCAACATGCCGTGCTGCCCCCAAACTCTCTTCTCTGAATAGATACAAGCGTTGATCGCTACACCACAGTTTTCCCCACCCGCGAAACACTGAGGCTCGCGGGTGGGAACTGCACCCGGCAGGCTGTTTTAGCTGGGCATAGCCAAAAGAGGAATAGTGCATTCTGCCCTTATGAAATAGGGCGCGGCACCCTGCTACAACAGCCTAGCGGGAACGCTATTAGGCACTTTTGGCAGTGGACAGTGATAAGCTTGGGGACCGGTCTGAGGCTACGTAGCAAGGTGTTCTGCAACCTTTCTATAATAGCCAGCACTAAATTTTTCAGCAATTTGTGGTATAGTGGCTCTTCTGTAGCCAGTTCACTGGTTGTCCTTCCTTGGACAACTTTTAGCAGGTACTATCCACTGCATACCTAGAACACCCCACAAAACATGCCTCTTTGGAGATGCTCTGTCGTCTAGCCATCAAAATTTAGCCAGTATCAAAGTTGCTCAGATCCCCATTTTCCCTGCTCCCAAAACATCAACTTCAAGAACGGAGTGTTGACTAGCTGTCTAATATATCCCACCCCTTGACAGGAGCCTCTGTAATGGGATAATCAAATGTTATTCACTTCACCTGTCAATGGTTTTAATGTTATGGCTGATGGGTGTGTGTATATCTACACACAGATGCACGTGGACGACACTCACGGTTAACCCAGTGGCTCAGTATATTTTGTGCAGTGTCTGGGGGTCATGTTCCGGATGGGGGACCAAATGCAGCAAGGTAAAGGCGGATGACAATATGAAACAATTGCATTGAAACGTTATAAAGTCTTTGCTGTCTGCTTGTATTATTTAGAGAGACCGAATGCCGCCCTCAACCAAGACACAGCCAATTGAGCGGCCGATTGATAAGTGTGTACAGCTTAGTAATTGGCCGCTCTGACGGTGGATCGGTCTACTGACCGATTAGTCATCAAAGTGTCACGTCGGCCTCAACGTTGCTTTGTATAAAACTTTTTAGACTGATAGCCAGCCTACAAATGGGCACACAGATTATTTAAACTGTTTTCAATGATTATGATTCAAACAATTAAGTACTGTACTGGTCACTTACTGAGGCAAAATACTACTACATAACACACACACGCACACACACACACACACACTGGAAAAATGTACTACTATAAACACCTATATCAAGAAGTTTTGGGATTGCATCAGAAAGCAGTTTAGACAATTCCGTTTTCTCCAAAGTTCATTTGGATTCCGATTAGAAATCCCATTGCAGAACATTATTTACAGCACAACTGTCAACTGTACCCGATTTAAAGTTTCACATTTTAAAAGTAAATAACAATTTGTAATACTGATGGCCTACATAGGAATGACATGATCATCTAAGTGTAATAATAGCTGTTAACCAAAACGAAGTGAAGGAAAGCGCTGGACATTGTAGGAGGATGGAGTCTTATACCCCTTTTCCACCAAAATCCCAGGTCTAACCTGAGATTTAGGAGACTGTTCTAAGCTGGGTCAGACCCAGGATTTAACCAAGTTCACACTGGTGCACGGGTGCAGTGCCGGCACTTGGAGATTAGGTCATCACCAAGCGCTGTAAACTACAGATCTCCCCTTAACGCCCACCCAGAGTGGACCAACGACCAGGGGAGGGGGTGCTTCCTGGGGGGGTCCTTTCGGGGGGCTGTGATGTCACAGCTGTCACCGGAGAGACAGGCATGGAGAGATTACAGCCTCCCCGTATGAAGCGGGGATGGAGTAAAAACCGGAACAGTCCGGGCCATATGGGGAGGTTGTAATCTCTCCCTCCCCGGTGACAGCTGTCACACAGACAGCTTCCGACTACCACCCAATCGCCGTGCTGGAAACAGGTATTGGGTCAGAAAACCCGGGTAACGCATTTCCACTGAGACTGACCAGGGTTTTACCCACTAAAAACCCTGCTTAATAATCGGGAAGAAATCAAATCGACCCAGGAATTCTCCTGGGAGCCTTTTTCATTGAGCCACTACCTGGGTTGACACGGCAATGTCCCGGGTAGTTTTGCCACTGGAAAAGAGGTGTAAGGGAGGCAATTTATATGCTGGTGGACGGGATGCCAGCAGTCAAAATACCAACACTGTAATCCCACCGGCCGGCGTAGTGCCGACGCTGATACCCCGAAGGACATCAGAAAACGGGCGTCAGCATCCCGATTGCCAGAATGCCGAAAGTCCGGACGGCGGTGAGTATGTGCAGTTAGCAAGGGATGGGAAGGTTAGAATAAGGCAGCCCCGGGGAGTGTTAAGCTACAGGAAAGAGGGAGGGGGTTAGGGTTTGGAAACCCCCCCCCCCGGGGAGGTTACGGTAAAGGCACCACTAAGGGAGGGTTAGGTCCCCATACACGGTGCGATATGCACCATGCGACGAGACGGCCGCTCCGGTGGCCGACATATCAGGCGGTCCCCACACACGGAGTGATCGAGTGGCCGACCATCCGATGTGCCGGCACCCACCCTCCCACACACGCATAGCGCTGCATGGCATCGTACATCGCATCCCCAGATCAAGTGAACATGCAGAAAGATCTGGAGGTGTGATGTATGATCCCTCGGGAGCGCGCACTGGCACATATCATGCCCACACAATATAGCAGCGATATTGTACCAATCCATCAGATCGGCTGCTATATTGCACCATGTAAAGGGGTCTTTAGGTTCCTTACAGGTGCCTGTCGGGATTCTCCACCATTCGGCATTCCAGCGTCGGTGTTTGAACTCCGCCGCCAGTATCTCATACTGATTCCGGGCAATTCAATTGTTTAACACAATTGGCTCTTGTCAAAAATGGCAGGGAGCCAATTTAATTATTTTGGACGACGAGCCGAGAGGATACACTTATTGCAAACTTCTGTTTGCACCCTCCTAAAGTGTGAGCAGAAATCCACGTAAAGTAGGCCTTTAGGCCTGGGCGCATGCATTCCCGTCCCCATAGAATTACTACAGAGTATGTGACCGCAAAACTCAATATTCAACTTGAAGACCATGTTCCACTAAAACAGTAACACCCACACTAGTGCTGCAATTGAAAAACCACTGATTGCGGACAATGCAAACTAAGAAAAAAATTGTATGATATTTGGAAACACATAGGGCCATATTAAATTGCCGAATAAATTGGTGACGTCATTTCGCCAGGCGAGAACTTTTCCCCATATTCAATTGCAAAGACTTTCCGCCAGTGCGAAAAGTCTGCGCCTTGTAACCAGCGGAAAAGATTCGCCTGTGAATAGAGGTTGAAAAAAGTGCAGAATTGGAGGTTTGGGGTGCAAAGTTGCGGGAACACCCCTGTAGCCTTGGGACAGTTCCCCAAAGGTAAATTGTCAAAAAAAGTGAATAAAATACTTTAACACCCCAAAAAAGTACTTTCATTTTGGGGGTGAAAAGAAAAACAAAGTTGGGGTGCAATCTAGCGAAATCGACTCCAGGGGGTCCCCCAAGTATTCCCAACTTGTTTTTTTGATTGCAGGTGCTTGCTCTAGGTGTGGTTTTTTAAACACATTTTTGCAATTTTTAACTATGCATACACCCATTTTCACGTACCCCAAATTTGCTGGGACTACTTATTTTGCGGAAAAAAAAAAAATGCTAAATGCTATTCTAAATGCAAAGACGTTAAATAGCACCAACAGAGAGCATTAAAGCACCCCATATACCTTCAAGCAGGGCTATTCGGGTGTATCCATAGTTATCCCCCATGTCAGTGCATCTTTTGGGGGGGTGTCAGGCTGATTTCCCCAAACTCAATTTCGCCGGGACGCGTTCTCGCGTCCTTTGCAATTGAATAGGGCGAATCGCAGTAACGAGCGCAATACTTTTCCGGACGCAAAATTCCGACCTTGTAAATGCAGCAGGAGGTGTTGAATATGACCCATAATATGGTTCAAGGAGTCATCCTTAGCAACGTTCCGTACATCAGGACGGTTTCACATGTGAATGCCCAAGAAGTCTATAATCCTGAATGCCTGGTTTCATCTGTGAAACATGGAGAAGGTGTGATGGTTTAAGCAGAATCTTAGTATTCTGCTGGTCCTATTATTACTCTCAAGGGACGACTTACTGGCTATGTGGACATTTTTACGGCATCCCGTTGCCCAGATGCTGTTACCAAACAATAATGCAAGCACAATCATCAGACTCAAATCTCGTCCAACCGCTGTGGTCTGTTTTAGAGAGTGAGAAGCAGATTATCTCCAACTCCCAAGCAACTTGAATGTTATTAATAAAGAGTAATACAACATTCCAGTAAATACTATTCCGTTTATAGGAGTCCATTCTAAAGCTACAAACTGTATTACGTACAAATGTTGACTGAACTCTGTACTAATAAAGAAATGTATAGCTCTTCAATTTTTTTGGGCCAACCTGTGTGCAGGTGTGTAAATATACTATAAAAAAATCAAAACCAAACAAAAACCAAACAAAACACACATGCATACTTATGTAGCACAAAACTGCCAGGAAGGATGCTCAGATCTGATAAAAGGTGAAGGACAGTTATTTTGCTAGTAACTTACCATTTGGGTTTTGTACAGTGACTGGTACACAGCTGCTGTGCAAAAAACAAGGTAATGCCATATAGCTGGCTTGAAACGTATTGAGACACCCACCAGCGGCTTCGCATATCCAAGCAAGTGGGTACAAATCCGCAGCCACCATAACAGACCATTCGATAATTAGCCATCTGAGTAGCCATATAGTCATGAAGAATGGCTGCCTGAACTGAGCCTTCCGAACCACTTTATCTGTGTACACTCATACAGGATCACAGAAGCATTCTGAAAACTATGTTTTTTTGCCGTCACTCCCGTTACCTCCTCCAAACGTTCCCTGACGGTCGATCACTTTGCAAAGAAATCCTCTTTGAGAGCAGCTTGCAAAGGTGCCTTAGCACGCATGAGCAGTTGACCGATAATTGCTCAACTGCATAAAAATATCAGAATATCGTACATCTCTAAATCTCGTACATCTCTAAATCAGGCCCAATATCAGCACTTAAAAAAATATATCACACACACACATATACATACATACACACACACACTATTAAATATATGTACAGATGAAATCATTCATACTAAAAAGTTGATGTCCAAGTGAAGTTTTTAACATAAGCATATCAACAAAGTCTTGTAGACATGGGCATAATGTTTTGACCCCAGGTTCACATCAATTTACAATAGGAGGACAAAGGGTCATGGAAAATCAAATTGTGAAGATGCAGTGAGCTTGCATACAATTGTTATAACATGATTGCAGTGGTGTCACCGGGTCCAGATGAAGCCCATGACAAAGAGAATCTCAGGTTTTCTTGACATATTCCCTGATTTTTACACTAACATCTCATGTACTGAATGGAGAGATGTGAAAAAACATTTAAATATTTCCTGTGGACATTAATTAACATGTTCTTCAGGTTTATGGCCATCCCAGCCTCAACTGAATTTAGCCACACCAACTGTGTGACAGGTTAACCAAGCAAGCACTCTTGTGCATCACACCATAATGAACGTTTCTTATGAGAGATCACAATATAGCAGCTTTATAACTACTGCAGATAAGATGTTTTATAATCAGCTATGACAAATGTACATATCATTAACACTCAATGACAGGAGAGCCTATCTATACAAAATAGCAAATAGAAACAATGGTAGCAAATAAGGAATGAGGTGATGTGGGTTGAAAGGACTGGCAGTATGGTAAGCAGGGTCATCATCACACAGGGTCACCGTGCTGGCACACACACTACACACTGTATGATTGTTGCCTTTTCTCCCTTCCTCAATTAAGAGTGTGATACAGGACATCGGTAAGACAGGAGGGTGACAAATGTGCCATGTAGAAGTAACAAAATTATGTATGGTCATCACTCATAAGAGAAGACGGGAGACATACAGAGATCACACCTGGGACAAGGACAGCAGGTACAATGATACATCATACTGACTCTCAGTAAGAAAAATTTTGTTACCTATCAGCTACCGGGGCTCTATGGAGAGAGCAGAGCGGTGAAAGGGGTTTGTGTTATATGCGCTGGGAAACAGATGCTGCGTATCAGACGCCTGAAACGAACGGCATCTAGAGCACCTGAACATGCTATATATGTGTGTGTGCGCTATAACCCATCCTCCCCATTTCGGTTCCTCACTTGCCTGGTACTGGGTCTCCCAGATTTCGGTTTGCTCTGCGGTACCAATATGGCGGCGCTGCTGTATCTCGCTCGCTCCCCCTCCCCTTTCTCACTCGGCTCTCGCACTGCATGACGGGAACCACCTGCAACGTCACTTCTTTCGAATCAATACAGGAAAAGCCGACAAAATGCGTCTCCATAGCAACCACGCCGTCGCCGCCTCTGCAGCTCTTATGGGGCTGATTCAGCAGAGGACAGAATTACAGAGCCGCACTTAAGCAGCTTTGCATTTCCGACCTTGTAAATGCAGCAGGAGGTGTTCGACACCCCCTACTGCATTTGTGATCCCAGCACTACAACCAACGTCGCAGGCTGGGATAACCGATAGAGGACGGCGCCAGCCAGCTGAGTAAGCCTCTGCTTTTGCAGGCTAGCCGGCGTGCGAGGAAACTGTGTCTGTGGAGACAGTCCTTGCCACCCCTGGAAATCAGGGGTTACACGTCCCCATTTCCGTGAACGCCGGCCATCCCGCATCACCCTGTAAATGTCTCTGCTTGTCTGTCAGCCAGAGGCATAGCTAGGGCTGCGTGCGATCACATGCGCAGAACGGGTCCTGCGCACATGCATATCCAATAATTGGGTATCCCCGTTAAGTCCCTATGGGGCATATCCAATTGCGTGCAAGTTTTTTTTTTTTTGAAAACCCAGCTGCGCAGGGTTTTGCTACTCATTTATGTCACTGAAAGTGGGACGCTGATTTCTATTTTTTATAGAAATCACTGCGTCTTTTTTTTTCTCGCACCTCCAGAGCAAGTCTGAGCCTAAAATTAACGATTTTAGGAAAAGTCAATCAACAAGACTTGCTCTCAGACCCCGGCGGCACCCCCTCTGAGGACTAATTAAGCAATTAGCTTAATTAGTCCTTAATTACTAACCTGCCGAAGTGGTGTCTTCTGCATCCAGTGTCGGGAGCCGTGTCTTCTGCAGCAGGGTGAGTGTTTGTAAGTGTGTGTGACTCCCCCTCCCCCTGTGTGAGTGTATACACCCCATAGCCACCGCTGGGAGAACTTCATCTCCCAGCAGCCCCCTCCCCAGTGATAAGATGGAGGAGAGGTCACCGGGAGCCTCAGAGACCCCCGGACAGATAAGTATATATATATATTTATTTATTTTTACGCGCCACAGGGTTTTCAGCTTTGAAAATCCTGCTACCAATTTTTTTATTGGATACTGCGTGCTTATCCCCGGTCAGGGCCAGATTAACAATGGGGCAGGTGGAGCTACAGCTTCAGGCCCCTAATGAAAATAGGCCCACAGCATCTGGCGCTGACAGAAAATATATATTTTTTCCTGTCAACACCAGCAGAGTGCGGACATGAGGAGAACCCAGTCTCCTCCCCAGCCTATTCAACCCTGGGCAATTCAAAAGCTCCGCCCATCCCGACAGGTGCTCGAAACATCGAACATTTACATGAAGCTTTCCAACAGAAGCCCTGTCCGTTAGCTTTGCCTGTTCAAAATTCCTCCAGCACCCACCCACTGAAGCCATACTCATCAAATTCCCCATCATCGAAGCTCCACCCATCATGCCGGGTGTGCAAAGCTCAGCCCCCAACCACCCGAAGTTCCGCCCATACACCATCAGCAACTTGGCAAAGTGAGAGCGCTTCCTGTGTAGAGAGGCAGAGCTGCCTGCAGCAGGAGGGAAGGAACATGGCCATGCATTACCAAAGAACCTTCTCACAGGTCAGTGCATACCTACTGGCTACTGGGGGCAGCCAGGTCAGCGAGGCAGGGGTCGTGGGGTGGCATGACACAGTGTTCATGTCATTATGTCCACACCCCATGGTCCATCAACAGCTCTTCCAGGGATCAGTACTGGCAGGGGCATGGCCAACTCAGGGGGATGTGGCCACACCCCCTCCTTACGAAAAAATATAATATATTCGTGGCCACGCACATCACAGAGGGGGGCGTCGGTGTAGCAGGGGAGTATATATATATATAATATACATGAATAGAGAAATTTGGCAAGTAGCTAATGTTATACCAAGAGTGATAGGATATAGGGAATACACAGTAAGATATGGAAAATGGCACGCCAATATGCTATATGTTTCAAATGCTGTACATAAACACTTTGGTGTTTTTAAATCAGAACTGGGACTGGCGTTTACTATAGCTTAAGCTGGCCACACACATAGCGATATTTTACCTGATCTGGCCGATTCCGTCACATTGGAACGATAGATCGCGTAAAATATGGCCAAATTGAGAGTAAATCGTGAGTCCCCACTCAACGATGAGATGCGCATCCCCGCTGGTCAAACATCGCATCTTCAGATCTACCATGCAGTAGGGCATATCTGACAATCTAGGACCCGATGCACTTTGAAAGTCTGGATGCAGGAGAGATCGTATGAAGATTGGACACCAGATCGTGAAAGTCCTTCGCTCGTTGTGTCTGATCAAAGGGGGCGTGCTGTCGATGTTGATTGACAGCACACCCCCTTTGGTGGGCGTGCCGGGAGCGTGCCTCCCTGACGGGGGCGTTCCCACGGGAACGCCTCCCGTCAGAAGCCGGCCCATTGACATCACTAGTGATGTCAGTGGGAGTGATTTTGGCTCTGATAGAGCCAAAAATCACTCCGGAGCTTGCGGTTGAAAACCTCAACCGGAGGCTCCGGCTCGCAGTTTCGATGGTCACGACCATCGCGGCCATCAAAATGCACGCTCGTATAGGCTGTGGGTGGTGACCCACAGCTATACGAGCGTCCAGGAGGACGCTCCATTTTCATGGAGGGCGGCCCTCATTCAGAGCGTGCGCTCTGCTCAGAGCGTACGGCACTGAATGAGGGCCATTGTCCTGTTTGGTTTATTGTTAGATGCAGATTTGGACACCATTCTTCTTGGGCCATCTTCAAGGTCAATAATAAAAATATTAAAATTTTATTTTTGTTTCATTTCATAATTTGATTTTATAACATGCATTTTGCTACATACTAAGGAATTATGGAATTCTAATCTGTAGCATATAGTCTAAATCTCTGAACATCATTTACTATGGCTCTCGCATGGAGTTTACAGTACCTTTTAAATGCTGTATGAATTTATTAGGGATGAGCAGGTTAACCCACCCGAATTTTGTGGATCCGGGGTGATCCGAGCCCTCGGATCTCCCTGGATTCCTCACCTGAGGCAAAACCTCGTCGGGTCGCGAGGTTTTGTATAGAGCGGGCTTAATGCTGATTGGCTGAGAGAGTTGTCTGTCACGGCTCTCAGCCCATCAGCGTTAAGATCATTTTATATCCACACAGGAAGCAAAAGAAGATGGCGCCAGCCATCCCTCATTGCCTGACACCGCCGGACCTCCACTGGCAGCTCTGCAGCACAAATTTTTATTTATCCTTGCTAATCCATCAGCTTACACAACTAGATGGTGTTAACAGTGTTGGTGTTGGGGTACTTCTATCATCTGGTCACTCCCACCAACTCTTACCTTCTAAACTCTCCACTTCATTATTTGCATTCAATGCTCATATCAGTTGCCGTTTCCAACTTCCTTGAGTAGCTGCCTTTCCTTGTCCCCCTGGCCTTAACTCAAAATTCCATGTTAAATTTGCTTCTTGGCTTCTAACCTTGAAATGGGCTCTCAAGACCCCATTCTTCCTCAAAGCTTTCCAGCTCTCATCCTAACCCACTACTCCATGTTCCTTCCTCACAATCCAGCCCATCTGTGTCACCCCTGTTTGTCTGCCCCCTCCCCTTTAGAATGTAAGCTCTCATGAGCAGGGCCCTTTTCCCTCATGTGCTTCTCCCTCACTCCTACTTTAATTTACAACAGCACCTAACCCCCTTGGTTGCTGACACCATGCTGCTTATTTAAGTGTTATGCAGCAATGTATAAATCATGTATTTGTCCTGTGTTGGTTGTACTGTTAATAACTGTTTTTCTTGTGTGCTCATTTGTCTATGTACTTGTCTTTTGTGTGCGCATTTGTTTATGTACTTTGTAAGGTGCTGCGGAACCCTTGTGGCGCCATATAAATAAAGGATAATAATACTAATAACAGTGGCGACCAAACTTTTTTGTCTACCTCCTTGGTTGCTGGACCGCACTATGGAACGCACAGAGGCTACTTCCGGTTCATTCCTTTGTCAGTCCCTGAAGGATAAAACCGATTAGATGACTCTTATACACCGTGGAGACCCTGAATGCCGGAAACAGCTGCACAAGGAACTGGAAGTAGTTGCTGTGCATTTCATAGTGCGATCCAGCAACCAGGAAGTACGCAGTCATCGTAGTATCAGATATAAGGAGGGGCTCTAGACTGCACACCCTAATAGTAATGAAAGGTGCTATCATGCTGAGATTTCAAAGTGGCATATACAAAAAACAGAGTTGCAGATGCACTATGCGATCATTACTGTATACATATAAATTTATAATATAGAATTTCAGAGGTAGTTTGCATATCAATGGCCACTGATACGGGCCTGCCCACCAGCGTCAAGGTCACCTCATTGAGCAGGTCCCTAACACTCTGGGGTTCACATCTGGGACGCAGAGCACCCCAAAAGTCAGCTCAGCCAAAGACCTCCCCAGGGCATCACTCGAAAAAAAGGGTGACAGTGAAGTGTTAAAGTATCAGGTGTGTAAAGTAATTAACAAGTGTTATAATAATGATAAGGGTAGAATGTGTGTGAAAAAATACATAAATAATAAACAAACATGAAGGTGATATACAAAGTGACTATATGTATTAAATGGTGATGACCTGGAGCGGTCCAGCCAAAACAGCTCAGGGGGCCCCACACCCAAACGCTCACCCCAAATAAACTGATACTAACAATATAAATAGGACTTGTAATTATGCCTGTTGCCTTGTGCAGTCAAATGCTAGGTCCCTGCTTAAAAACATATGAGGGGGTGGGAGGCGGGGTGCAACAGGCATAATTACAAGTAAGTCCTATTTATATTGTTAGTATCAGTTTATTTGGGGTGAGCGTTTGGGTGTGGGGCCCCCTGAGCTGTTTTGGCTGGACCTCTCCAGGGCATCACCATTTAATACATATAGTCACTTAGTATATCACCTTCATGTTTGTTTATTATTTATGTATTTTTTCACACACATTCTACCCTTATCATTATTATAACCCTTGTTAATTACTTTACACACCTGATACTTTAACACTTCACTGTCAACCTTTTTTTCGAGTGATGCCCTGGGGAGGTCTTTGGCTTAGCTGACTTTTGGGGTGCTCTGCGTCCCAGATGTGACCCCAGAGTGTTAGGGACCAGCTCAATGAGGTGACCTTGACGCTGGTGGGCAGGCCCGTATCAGTGGCCATTGATATGCAAACTACCTCTGAAATTCTATATTATAAATTTATATGTATACAGTAATGATCGCATAGTGCATCTGCAACTCTGTTTTTTGTATCCTGGTATCAGAGCAAGAGAAGCTCTTGGCCGTGTTTACACTGTACAGCCGACAAATTCTGAATGCTTCTATTTCCGAAGTGTGCTTTACACCATTACAGGTCCTACTTCCTTCAAAGACCTTAGGACTGTGGATGGGAAAGTTTGTCACACTTTTTGTGAGGCCTGCCTAAGGAGAGGTTTGTTGGAGGATGATGTGTAAACAAACATTCTTAAAATCTCGGGCAACGCCGGGTACTCCAGCTAGAGTATATATATATATATATAAAATCCAGAAAGGGTCAGCACTCACTTAGAATGACCCAATAAATGTTGCCTAGGGTGACCATTCACTGATATCCATATGGTACCAAAACTGTAGTAATTGAAAGAGAACGCACTCGCCAGGATTTCTCTTCAGGTTACAAAAAAGTTTAAAGCAACCTACTTTAATGTTCACAACATATTAAAATTGTCAGAAGGTCGACGTTTCGACTGCACAAACGCGGTCTTCATCAGGACACAACCAGGCAAGACACAGGACATACAAACACCCTCCACCTTAGCCACAATATATACCCATAGCAATTAATGTTTGACTTAGCTCCACCCCCAACATCCCTCCAGGACCGGCAGATGTTTAATAAAGACTGGTGCCGACCAGTTTGTACGAGAACCCCTGACTTGTATCCTGTTTCTGCGGCTGCTGTGTGTGTAAAGAGGGAGTCCATCTACCCCAGGAGAGGGACTCCTAACCTGACTGTGTCACATTTGGTGGAGAATGCGGGCAATCACACACTGAAGTTTGCAGAAAGGAAAAATTTTTGTTTAAAGGGATAGATACCAATTTGTCAGGGTGGATATAAAGTTGTGTTCTTTGAAGTCCATAAAGGTGGCGTCCGCAGATGCTTAGGGAAGCCAGATTCTGCTTCCAACCTACACCCCAGGATAAAATGGAGGACATGGTTAAAGCCTTGTTCCAAGCTACGGCAGCCCAGCAAAAAGCTACCAGGGCTCAGCAGGAATCCACCCAGGTGCAACTATTGGCCTTGGGGGCAGCCCAGAGGTAACAAGTCACCTTCGAGGAAACCCGCCAGGCCATAGCAGAAAATAGCCAGGCCATAAAAGAGATGGTACAACAGCTTGTAATCCAGTCTGGAGATGCTTCCCCTGCTCTTCTAACTAGCACACCATACGGGCCAGTCACTTTCTGCAAAACATGACCTAGAGTGATGATGTGGAGGCGTACTTTACGGCCTTTGAAAGAACCGCCGAAAGAGTGAAGTGGCCTAAAGAGCAGTGGGCAAGCCTTGTGGCACCCTTCCTGTCTGGAGAACCACAAAAGGCCTACTATGATTTATGCCTAGATGATGCCAAGGACTATGAAAAGTTAAAACGGGTTAACCCGCTTGGGAGTCACCTCATTTGTTCAGGCCCAACGCGTCCACTGCTGGGAGTTCCAAATGGAAAAACCTCCATGCAATCTGGATATTTCAGTAATCAAAGGGGTGCCTTCCCAAACAAATTACAATCTCCAAGGGTCCCTTTTAAAGAACAAGATGGCACTTCCAGTTATTGTGGTACAAAAGCTGTATTCAAATCTTTATAGTGACATCCATAAAATTGATGTTTCAAAGTTCTTAGAATTTTTCATCAGGGTGGGCCACAAATCATGTAACAAAACAATCAAAATCACTAATAATACTATAAGGGAAAGACATCTGAGAGTTTCTTCAGAAAGGGATATTAGAAAAGATATCAAATATTCACAGTACTTGCAAATTACGTACCCCGACTGTTAGCAGTGCACTATTTACTCATATACCCATACATATTTATGTCATAATCGCCTAACATGAAAAATATCTACACAAATACATTGAGGGCAAGTGTTTCATTAAGCCCTTGGGGTGCAATGGTATCTAATTTGTATATCCAGCATGCCTAACATTGACTCAATTTCTTACAGCGATCACCACTCTTAATGTCCTTAGGGATGTGATCTATGATCTTGTATTTTAAGGCTGCTAAAGAGTGCTGTGCACTTTTAAAGTGACGCGCGACTGGCTGCTCACTCTTCCGTCCGTCAAGAGCTGATCTAATGGTGGAGCGCCATGCGCTCTCTGAAAGTACGTATCGTTTGACCCACATAATAAAGCCCACACGGGCACATGATGATGTAAATGACAAATTGCATTTGACATGTTAAAATATGCCGAATGTCAAATTTGCGACCCATGTGGGGATGTTAAAATAATTACCGGGTTCTAAATATCTACAAGTAGTGCAAGACGCACACCTATAGCAACCTAATTTTTTCTTTTGAACCAAAAAGTGAGTACTAGGTTCTTTAGGACTCTACGTGATTCTAGAATTGACCAGGTAGTCACAGAGGTTACGCCCTCTTTTGTAACAAGGCATGATTTCTTTGTTTTTGAAGATCAGTAATTCACGATCTCCCTATACAATAGCCCATGAAGCTCAAGGTAATACCTGACTGGCCAAAGTAAACTCAGACACCAAAGGAATTTTGTTGATTTTTGACTCAACTTTTTGCTGACTAAGCAAATCAGTGCGAGGAATCTGTAAGACTTGTTCTTTAGCATTTCTTAAAATACTCTTGGAATACCCCCATTCCTCAAATAATTGGGTTACTTGATCTAAAGCAGCTGGAACCCTTAAAGGGTCCGAAGTGATCCTCACGGATCTGTACATTTGAGACTTTGGTGAAGCTTGTTTTAAGGATGGTGGAACATCCAAAATACTTCTTGTTTGCACAAATTCCTGTATCTCCTCCTCTTTTAATTACTGGAATGTATTCTACTTACACTAATTTGAGGCAGCTGGGATCCCAATTGTTATTACAAAAATGTTTTGATACATATATGACTGTACTTTTTTAATGATGTTCTAAGAATCTAATTTTAAGCATTCTCGTCGTTCTACCAATATACCTGAGGTTATAGTCACATGTGAGCATATATATAAATATGATGTGTTATAATTAACTAAACTTTTAATTTAATAAGTTTTGTTGTCTGAACTGGTACAGATAGAGGTTGTTTTATTCAATACATGATTACATGTCAAACATCTATTTCCTCCACACTTGTAAAAACCTTTTGGTTAAGGTTGAAGCCACGTAAGGTTTTTTTGTAATACCTCTTGATTTTTCTAAAGGTTTAAAAAAACTGGGTGCCAGTAGGGTCTTTAAAGACTTACTCTTTTTAAAAATAAAAAGGGGTTTATTTGGAATTAGTTTGTTCAGTATGTAGTCTTGTTTTAAGATGTTATAATTTTTCTGAATATTATTTTTAATTTTAGAGCAATGGCTATTATAGGTGGTAATGAATGCTCCCTCCTTACCCTCATCTTTATACTTAACAGTTTGTTCTTTTTGTTTTAAGAGATTATCTCTATCTAGATTCTTCTTCAAATGCTCTATTTACAATAGTGTCAGGGTATCCCCGTTGTTTCAATGACCCTATCATCTCATTTGCTTGTCTCTCAAGAGGTCCCAAGTTCTGAGCAATTGCATTTCAAATGTAGCAGTTGTCCATTGGGGATATTTATTTTCCAAGCGGGGTAATGTGCGCTTTTATAATGAAAATAGACATTCTTTCCTACTTCTTTTGAATAATTAAAGGTATTGATTTAATTAGTCTTAATTTCTAGGGTCAGATCCAGGAATTTAATCTGATTAGTGTGATATGTGTGAGTGAACTGTAAATTATAAGTGTTAGAATTCAAAAACGTGACAAATTCTAGTGCTGAGGAGTGATCACCATCCCAAATACTAAACAAATCATCAATATAATGGCCATAGAGGACCAGGTGTGCGCCGAAGTTGCCTCCCCACACAAGGTGATCCTCCAGATCGCCCATGTATAGGTTGACGTAGCTCAGCGCAAACCTGGTCCCCATGTCCATACCTATCACCTGTAAATAATAAGTGTCTAGAAATAAAAAATAATTGTGATGAAGAATGTAAGCAATTGAATCCAGGATATAGGATCTATGTCTCTCTGTGAGGTCACCATCTCTATTTAATCTAGAGGAGATTGTAAGCCGAAATCATGAGGGATATTTGAATATAAACTTTAGACATCTAGGGTTAAAAGCCCAAACGTATCTTTCCATTCAATACCCTGGATCAATTGTAAAAAGTGAGTTGTGTCCTTAATGTGAGATTTCATGAAGACTCCCGTGGTTGTACAAAAGAGTCAACATAAAATGATAAATTGGAGCGAAGTGAATTAATACCCAAAATGATGGGATGTCCAGAGGGTGAAGTGAGTGATTTGTGAATTTTCGGTAGGTGCTAAAATATTGGTACTGAGGGATGAGACATAAATAGAAAACGGAATTCCTCCCTGGAAATGACCTCATCTATCATTGCTTCCTCAAGAAGAGTATGTAGCTCTGATAGGAAACTTTTGGTAGGATCTTTTGTTAATTTTTCATAAAATGTACAATTTTCTAATTGTCTATTTGCCTCCATGATGTAGTCGCCCCAGTCTTGTATCACAAGACCTCCCCCCTTATCGGCTCTTTTTATGACTATGGTGGTAT
This sequence comes from Taudactylus pleione, assembly GCA_031769625.1. Lineage (NCBI taxonomy): Eukaryota > Metazoa > Chordata > Amphibia > Anura > Myobatrachidae > Taudactylus > Taudactylus pleione. The sequence goes on along the minus strand of JAUIMM010000528.1, from coordinate 3,914,783 downwards.
CTTTCGTCAGATTTTAAAGTGCTTTTTTCTCCCATTTGTTTAAATTTGATTTAGTCTGAGGTTGGTTGGAGTTTATACACATTTTCTTAAAATCATCTAGAGTGGTTTTGTAAAAACTCTCTATACTGGTGCCTTTTGACTTTATTGGGTAAAATTCTGATTTTAATTTTAATTTTCCTCTGCTGTTATTTATATCAAAGAGATTTTTGTCTCGCTAGGGGATTTAGAATTACTCTCTTCCCATAATTCATTTAAAGCATTGATTACCGGAACGTCTCCCTGATCTAGTATATTAGGAGAGGCTTCATCTGCTTTTTTGTCAAGTTGTTGTTTAGCAAATTTTTTCCTACACATGGTTCTTATGAACATATTAAGTTCGAGAAAAAGATCGAACATATTAGGTGACACTGAAGGGGAGAATTTTAGGCCCTTATTTAATAGCGAGATCTCACTCTTTGATAATTTTTTAGATGACAAATTGAATATGTTTTTTTCTTGATTTTTTTCTCCTTAATCTTATATATCTCTGTTTCCTGCCACCTCTTCTCCCTCTGAACTTATATTTCTTCTTCGTTTTGGGTTTACTGATTTCCAGTAATTGGATAGTATTGGGTCTCTGGGGAATCTTTTGGTTCGTTGTTCTAAAAAAAACCTCAGATGAATGGTTATTTGTATTCTCAGTCATATTCTATTTAACTTTTGGTCTTGCACCCATTCTTTGATCTCTATGTGGCCCATTTTCATATTTGTCTATCTTGTCATCTCCTGTGGACCTCTTCCTATATTGTCTAGTCTTGTGTTTATCAGAGAGGACTCTCTCTCTACCCACATTATACCTATTATTTGTTCCATAGTACTAAGAAGGGAAAAACTGATGTTGAGGTTCTTGACTTCCCTAATCCCATTTTCTATCCCTTCTGTCCTGATGAAAGGTTTTGTCAGGGTTCAGCCTAGGATCGGCTATCTCTTACCTCCGTGCCGGCTTCCCCTGACTTCCTTGTGGTCAGACGCCTGGTGCAGTGAGGGGTGCGATGCTGAGTATTCGACCTTAGGTGCTTTTGCAGACTTTCATGGTCGGCTGTGTGTTTTGGGGATCGGAGTTCCCATCATGGGCGCCGCCATGACAGTTCCTCTCATGTGACAGCCCTCCTAACCAATGGTAGCATGATCTCAGTCAGCTGACGCTGTGCTCCAATAATCTGCTACCCCTGGGTATAAATCCGCCCCCAGAACTTCAGGAAGATGCTGTTCAACTTCGTTATTCCAAGTGCCTGTGTTACTCCCACTGTTGCTCTGTGCTAAATCCTTCAGCGTGTTGCTTCAACCTGCTCACAGTTTTCCAGTTTCCTGTAGTAGCTTCCATGCTAACCCTTACTCTGAGACTTTAGCTTTCTCACAGTACTTCAGTGTTTCATGTCCCTTCCCTGTGTGTCTTTGTATATGTGCTGCTAATTCTATTGCAGCTTTCCTGTGGCTATTACCCTGTGTCACTGAGGTGTCAGATTACCTGCTAGTACTAATTAGCTCACAGCTGGACCTCCAGCACTCTTCTAGTAATTGCCTCTGTCCGGTACCAGCATTACTAGCTTCCCCAGTTTATTCCTGCCTTCCCTCTGTGTTTTACTGTGTCTATCAGCTCCAGAATCTGTTGCAGTTCCTGTACATTTTCCTGTGTTTCCAAGCTAGCCTGCGACTGGGATTACTACATGTGCCTGTGTCCACTTCTCTCTGTGTCTTGTTTGTGCAGTCAACACCTACATTTATAGCTTTCCAGTGCATGTTGGTGTTCTTTGCTCTGTGTCTTGTCTCTGCAAATCAGCTCTAAACATATCTAGCAATTCCAATAGCGATTGGATTTCTTAGTGATTCTCAGTACACTTTCCAGTATTCCTATGCTAGCCTGTGATTAGGATCTCTAAACAGCGTTTCAATATCTAAGCATCCAGTTTACCTCCTGTGCTCTAGCATTTGCTTTGTTAAATATAGTTTCCGGTCTTCTGCCATTCCCAGGTACCTGTCCAGAGGGCCGTGACCTGCTCACTTGGTGCAGCGGAAAACCAAATCCCAATTGGAGGGGTCACTGGAGAAAACCACCAAGTGAGTTAGACTCCGCGCCTCTGGGCAGGTCTAGCCAAACCTGTGTTCGGCCGCAACTAGGAGACCTAGTCCAGTCACTTCCCAGGTCACCCGAACCCCCCGGCTTACCGTCCTCCACAGAGGAACATTTGCATCGGATCGTGACAGTTTCAACAGCCCAAAAATATGCAAGCCGCTGGGTTCCAGGGTGAAGCAGGTTTTCAGGATTTACTTTTTCGTGTCACTGCACAGGAGACAGCTCTGCAATCCGTCAGACAGCAGCTGCAAGAACTCTCTAGTCAAATGATGGTTTTTCATTCGGTTCTAGCTGCTTTGTCCCCAGACACACCACAAGTTCTGCCAATGAATTCTGCACAGCTTCGTTCTGAAGTTCCAATTACCTCTACTGATGAAAATGTTTCCGTGTATACTAGTAAACCTCTAAAGTGTCCTCTGGTTCCCCAATTTTCTGATATTCCTGACCCTGAACCTTTCAAGAGTTTCTACTGGCTTCTAGAACAACTACAAAATCTCCGTCCCAAAATTTTTTGAGTTATTCCCAAGCTTTCTAGTGTTACTCCTGACTTGACTAACAGCCCTTCCAAGCAAACTACAGTAAAGCATCAAAGTTTCCTGCGCCCTAAACTTACTGAGGTTGAACGTCAGCGACGCCGGGAACTGCATCTGTGTTTATATTGCGGTTATGATGATCACTTTCTTAAGGACTGTACTCTGCGCCCACTGAGAAGTGGTGGCAAGTCTGTGACTCCCAACATCTGCGCTTTCAGTTCTCCCCATCATTCATCAGTGATTTCCATTTCTTCAGCTACAGATGAGGAGGTGATGACCACTAAGCAAAAGTAAGTTCAAGTTTTTGATTGGGGCCCTGTTACAAGATGCTTCAACCCTCGTCTAAGAAATATTGGGAGAATATTTCAACTTTCTAAAGTCAGGGACACTACTCATTCCATTTCTACTGGTCATAGCCCGGATTTTGCCTGTTCCAGTTCCAGCCCGGATTCTGCCTGTTCCAGTCCCAGCCCAGATTCTGCCTGTTCCAGTCCCAGACCAGATTCTGTTTTTCCCAATATGGGACTCCAGTCAGTAGCCCCAGGAGGGGTCCCAACTTCCTTACCCCAAGTGAGTGTTTTAAGTCTCGCACCCCAAGTGGGGGTCTCAAGTCTTGCACCACAGGAGGGGGTCTCAAGTCTCACACCCCAGGAGGGGGTCTCAAGTCTCGCACCCCAGGAGGGGGTCTCAAATCTTGCACTCCAGCAGGGGGTCTAAAGTCTAGTACCCCAAGAGGGGGTTTCAAGTCTCGTACCCTAAGAGGGGGTTTCAAGTCTCTCACCCCAGGAAGGGGTTACAAGTTTCGTGCCCCAGGAGAGGGCCATCGTTTCAAGTGTTACGCCCCAAGAAAGGGTCTCAAGTTTCAAACCTCAAGAGGAGGTTTTGAGTCACTCACCCCAGGAGGAAGTCTCTGTTCTCGCATCCCAAAAGGGGGTTTTATGTTCCATACCCCAAAAGGAAAAGCTGAGTCTGCTTCCCCAGAAGGGGGTTTTAGGTCCCATACTCCAACAGGGAGTGTCAAGTTCTGTACTCAAGGAAGGGGCCTTAAGTCTCTCACCCCAGGAGGATGTTACAAGTTTTGTGCCCCAGGAGGAGGCGTTAATTTCAAGTCTTTTACCCCAGGAAGAGGTTACAAGTGTTGTACCCTTGGAGAAGACTTTTGCTTTAAGTTTCATGCCCCAGGAGGGGGCCTTCGCTTCAAGTTTCACACCCCAGGAGGGGGCTGTCGTTTCGAGTTTCACGCCTCAAGGGGAGGCCTTCGTTTCAAGTCTTACGCCCCAAGAGAGGGTCTTTATTTCAAGTGTTATTCCTCAGAAGGGGATTTCAAGTGTCTTACTCCAGGATGGGGTTCCCAGTGTTAAACCCCGGGAGGGGATTTCCAGTGTTACGTCCCAAGAGAAAATCCTTGTTTCAAGTTCTTTACCCCAGGAGGGGGTTTCAAGCCTCTAACCCCGAGAGAGGGTTCCTAGTGTCTTTCCCCAAGACGGGACTTCAAGTGTCTCACCTCAGGATGGGGTTTCCAGTGTTATTCCCCAAAAGGGACTTCCAAGTGTTTTACTCCAAAAGGGGGTTTCAAATATTATACTCCAAGATAGGATTCCTAGTGCCATTCCCCATGGGGGGATTTCGAGTATTACATTTCCGAAGGAGAGTGCAAGTGTCTTACCCCAGGAGGGGGTCTCAAGTCTTGTACCCAAAGAACAAGGGTTACTCCCCAAGATGGGGGTTCTAGTGTCATACCTCAGCAGGAGGCTACCAGTGTTACTCCTCAGGAGGGAGTCCCAAGTCTAACATCCCAAGAAGGAGTTTCAAAATCCGTATCCCAGGGAAAGATCTCAAATTTCTTGCACCAAGAAAGGATCTCCGGTTCTTTACTCAAGGAAGAGTCTTCTGGTGTTGTGTCAAAGTCAAACGTTTTAGTGCCCCATCAGTTAAGAGGTTCACAAAATGACGCTACCACTATACCTATAGGTATCCCTCAGGATCCATCTGATGTTTCTATGCCCATTCTTTTTGATGGAGATATAACACAGTATTATGCCTTGGTGGATAATTTCATCGCTATTATGAAATCCTCGTCATGGTCTGAAATCAAGCCTACTAATGTAGTAAAATTTATCGTTTCATCTTTCCGAGGTAAAGCCTGGGACTGGGTTGAGCCTATTTATGATTCAAATGATCCGAAGCTGTCAGATTTAGTAGCCTTTTCTGCGGCAGTCATTAAAGAATTTGGTCCAACTTATCCTGACAGTTCTCTCGGGAATACTCATCTTAACAAAGCCTCAAGTTCTGGGGTACCACCCTCTACTATTAAGCTCAGATACATTTCTTTGAGTCCTTCTCAAATAGATCTGGTACAAGAACAACCTGTCCCGAAGGATAAGACTCAAGTAGGCATAAGGATGATGAATTATAATACAGATTCTGACTACGATCCTGAGTACGATGAAAAAATAATTTTGGTAGTTCCCATGAAAGACACTTTGCAACTTAAGTCTTTTACTTCTAGTGGTTCGAAAAAGTCTCGGAAAAAGAAGAAGAGTCGATGACTTCCTGGTGACCAACCTTTCTATGACAAGTTGACCATTTTTTCCAATTATTTAGTCCCAATTGAAGTTTTAGAGACCATCTGGTAGTTGTGTACCTTGTTCTTCTAATCTTCAAAAATATCTTATGTCTTCAAAGATTTTTGACTTTCCTGTGTTTTCAAGTATTTTTTGTGTCTTTCTGAGGAGTTCCAGCTGAGCTTTTATGGGTGTTCGGTGCCCACCCTAAAAGGAGGGGGTACTGTCAGGGGTCAGCCTAGGATCGGCTATCTCTTACCTCCGTGCCAGCTTCCCCTGACTTCCTTGTGGTCAGACGCCTGGTGCAGTGAGGGGTGAGATGCTGAGTATTCTACCTTAGGTGCTTTTGCGGACTTCTATGGTCGGCTGTGTGTTTTGGGGATCGGAGTTCCCATTGTGGCGCCGCCATGACAGTTCCTCTCATGTGACAGCCCTCCTAACCAATGGTAGCATGATCTCAGTCAGCTGACGCTGTGCTCCAATAATCTGCTACCCCTGGGTATAAATCCACCCCCAGAACTTCAGGAAGATGCTGTTCAACTTCGTTATTCCAAGTGCCTGTGTTACTCCCACTGTTGCTCTGTGCTAAATCCTTCAGCGTGTTGCTTCAGCCTGCTCACAGTTTTCCAGTTTCCTGTATTAGCTTCCATGCTAACCCTTACTCTGAGACTTTAGCTTTCTCACAGTACTTCTGTGTTTCATGTCCCTTCCCTGTGTGTCTTTGTATATGTGCTGCTAATTCTATTGCAGCTTTCCTGTGCCTATTACCCTGTGTCACTGAGGTGTCAGATTACCTGCTAGTACTAATTAGCTCACAGCTGGACCTCCAGCACTCTTCTAGTACTTGCCTTTGTCCAGTACCATCTGTTGCAGTTCCTGTACATTTTTCTGTGTTTCCAAGCTAGCCTGCGACTGGGATTACTACATGTGCCTGTGGCCCTCATTCAGAGCCGTTCGCTGTTTGCGTTCATTCGTTCAAAAACAAGGGGCGGCTATGCAAATGATCCGTTCGCACATTGCAGTCTGTTCACACCTCTAAGTCTGAACGAGCGAGCAAAACATACGCTCGTTTATTTGATAAAAACGCCCCCTGGCCGCTCGCACCATACGTCATGTCCGCTATTTATTAGATTAATCGAGTACATCGAACAGGATATGAACTGCTCGCTATTCTTGTGGTTGGTTTTTTCAACCGCTATTTTGCGAGCAGTTCTGAGTTTAAAAAAACCAAGTGACGTGGTCATTGATGCTGCTGTATTAATTATGCACACCCATAAAACACCCGTTTTGATCTTTAAGCACGCCTGCGATCGGATCTCCACTCCCCGTTTTCAAGCACCTTCCCCTGTTACCACCCACATACGCCTCATTCTGTCACTCAAAATAGCAGGCACTCGCTATATTGCGTACAAATGATTTTCGGCCGCACTGACTGGTTCGCGCAAGCGTACTAAAAACCGTATGCATGCGCAGATGTGCGAACATCGCTCGGAACAAGCGTACTGCCGCTAGCGAGTGGCTCTGAATGAGGGCCTGTGTCCACTTCTCTCTCTGTCTTGTTTGTGCAGTCAACACCTACATTTATAGCTTTCCAGTGCATGTTGGTGTTCTTTGCTCTGTGTCTTGTCTCTGCAAATCAGCTCTAAACATATCTAGCAATTCCCAATATATGCCTCTGTTTTTCTGTGCAATCAGCACTTCGATTTCTTAGTGATTCTCAGTACACTTTCCAGTATTCCTATGCTAGCCTGTGATTAGGATCCCTAAACAGCGTTTCAATATCTAAGCATCCAGTTTACCTCCTGTGCTCTAGCATTTGCTTTGTTAAATATAGTTTCCGGTCTTCTGCCACTCCCAGGTATCTGTCCAGAGGGCCGCGACCTGCTCACTTGGTGCAGCGGAAAACCAAATCCCAATTGGAGGGGTCACTGGAGAAAACCACCAAGTGAGTTAGACTCCGCGCCTCTGGGCAGGTCTAGCCAAACCTGTGTTCGGCCGCAACTAGGAGTCCTAGTCCAGTCACTTCCCAGGTCACCCGAACCCCCCGGCTTACCGTCCTCCACAGAGGAACATTTGCATCGGATCGTGACAGGTTTTTAGTTTATTTTTCTCTATAAGTTCTAACTGTTCCATCTCTGTAGTCATCCATATCTCTTTTAAATCTTTTACATTTTGTTTCTATTAGTGTTTGTTCTAAATTAGATACTTTTTCCATGGTTATAGTGTCTCTCTCCTTAAATTCTCTTGTTTGACTCCATGGTTCTAATTTTGTTTTTAACATTTCGATTTCCTTTTCTAATGTTTTTACCTTATTGGACCTATATGAAATCACAACTCCATTAGTGACAGGGAACACTTATCTAGAATGTTTTCCCATTTCTTCTGGTATGCAACAATATTTTGAAAAATAGGAGGGTTTAAATAGTCTTAGACCTCTTGGAATTATTTTTTTATCCAATTATTTTTGTAAGTTGGTACTGTCTAACCAGTGTTTTAATTCAGATTTAAGTAAATCCTCTAGTTTAAAAAAGTCTTCCCTTAATTCACAATTTACTTCCTCTCTGTTTTCTCCTATTGATGGATCCCATTTAGAGAAACAGGTCTGCCTCCTTTGTAGTCTATCCTCAAAATTAGAAAAACAGCTCATTATTGCAGCCTGTATAAGACATGTGTGGAAGCAATTCAAGAGTACCAAAGGATGGTATACAGGCACTAGAATGGTCTGTTTACATTAAGTAATTGATAAAGTTAGTTGCACTCTCCAAGACATGTGACATGGGTTAACGTCCCGTGATTTGGACACGTGACGCGAATCGCCACATGACTCGGAACCCACTCCATAAGCGGGATGCTAACCATGCTAGCAGTTATGCGGTCTCTATGACAACCAAGAGACACATCCACATAGACGTATGTGACCTACAGATCACGAGGTGTGGTAAACATATCACATGATCAGTACCTGAGTCACAAACAGAAGTGACAGGTAACAAATACTAAAATATTCACTATACTATTTATTAAAAGTGTTTTTTAGATAATAACATGTCAATTATAGATATAGGTCTGCCTCCAGATTATTTTTATATTGTTTTATATTGTTTCTAATGAGATGCAAACAAATTAGAAGGTTAATTGTAACCAGGTGTTAATGATTCCCGGCTGCTTTATCCCAGCGTGGGATAAATGACCGGCGTCTATATCTAGACGCCTGTCATTTACCAAACACCGGGAGACCGGCGCCCGGCATCCCAATCGAAGGGATGCCGGGCGCCGCGAGCGGACAGCCGCGGGGGGAGGAGGGTTAGGTTTAGGGCACCCAGGGGGGACTTAGGGTTAGGCACTCCCCCGGGAGTGTTAGGCTAGGGGAAGGAGGGGTTAGGGTTATGCACCCCCGGGGGAAGCTTAGGGTTAGGCACCCCCCGGGGGACTTAGGTTTAGGCAGCGTGGAAGGGGGGATTAGGGTTAGGCACTGGGGGGAAGGTTAGGGTTAGGCACCCCTAAGGAGGCTTAGGGGGGAGGTTAGGTTAGTAAATACTTACCTGGGGACGATTGGGATTTTCACCCATGTTGGGCAGCCGCTGTCGGGATTTGAACCACCGGACTTGCGTCCGGCGGTAATTCATACCGTTTACATTCCTTTAATTGTATATTACGTTGATGACATCATACGTAAACATTCCTATATAATGTGTAACAGATATGTTGCTGTTTTTTTATTCATTATGTACAGTACCTGTAGCAGGTCTAATGTGTTAATTTCGCTATGTATAGTTATTCCTTTCCTCATTATATGCAATATGCTGCCTTAGTTTTGCTATATTATGCTTGCAATTGCTCTTAGCACTTTTTCTCTATCTCCATGGTGATGGTATACACAATTTTGTCAACTCCAGCGCTACCTTCTGAAGTTGCTGTGCAGATGACGTCAGGCACCCGGAATTCAGACAGGGACCGCTGGGTGTTTCTCCACATTGTGTCTTCTGCTATTTAAGGTAAGAGGCACTGTATTTGCTTATATGTATATCCCTGACGAAGAATGCAATAAAGCATTTGAAACAATGGAATGCTCACCGTGTATTGGAAGATTATAATATGTAAATCAGTCTTGCCTGTGTTTATTTGTGTGTGCCTGTGTACAGTGTAGTATTAGTGTAGGTTTTATTTTTCAGGGGTGTGGTATATTTTGTCGACATGCAGAAGGTTGCCATTGACCACATTGACATTCATGTTGACACTGATGAAATGTTGACATGATTAGAATGTCAGCAAAACATCCCTGGTGATCTAGTGGTGACTTACCTGGTCCAGCAGTGTCTTCTGGGACAGTGGGTAATGTCTGGATGACTTCCGGTGGATCCTGTGTCACTTCAGTAAGTATGACTTACATTGACCCCTAATCCTCCCCCTAGTTCCTAACCCTAGCCTCCACTCCTGCAGCCTAATCCTGACTCATCACTGCTGGTCCGCGCATATTGTCAACATTTCACACGTTCACATTTTACATGTCGACATTCTGCAGATGCCAACATGTTCAATGGTGACATTTCAACAGCAACATTGTAAATGTAAATATCGACATGACTACATCCCTTTCTCATTGTTTGTTTGTTTGTTTGTCTAGTCTGTCTTATTTGTTAATGGAGAGTTTAGGTGGGTACACACTAGACGATATCTTGAGCAATTTGGCTGATTCCGATGCACTGTATTGACAAATCGTTCAAATTATGTAGTGTACCCATTATCACGATGCCGATGCGCGCTTCTGTGGGCCATCCGTCACATCCTCAGATCATTTGTAAATGTAGAAAGATCTGAGGATGTTACCAGCATGAGAGGAAAAGGAGCACAGAAGTGGATAGAGACCAAGATGTAGGAAAGGAAGCACAGGAGGTGTAGCTGGAGTCTAAGGAGGAGAGGCAGGTCTCTAAAACAAATCAGGATGGAATATCAGGTTTTCATATAAGGATAATGTGGCCCTGGTTCCTTCTCTGGTTCCTAATTATGCAGTGCTTTTTGGTAGCCAGTCAGCAAAGACTCAGTGATGAGGAAGTTATAGTTATGTTCCGAAGAAGTGCAGGCTAAAAACACAGTGGGAAATTTCAAGTGAAGTCTTGTCACTGCAGGAAGCACTTCTCGTACATCAAAAGAAAGGTGAAGGAGTAAATGCCCCCCCCTTTAAATGGAATATTTGGAGTATAAGGAGCCAGTGCATGAGACAACACTAGCTGAGATCATACACTGATAAATGACCATGACTCCAATTCCCTCCCCACCCCCACATCCACTTCATCCTAGTGCGTGTTTTTTACGGTTCTCACACGGAGATGAGGCCACAGGACTGCTGACCAAGGACAAGACTGGGTAGAGGATTGGCACTCCTTCCATAACTGGAGGTGGCTGGAGTGAGGCTGCAGAAAGATGGCACAACACAAAGAGAAAACGGTGTACTAGAAGCGGCTGGTCACTATGGTCTGAGGAATGTCTAGGGACTGTAGTGCAGCTAGGATGCTAGACAAGGAATGACTAGACACGGTATAAGCTGCAGTGCAGGAGCGACCAGGAGTGAGGTATAGCAGGATTCAGACAAGACTAGGACAAGACAGGACTGGCAGGAAACAGACAAGGACAAGACTGGCAAGATTATGGACAAAGGACTAGACAAACAAGAAACAGACAAGGCACCAATGATGTGGCAAGAATACAGACAGGTAATGCGGCGTAGCAGGCTATGATGCAGCTTTGAGAGCTGATGTGAACTTGGCTTTGTGACCTAGTTGCAGCTTTGAGAGCTGATGAGTACTTGGCAGAGATGCAGATTTGAGAGCTGATGTGAACTTGGCAGAGATGCAGCTTAGTCGCCGTGATGCGACTGAGACAGCCGCAGTGTGGCTACTGAGCCGTGATGGTAATAACACAGTTCAAGGTTTAACACGTCATAATGCAGGAACAAGACAGCAGACAGGTGCACTCAGATGCGGCAGGAACACAGGCTGGAAGCAGCGAGGTGGAGGACACTGCAGGCAGAATAACTGGAAACTAAATAGACACAGCTTGATGCAGCCTTGCAGGCTGAGGTGCAGGAACCAGAAGAGAGACAGGTGCACTCAGACGTGGCAGGAACACAGGCTGGAGGCAGCGAGGTAGCAAACACTGTAGATAGGATAAGCTGGAACTGAACAGAGACAGCTTCACAGAACTATGGTGTAGAAATGCTGCAGGGCTGAATACTGACAGGATCAGGATACAAGAACAGTTGAACTTGGTAGACCAGTAAGAACTCAGGTAACTGTGACAGAGCAACATACACTGGTAGTCAGACAGTATAACCGGCACTGAGTGCAGGGCTGGCTGAAACTTATGAGATGCAGGATCCAATTAGAGCCATTCCCTGCAGATAGCATTTCCTAATGATAGAATAGGGTTCAGCACACAGAAAAACCATTAGTGTGCAGCTGAAGTCTGCACACAGACAGGCAAGAAAACAGACTAGACAGGATTCCCAGCTGCCTGCAACAGCCGGAACAAGGACATGATGCAGTGTCCCAGTTGCAACTATGTGTCACAATCCTGGCTAGTTTTTACCTTTTGTGACTTACCTCTGCCAACTGCTCCATGGATCTGTGTTTGTAATTCTCCTGGGAAATCTACTCTGGCTGAATAATGCTGGCTGTAACATCTCTGTGTGTGCAGACTGCTCTCCTTCCCACACTGATTAATCAGCTAGACCCTGCTCTGTCTGTGAGCATTGCTAGTCTTAATTGAAATCACAGGTGTGGTACTGATTCTCAAGGGCTGCAGAGATGATTACTCCCTCTGTATGTTGTGCCTTGCTCCACTCAGAATGCCACTGCCAGACCACCTGTCTGTGTCCACCAATTGCTGCCAGACTCTAGGTATATAGATCCTCCTCTAATAGCACTCAGTGCTTGAACATCTCGTTATGTCCCGTGGTGTACAACTTGTGCTATAGCTGTACCTCTGAGTACCAGTGTGTCCCAGTCTCCTGCTGGTTTCTAGACCAGTGCTATCTGTAAGCCTGCTGCGTTCAGCTATCCACGCTACCAGCCTCTCACCTACGGCTCCCAGGCCACTCCAAGTAGCTTCCACGCTACCAGCTTCTCCACATGGCTCCCAGGCCGCACCAAGTAGCTTCCACGCTACCACCTCTCACCTACGGCTCCCAGGCCACTCCAAGTAGCTTCCACGCTACCAGCTTCTCCACACAGCTCCCAGGCCGCACCAAGTAGCTTCCATCTCTCACCTACGGCTCCCAGGCTGCTCCAAGTAGCTTCCACGCTACCAGCTTCTACCCATGGCTACCCGCCACTCCACGTAGCCACCCAGCTACCAGCGTCCACCCACGGCTATCCAGCCGCTCCATGTAGCCACCCAGCTACCAGCGTCCACCCACAGCTATCCAGCCGCTCCACGTAGCCACCCAGCTACCAGCATCTACCCATGGCTATCCGGCCACTCCACGTAGCCACCCAGCTACCAGCATCCACCCATGGCTATCCAGTCACTCCACGTAGCCACCCAGCTACCAGCGTCTACCCACGGCTATCCGGCCACTCCACATAGCCACCCAGCTACCAGTGTCTACCCACGGCTATCCGGTGCTTCACGTAGCCACCCAGCTACCAGCATTCACCCACGGCTATCCAGCCTCTCCACGTAGCCATCCAGCTGCCAGCGTCTACCCACGGCTATCCAGCCGCTCCACGTAGCCACCTAGCTACCAGCGTCTACTGTTAATATTAGAATGAACCTCTATACACACCTTCCTATACCTTCTAATGTTCTGCCTATACCTTCTAAGAATGACGCTAATTTGCGTACGCAGTCACACCATAAATAAAGACTTAGACGTGGAATCTGTGGTTCCAAAGCACAAGTGATATTCAGGTAAAAGTTCAGACAGTTACACGCAATTGATCAAGACACAATTTAGGCGCAAAAGGAAATTATACAGACCCAAGTACAGTATACATACGCAGGCGCTTCCGGACCCAGAGATAGGCATCAACAAGAGACCCCTAGTCATTCAGCATTCGGCACGAAGACCCAGAACCAGCGTTTGTGCACTCATATTTATACCCCCCAGAATAAACAGGACAATAGGAAAGTCTGTTGCTGATATCATTGGTTCTCAGGGGTGAAGCATCTGTTACAGCACATTTAACAGGCTGGTTCAAAAGGACTCTCCCTGCCTCTAACAGCTGGGGGTCTTCCTCTTCACGCCTCTCATAGCATCCTAACAGTTGTTTCTAAAATATACATTTTGGTGCTTGTAAGTTCTGCGATCCATAACTCAGGAATGCACGATGCGATCTCCCCACTGATAACACCAGAATACTGTGAAAAGAGTACGCATCAGTACAATTCCAAACACGACTGGTTTAGCATGTATAATACCTTAGTTATCAAATATCTTTATTTCTCAGCATTTAAACTAACTGAACCAACTTAAATCATACACTTTAGAGCTTATAGAACCTTATGTGTAGATATGTAATGTGTGGGTATCCAGGGTTTGATATAAAGACATATTAATGTGTGTATGAGGAAGGGGTGCAGTTAACTCTCACTGAGTGAACATTTTAGCAGTGTGACATGCTGAGCCAGGTAGTTCCACAAGCCCACTCTGTGAGCAGTCCCCCCCCACCTGTCCCAGGCTTCAAAAGAAACTCTTGTGTGAAATGCAAATAACCCAGCTACAAGAGACAGACCTAAGATGACACTCTAATCTTCATTGCAGGAAGCTTGCTAATGTAAGGTGTGTGTATTCAAGCCAGACCACCTGTGGTGAGGGCAAACACTATCCAGGAAGCTTATCTACACAAGCCAGTTGTCACCTGGCCACTTGCTCTAATGCAATTTTGGCATACTGTAAGCCATTTCTGAAATATATATCCTTTATAATACGTAAAGTAATGAAATGGGCTTTTGGTGAATCGCCTTAACCTATGGCGATGGTCACAGATGCATTCGCATGATGCTAATAGTATTATCACCACATGTACTAAAGTGTGATTTTATCTAAAATGGCACTTAGGCGGCCATCTCGCAAAATGGCGTCTTGCGGCCAGTCGCAAGATGGTGTCGCTGCGATTCAATTTTAAACTGATCTTGTCTCAGCCAATAATCTAGTTTCGACACTACTCACGGCTATCCGGCCGCTCCACGTAGCCACCCAGCTACCAGCGTCTACCCACAGCTATCCAGCCGCTCCACGTAGCCATCCAGCTACCAGCGTCTACCCACGGCTATCCGGCCGCTCCACGTAGCCACCCAGCTACCAGCGTCTACCCACGGCTATCCGGCCACTACACATAGCCACCCAGCTACCAGCGTCTACCCACGGCTATCCGGCCACTCCACATAGCCACCCAGCTACCAGCGTCTACCCACGGCTATCCGGCCACTCCACGTAGCCACCCAGCTATCAGCGTCTACCCACGGCTATCCAGCCGCTCCACGTAGCCATCCAGCTACCAGCGTCTACCCACGGCTATCCAGCCACTCCATGTAGCCACCCAGCTACCAGCATCTACACACGGCTATCCAGCCGCTCCACGTAGCCACCCAGCTACCAACGTCTACCCACGGCTTTCCAAGCCGCAACAAGTAGCTTCCACGCTACCATCCATCTGCAAACCCATCTACTAGTAACCCGACCAGCTCAGTCAGCCTTCCTGCCGGTCCCAGTCCGGTTCCTCCAAGTCCACTCACCTCACGGCTCATTAGCTGCACCAAGTAGCTTCCGTGCTACCATCCATCTGCAAGCTCATATACTGGTACCCCGACCAGCTTAGTCAGCCTACCTGCTGGTCCCAGTCCGGTCCCTCCAAGTTCCTTCTGGTCTCACTCCGTTTCAAGTTTCCAGTTCCAGTCACTCATCACCAAAGGCAGTTCTCACTGCTACCCACTTCTTATATTAAAAAGAGCTATTCATGTTACCCATGGTTCCAGTCCAGCCGGCCTCCAGTGATTCCAGTTCATCACCTGAGACAGGTAACTCACTAGCACCAACTGTGACACTATGACTGGGACCTGCCACCAAGATGATCCGCTGTCATAGATCCTAACAGTGTTTATGTTTTTTATTTGTTGTTTTATTTGTTTACACTACTATAAATGTGTAACACCTAAATGTCATAATATACTTGTTAGTACATTTGTGTTGATAAGTATTAGGGGTGTGCACCGGACACTTTTCGTGTTTTGTGTTTTGGTTTTGGATCTGGATCTTTCTTCGTGTTTTGGATCTGGATTGGTTTTGCCAAAACCACCCTTCCGTGTTTTGGGTTCTGGGTTTTGTGTTTTGGATCTGTATTTTTTTTTAAAAAGCATAAAAACAGCTAAAATCACAGAATTTGTAGGTTTTTCTGCTCCTATGCTATTATTAACCTCAATAACCTTAATTTCCACTCATTTCCAGTCTATTCTGAACACCTCACACCTCACAATAGTGTTTTTATGTCCAAAAGGTTGCACCGAGGTAGCTGGATGACTATGCTAAGCGACACGAGTGGGCGGCACAAACACGTGACCCATCTAGGCGTGATACTGCAGTGGCAGACAGGATGGCAGTTTGAAAAACTAGGCCCCAAACTGTACATAATGCAAAGAAAAAAAAGAGGTGCAAGATGGAATTGTCCTTGGGCCCTCCCACCCACCCTTATGTTGTATAAACAGGACATGCACACTTTAACAAACCAATCATTTCAGCGCCAGGGTCTGCCACACAACTGTGGCTGAAATGATTGGTTCGTTTGGGCCCCCACAAAACAAGCTGGCAATTAATCTGTCCCTGCACAAACTGGCTCTACGGAGGCAAGATGTCATCCTCATCCTCCTCATCCACCGATTCCTCACCCTCTTCAGTGTGTACATCCTCATCCTCACAAAGTATTAACTCGTCCCCACTTGAATCCACCACCACAGGTCCCTCTGTACGTTCTGGAGGCTGGTCTCCCTGGAAGAGCTGATAATTCATTTTGATGAACATCATCTTCTCCACTTTCTGTGGAAGCAACCTCCTACGCCTTTCGCTGACAAGATTCCCGGCTGCACTAAACACTCTTTCGGAGTACACACTGGAGGGGGGGCAACTCAGGTAAAATAGAGCCAGTTTGTACAGGGGCCTCCAAATTGCCTCTTTTTCCTGCCAGTACAGGTATGGACTGTCTGACATGCCTACTTGGATACTGTCACCGATGTAATCCTCCACCATTCTGTCAATGGTGACAGTATCATATGCAGTGACAGTAGACATGTCAGAAATTGTTGGCACGTCCTTCAGTCCGGACCAGATGTCCAAACTTGGTCCTGCCTGCCCTGCATCACCGCCAGCGGGTTGCTTAGGATACCTAAGTTTTTTCCTGGCAGCCCCAGTTGCGGGAGAAAATGAAGAAGGAGCTGTTGACGTGTCACGTTCTGCTTCAGCAGGTCTTTGCACCTATGCAGGCTTGTGTCGGCCGGAAAGAGAGACACCACATAGGCTTTAAACCTAGGATCGAGCACGGTGGCCAAAATGTAGTGGTCTGATTTCAACAGATTGACCACCCTGGAATCCTGGCAAAGCGAATGAAGGGCTTCATCCACAAGTACCACATGCCGAGCGGAATCGCTCCGTCTTAGCTCCTCCTTCACTTTCTCCAGCTGCTTCTGCAAAAGCCTGATGAGGGGAATGACCTGACTCAAGCTGGCAGTGTCTGAACTGACTTCACGTGTGGCAAGTTCGAAGGGCTGGAGAACCTTGCACAACACGGAAATCATTCTCCACTGCGCTTGAGTCAGGTGCATACCCCCTCCTTTGCCTATGTCATAGGTGGATGTATAGGCTTGTATGGCCTTTTGCTGCTCCTCCATCCTCTGAAGCATATAGAGGGTTGAGTTCCACTGCGTCACAACCTCTTGCTTCAGGTGATAGCGGGGCAGGTTCAAGAGTGTTTGCTGGCGCTCCAGTCTTCGGCACGCAGTCGCTGAATGGCGAAAGTGGCCAGAAATTTTTCGGGCCACCCAAAGCGTCTCCTGCACGCCCCTGTCGCTTTTCAGAAAATTCTGCACCACCAAGTTTATTGTGTGAGCAAAACATGGGACGTGCTGGAATTTGCCCAGATGTAATGCCCGCACAATATTGGTGGCGTTGTCAGATATCACAAATCCCCAGGAGAGTCTAAGTGGGGTAAGCCACTGGGCGATGATTTCCCTCAGTTTCTCTAAGAGGTTGTCAGCGGTGTGCCTCTTACTGAAACCGGTGATACACAGCGTAGCCTGCATTGGAACGAGCTGGCGTTTCTGAGATGCTGCTACTGGTGACGCTGCTGCTGTTGCTGCGTAAGGTGATACATCTACCCAGTGGGCTGTCACAGTCATATAGTCCTTAGTCTGCCCTGTTCCACTTGTCCACATGTCCGTGGTTAAGTGGACATTGTGTACAACGGCATTTTTCAGGACACTGAGGACACTTTTTCTGACGTTTCTGTACAGTCTCGGTATCGCCTGCCTAGTAAAGTGGAATCTAGACGGGATTTGGAACCGGGGACACACTACCTCCATCAATTGTCTAAATCCCACTGCACTAATGGCGGATACCGGACGCACGTCTAACACCAACATAGCAGTCAAGGCCTCAGTTATACGTTTTGCTTCAGGATGACTGCTGTTGTACTTCATCCTCCTCGCTAAGGACTGTTGGAGGGTCAATTGTTTAGTAAAAGTAGTGGTGTTCCTACTTCCTCTCTGGGATGATGAACGACTCCCAGCAGCAGCAACAGCAGCAGCGGCAGCAGTAGGCTTAGCAATGCAGGATCCTCCGGAGGAATCCCGGATAGGAGAGTCAGTCATGCCAGTGACATGGCCTGCAGGTCTACTTCCGATCCTGACTAAGGAGGAAATTGACGAGGAGGGAGTTGACGGTGTGGTTTGCAGGCGCTTGGATACAACAGGACAACGGGATTTAGGTGTCCCTCAACTGCTTACGGTCTTAGCCAAAGTTTCTGAACTTGACAGTAACTTTTTATGAACGCGCTGCAGGTGCCGTATAAGGGAGGATGTTCCTAGGTGGTTGACGTCCCTACCCCTACTTATTTCACCTTTACATATGGTACATATGGCAAGACAGTTGTTGTCCGGATTTGGATAGAAATATTGCCAGACCAAAGAGGTGGAATGTTTGGTCTTCTGCCCAGGCATGACCGTGATGGGCGTTTTCATCCCACGGACAACAACTGTCTCCCCCGGAGCCTGATTTAAACAAACCACATCACCATCAGAATCCTCCTCGCCAACTTCCTCCTCAGCGCCAGCTACACCAGTATCCTCATCCTGTTGTACTTCAACAGTGACATCTTCAATTTGCATATCAGCAAGTGGACTGTGGGTGCTCCTTTCAGCACATGCAGGGGGCGTGCAAATGGTGGAAAGAGCCACCTCTTCCCGTCCAGTGCTGGGAAGGTCAGGCATCGCAACCACCACCACACTTGGACTCTCCTTGGGGATTTGTGATATCTTCTTAGAAAGCACAGTTCTTCGCTGTGCTTTTGCCAGCTTAACTCTTTTGATTTTTTTAGTGGGAGGAGGGCTTCCATCGTCATGTGAAGCTGAACATACTAGGGATCGACCTTAGCCGTTCCTTGCCACTCCGTGTCGTAAATGGCATATTGGCAAGTTTACGTTTCTCTTCAGCTGATTTAAATGTTTTTTTCAAGGTCATTTTCCTGAACTTTGTCATTTGGGATTGTATGTGCCCTCTATTATGGCATTGGGCATCGGCCTTGGCAGACGACGTTGATGGCATGTTATCGTCTATGTCATGACTAGTGGCAGCAGCTTCAGCACTAGGAGGAAGTGGTTCTTGATCTTTCTCTATTTTATTTTTATCGGAGAAAGTTTGGTCCTCCATTTATGTTATATCGATTTGATATATATACGTGCTGCTAAACACAGAAAATATTTTTTTATTTTTGCTGGAGAGTAGTGCACTTTGTGGGTTACACCACCCTTTAAGAAATGAGCCAGCTGGCTCTTTACTTATGGGACACAGGCGCACGCTTGTTGTGATGTGCTGCTGTTGTCAATAGGGGCTGTGTCCACTACTTTAAAGTCCATAGGGGCTGGCTGGACTGTGTTGTGCAGTCAGTTGTCCATAGGGGCTGTGTCCACTCCAAAGTCCTGTGCAGTGTCCCAGTCCTAAAGGGGTGCTGTAGTGTTGTCCATGGGGTGCTCTGTCCATCAGGGGTGCTCCTCCCAAGTGCTAAAAAAAAATAATATTTTTTCTGTGTTTGTGAATTGTGTGCGCAGTAGCCGCACGTGCATCAACAATGTAGTGCCAAGCGTGCGCCTGTGTCATAAGTAAAGGGCCGGCTGGCTTGACCGTTAAAGGGTGCTGTAACCCCCAAAGTACACTCCAAACCAAATAAAAAAAATATTTTCTGTGTTTGTGAATTGTGTGCGCAGTAGCCGCACGTGTATCAACAAAGTAGTGCCAAGCGTGCGCCTGTGTCATAAGTAAAGGGCCGGCTGGCTTGTCCGTTAAAGGGTGCTGTAACCCCCAAAGTACACTCCAGTCCAAATAAAAAAATATTTTCTGTGTTTGTTAATTGTGTGCACTGTGGCTGCACGTGCATCAACAAAGGAGCAGCGCCAAGCGTGCGCCTGTGTCCCATAAGTAAAGAGCCGGCTGGCTCATTTCTTAAAGGGTGGTGTAACCCACAAAGTGCACTACTCTCCAGCAAAAATAAAAAAATATTTTCTGTGTTTGTGTGCGCTTTAGCCACACGTATATATCAGTATAACATAAACGGAGGACCAAACTTTCTCTGATAAAAATAAAATAGGGAAAGATCAAGAACCACTTCCTCCTAGTGCTGTTGCTGCTGCTGGGAGTTGTTCATCATCCCAGAGAGGAAGTAGGAACACCACTACTTTTACTAAACAATTGACCCTCCAACAGTCCCTAGCGATGAGGATGAAGTACGACAGCAGTCATCCTGAAGCAAAACGTATAACTGAGGCCTTGACTGCTATGTTGGTGTTAGATGTGGGTCCAGTATCCGCCATTAGTGCAGTGGGATTTAGACAATTGATGGAGGTAGTGTGTCCCCGGTTCCAAATCCCGTCTAGATTCCACCTGCATCCTCAAAGCAGCAGCGACAAGCGTGCGTCTGTCTGTTAAAGGGTGGTGTAACCCTCAAAGTGCGCTCCACAAACAATAAAAATATTCTTCTTTTTTTTTCTGTCTTTGTGAATTGTGTGGGCTGTAGCCGCAGTTGAATCCTCAAAGCAGCAGCGACAAGCGTGCATCTGTCTGTTAAAGGGTGGTGTAACCCTCAAAGTGCTCCAAAAAATAAAAAAACTATTTTTTTTATGTGTTTGTGACTTGTGTGCGATGTAGCCGCACGTGCATCAACTCAGTAGCAGCGCCAAGCGTGCGCCTGTGTCATAAGTCAAGGGCCGGTTTGGACATCTGGTCCGGACTGAAGGACGTGCCAACAATTTCTGACAAGTCTACTGTCACTGCATATGATACTGTCCTCAAAGCAGCAGCGACAAGCGTGCGTCTGTCTGTTAAAGGATTACATCGGTGACAACATCCAAGTAGGCATGTCAGACAGTCCGTACCTGTACTGGCAGGAAAAATAAGCAATTTGGAGGTCCCTGTACAAACTGGCTCTATTTTACCTGAGTTGCCCCCCCTCCAGTGTGTACTCCGAAAGAGTGTTTAGTGCAGCCGGGAACCTTGTCAGTGAAAGGCGTAGGAGGTTGCTTCCACAAAATGTGGAGAAGATGATGTTCATAAAATGAATTATCAACTCTTCCAGGGAGACCAGCCTCCTGAACGTACAGAGGGACCTGTGGATGTGGATTCCAGCGGGGATGAATTAATACTCTGTAAGGATGTACACAACACTGAAGAGGGTGAGGAATCGGTGGATGAGGAGGATGAGGACGACATCTTGCCTCCGTAGAGCCAGTTTGTGCAGGGACAGATTAATTGCCAGCTTGTTTTGTGGGGGCCCAAACGAACCAATAATTTCAGCCACAGTCATTTGGCAGACCCTGGCGCTGAAATGATTGGTTTGTTAAAGTGTGCATGTCCTATTTATACAACATAAGGGTGGGTGGGAGGGCCCAAGGACAATTCCATCTTGCACCTCTTTTTTTTTCTTTGCAGTATGTACTGTTTGGGGCCTAGTTTTTCAAACTGCCATCCTGTCTGCCACTGCAGTGTCACTCCTAGATGGGCCACGTGTTTGTGCCGCCCACTCGTGTCGCTTAGCATAGTCATCCAGCTACCTCGGTGCAACCTTTTTGACATAAAAACACTATTGTGAGGTGTGAGGTGTTCAGAATAGACTGGAAATGAGTGGAAATTAAGGTTATTGAGGTTAACAATAGCATAGGAGCAGAAAAACCCACACATTCTGTGATTTTAGCTGTTTTTATGCTTTTTTTAAAAAAAATACAGATCCAAAACACAAAACCCAGAACCCAAAACACGGAAGGGTGGTTTTGGCAAAACCAATCCAGATCCAAAACACGAAGAAAGATCCAGATCCAAAACACAAAAAGTGGCCGGTGCACACCCCTAGTTTTATATCATAATGACGGCCCGTATGCGGATGTTTAAAGTAACTACCTGGTTCCAGGTACCTACAGGGAATGCATGCAGCACACCTGTAGCACCCAGGTTTCTTCACTTGGAAGATCAATGGGGCAGATACCTGGAGGGGTGTAGTGATTTTAGATTTGACCAAAGTGTCCCTAAGATTACGCCCCCAGTTATAACAGGGCATAATTTCTTTATTCTTAGAAAAAGGTAACTCACGATCACCAGAGACAATTGGCCAAAGTGCCCTAGTGGCACGAGGAAGTACCTAACTGGCCATGGTGTATTCTGATACAAATGGAATCTTATTAATTTTAGAACCCGTTTTATGGTGACGTAAAAGATCTGCACGAGGAATCCTCAGTACTTTTTCTTTAGCATCTCTGAGGATACCCTCGTTCAGCAAACTGTGTGGACACCTGATCCAAGGCAGTAGCCACTGCCGTTGTTTCTGAGGTAATCCTGGGAGATCTATACATTTGAGATTTTGGAAGTGCTCTCTTTAAAGATGGTGGGTGGCAACTGCTGTAGTGTAAAAGTGTGTTACGGTCTGTTTGTTTATGATAGACCCTCACATATTTTAACTTTTAAATCTAGATAGTTAATTTCTGATGTACTATGAGAGAATGTAACTTTCACAGGATTATTTACAGTATTGATTGTCTCAATGACCTCACTAGGGAGCTCATTCAGAGTCGGTCGTGAGCGCTGAGTGCTCACAACCGACTCGATGTTGCCCCACAGCACATGCGCACGATGGAGCTGGCTCAGTCGTGCGCATGCGCGAGACCTGGCTAATGACGGGTGCTCCATCGTTAGGGCTCTCGTAGCAGACGGGGCAAGCTGTCGATGTTGAGTGACAGCTCTCCCCATTTGCTGGGCGGGCCGGGGGCATGCCCGGCCAAACGGAGGCATTCCAGTTGGAACGCTTGCCATTTGGGGGCGGTCCCACTGACATCATTGCTGATGTTAGTGGGGAACTTTCTGCTCGAACAGAGCAGGAAGCTCCCTGGGGCTTAAGAGTGCCCAGACCCTACCCTAGGGTCTGGTTGTAAGCCCCGATGGTCTTGACCATCGCAACCATCACCCATGTCGGTCGTTATAGCTGTGGGTGGTAACCCACAGCTTAACGATCGACAAGGAGGCGGCCGTTGAGGATGCAAGCTGCCACCCTGATGCAGAGCTTGCATCTAACAACCGCCTCTGAATGAGGCCCCAAGTCTCTCCACGCTACCTGTCCATAAAAGGAACAGGTCATCGATATACCTGGTATATAGCAATATGTGCCTGGAAATACTGGAGTCCAAAAAGAAAAATCGTCATTCTTGTTCAAACATAAAAACATTTGCGTACGATGGGGCCACATTGAACCCCATTGCACAACTTGTACACTGCAGAAAAAATTTATTATTGTGCACAAAAATTTTTTGGGGCAAAGTAAACTCCAGCAATCCCAGGAACAGATCTATATCCAGGTTAACAAAGTTATTCTCATTCAAAAAGCCTTGCATAGAATTTAAACCCAAATCATAAGGAATAAACGTGGATAAATTCTTAACGTCTAAGGTGCACATGATAGTACCAACAGGAATAGTACCAAACTCATTCAATTTCAACAAAAATTGTGTAGTGTATTTTAGAAAAGTAGGTTGACTCATAACCAGTGGCTGCAACAAAAAAAATCTAAAAATTGTGAAAAGTGTTATATAAACAGTGCAAAAGGTGTTTTAAAAATATTTAAAATCAATCAGAAAACTAACTCGATACCAAGGCTAGGCATCCACATAATATTAATGTTAAATGCATAAAATTCTAAACGATATTATATTACTATGCAATTCACCCTCCAGGGAGTCCCCGGCTGTCCACGAGTCGCGCTTGTGATGTCAGTGGGTCTTGGCTGGTAGCTGGAATTGTCTGCACATGTCACGCGGGAGGTAAGTTATTTATTGTATGTTTGTTTTTGCATTTTTTATACAGTCTTGATAAAGGAGGTCTCTCCGAAACGTTGACTACTATGCTGTAGCAGTTTGGATTATTTACACAGTCTGAGTGCCTTCCATCATTTCTCAAGTTACACATACCGTTGGGAACGGCACTGGAGCCATCTATACGTTTTGCAATATATGAGTGCCGGACTACCATTGCTTCTGTATACGAGCCAGTTCTACCTGGCTACATTGTCAAGGCACCTTATACTGGTCATCTACGTGCAGTGTTCTTCATTTGCATTGCTTGCTTTGTCCAGAGATGAAGAGGTTAGTGGCTTTAGTCATGCATATTTATCCATGGGAGAGCAGCTCAGTCTGATAGATACAGAGGCTGAAGGCATCCTATATGATATCAATTTGACTGATACAACAGGGGAAGACTCAATTGAACAACTATTTGCACAAATTGTCAGGCTGAAAAAACGAGAAGTTGACTACCTGCTTCATGGTGTTTTCTTGTCAGATTACTACAAGGAAAAGAAAATTCCAAGGGGTTTTCAAATTAGAAATATACCCACGATTGGACGTTACAACCCTGATTTTTGTCGCCGCTGGGCAGCTGTATTAAACAAATGTTATTTTGATTTGATCCTTCTCATTATTGAAGAATCACGTAGGGACTTGACACTGGTTAAAGAAAAACATACCACATTTGAATCTACACACTTACAAAGGATTAATGATGACTCCACACAAGATTGGCTGAAAAACCTTTCAACACAGATTAATAAATATTGTGCAGACCTGGTTGAATTCCAGAAAACTAAATTCAATACTGTTACAAGAGATTACTCTGAATTCCCGGTATACAGTTGGACCTAAAACAGAGGTGGTAACCGTGACATACGACCAAGGTTTCACAAAGCCAGAAGATTCCCTCTGGACACATATACTTCTAGTGTAGCAGCTTCTTCAAGCGACACCGAATTAACTACCATCAACTCCACCAGCTCTGCACAAAAGCTGGCTTGCGGTTGGTAAGGGGTGTGAAGTCTACTATTAATAACCATCAATTTACACATGTTTTGGAAGACCTCACCGGTGAAATGAGTACCCCTATCACTTTCAATAATTCTAGGGATACCGTATCTGCATACAAACTCCTGAACAATTTTCTTAGCAGTAAATGCAGCAGTATTAGTGGCAGCTGTGTATGCCTCAACCCAATTAGAAAACACATCAGTGCACACTAATACATACTTGACATTCCTGCAGGGTGGTAATTGGATGAAATCAATTTGTATTACCTGAAAAGGTCCGTCGGTCGGAGGAATGTGGGATGGCTCGGTAGGGATTGTGTTCCCAATGTCTTTCCTCAAGCAGCTCAAACAGGACATTGCTCTCTTTTCTGCTTGGGAAGAAAAACCCGGTGCACACCAGTATGTTCTCACCAACTTGCACATACCTTGCTTTCCCAAGTGAGTCAGACCGTGCGCTGCCTCAGCCAGGCTTGGGTAGTACGCCTCGGGAGCCACTGGATTACCTTGTCCATCTCTCCAGAGTCCAGAAGCTCTTGCCCACATCCCTTGGACCTCCAGACTGCCTTTTCCTGAATGGAACACAAATTTTGCATCTCAATTAATTTCTGCATATCAATCATTTGAAATATCATTTGGTTAATTGGCATGTCCATTTTTAAACCTGCTGCCCATTTGGCAGCTTCATCTGCTCTGTTGTTGCCCAGTGACACCGGATCATTCTCACATGTATGGGCTTTACACTTAATTACGGCCTTAGGCAATTGGATCACTGTCAGTAGTCCTTTTATGTGTCTGGAATGTGTGACTGGTGTGCCTGCTGCTGTCATAAAATTTCTCAGACGCCATAGAGCACCAAAATCATGTAGAGTCAGTGTAGATATTAGCAGATTTGTCTTTTGCTAATTCACACGCTCTTTTTAGTGCCACCAGCTCCGCCACTGAGTGAGGTGGACCAAGAGGTTCAGCTTCTATGATGTCTTCGTCATTTACCACAGCATAACCTGTACATAACTCTCCAGTGTCAGTCTTTCTGTGACAACTCCCATCTGTGTAAAATGTCACATCTGCATTTTCTAAAGGTGTATCCCGTATGTCAGGTCTTGCAGTAAAGGTCTGATTCAGATATTCCATACAATCGTGTGCATCAACATACCTGCAGAACTCACCTTCCACCAGCGACTCGCCTCTCTCCACCCTTTGTGCATCCTGAGACACATATGGTAAATACGTTGCTGGATTTAACGTACTGCACCGCTTAATGGTGATGTTTGCAGGTGCTATTAGGGCTAGTTCCCATTTCGTGAACCTAGCTAAGGAAACATGTGTGGTTTGGGCAGAATTCAGTAAAGCAGATATAGCATGGGGTGTATAAACAATCATATCATGGTCTAGTACCACATCCTCACTCTTACTGACCAATAGAGCAGTTGCTGCTACACTTCTTAAACATGTTGGGAGTGATCTTGTCACAGTATCCAATTGTGCACTGTAGTATGCTACGGGCCTACTGGCATCACCATGTTTTTGTGTGAGGACACCAGCTGTGCAACCATTAGCTTCTGAATAGTACAAATCAAAAGGTTTTTCATAGTAAGGTATTCCCATTGCAGGTGCTCTTGTCAGACTATCCTTAAGGTTAAGGAAAGCCTACTCTGTTTCCTCTGTGTGTATGACATGATCAGGCTTTGAAGGAAGACACTAAGGGCCTGCTGCTGAGCGCTCGCAAGCGGGTCGATGGTGCCCTAATGCGCATGCGCACTATGGAGGGAGCTCCGTCGTGCGCAGGCACGAGACCCACATAGCGACAGCCAAGCTGTCACTATGGGTCTCACATCAAAGGGGGCGTGCTGTCGATGGTGATTGACAGCACGCCCCCTTTGGTGGGCGTGCCGGGGGCGTTGCTGCCCAGACGGAGGCATTCCCATGGGAACGCCTACTGTCTGGGTCCGGCCCCACTGACACTAGTGAAGTCAGTGGGAGTGCTTTTGGCTCTGATAGAGCCAAAAGCACTCCTGGGCTTGCGGCAGCGAGACCCTACCGCAGGGTTTTGTCGCAAGCCCGATGGTCTTGACATCGCGACCATCTTTTTGGCCGCTCACATAAGCTGTGGGTGGTCACCCACAGCTATGCAAGTGGCCAGGAGGCCGCTCTATTTTTAGGTAGGAGGGCCCTGATTCAGAGCCAGCGCTCTCTGGTCAGAGCGTCCGGCTCTGAATCAGGCCCTAAGTCCTGTAATGGGAAGGCCAAAATAGAAAAACCTCTGGATCCACATTCTGCAGTATCCACACATTCCCAAGAAGGTACAGATTTTCTGTTGGTTACGTGGCAGTGTCATGGTCTGTATGGCCTGGATTCTGTCAGTGGTCAGATGTAGTAACCCCTGGGTTAGGCAATGTCCCAAGTATTTAACCCTGGACTGGCATGGCTGTAGTTTGTCCTTAGCAACCTTGTGTCCTGTTTGCGAGAGATGATGCAATAAAAGTTTACTATCATTTAGCCATGACATAAACTAATCAGAACACAAAAATAAATCGTCCACATATTGTATTAGAACAGATCCATTGGCAGGTTGAAAACATTGTAAACAGTCATGTAAGGCCTGGGAGAAGACACTGGGGCTGTCTATGAAGCCCTGGGGCAATCGTGTCCATGTGTATTGTACCCCCCTGTATGTAAATGGAAATAGGTACTGACAGGATGGAGAGGGACAGAGAACAAAGCAGAACAGAGGTCAATGACAGTAAAATGGGTTGCATTTGGTGGGATCTGCATTAGGATGACAGCTGGATTTGGCACTACGGGAAATTGGCTCTCTTCTACCTCATTAACCCCTCTAAGGTCCTGTACCAGCCTATAACCCCTCTGGTAGCACAGGAATATGTGGTCGTACATATTCCTTCAGCAATTCACGAATATATGTATGCTTATGTTCCTTTATTTTCCCTTATATTGCAATGCAGAATATATAGAAATGTGAGGATGATATTTAGTATTAGTATAGCTGTGTGAGGTGCAACGGTGTCTCATTTGTTGAATGGTCTCTGGCCTGGAGAGAAATGAGGCCTACCCTTTTTCATCTCCAAAGTAAATAGATGGGTCCCGGTTGCATCAGTCGTCATTTTATTTAATGTTTGATCTAAATGTATATTATATAATGTATTAAAAAGTATATAAAGATTAGTGTTTATTTCTATGCAGCTGTGATTAACTGTGGAGATATGGATAAGTTAGAACTGATGGAGGCAGCCATGTTTTTTTATGGTTCAGATAGAAAGGACTTGGAAGTTTAATATGGGCAGAAATGAGCAGACGGTCAGTCTCAGATTTTATAAACAAAGAGAGCTAATCAAGATGGCCTTGGCCCATATGAAGCAAGAATTAGTAGCTACAGGGGAACAGAACAACAAGATGACATGTTTTGGTTAAGACATATAACCAATTAGTGTCTAGCACGTACGAATGTTAAATAAATTAATATTCCCCCTTTGGGTTAACTGGAAGTATAGTATAAAGCTCATGAGAGAAAGAGGGAGGGGGGCAATCGGAGGACAGAGGATAGAGGGAGGACAATGAGGGTCTGGTGGGTGCTGGGAATGGTTGCCCCGTGCGGTATGTATGAAATTGGCTTACTGGTATGACTGGCACTAGGTGTCACAAATTTATTTTACAAATATTCCTACTGCTGCTAAATATAATCTTTGTTTTTTGTTGTAACTCTGCACTGGCAAAATACATGTATGAGACTGCTGTCTAAAAGTAAAAAACATTCTCATTTATTTTAGAATCTGTATTTGTGTGAATTATTTAATTATCCTTTATAACAAGTAAGGTTTGTTGGGTAAATCTAGAACACTTACCGCGTTTACACTCTTCTTCACAGGAAAGATGGGACTGTTGGCTACACTTGCTGTACAGACTAAAATTCCCTGTTGTAATATCCCCTCAATTATGGGATAAACCCCTATCTCTACCTCCTGTTTTAATGGGTACTGGGGAATTTTTGGAGCTTGCCTACTGCTTTTTAGATTTACCATTATGGGAGCTACGTTTGCCATCAATCCAGTGTCCTGTCCATCTTTGGTCCAGAGGGAACCCGGTATCTGAGATAACATTTGTTCTACTTGAGATGGAACAGTAGAGTAAAACATTAATCTTTGGGGAGTGTCCAGTATATCCCTCACTTCGTGCCCAAATTTCTCTGGGATATCTAGAAATATACCATCAGGGGTACAATAAATGACACATCCCATTTTACATAACAAATCCCTTCCCAGTAAGTTAGTAGGGGCCGCTGCTGCCAGGAGAAAGGTGTGCCTGGTATGCAATGGGCCAATAGTAACCTCTGCAGATTTGGTTAAAGGATAATGTTGCACTTTACCAGTTACACCCACTGCTGGTACTGTTATGTAAATTAGATGGGGATTTTATCACTGATCTGGTCACCCCTGTGTCTACAAGAAAATAATGTTTAGTACCAGCTACATCAATTAACATTACAGGTTCTTCTCTAACATCCCCAGTTAACCTGACTGACTGTAGACCTGACCCCTAGAGCTGACTATCTTCTTTCAGCAAAGCATTCACTGCTGCGACGTGAGCAGGTGATGGCTGGAATTGTCCTTTCTGTGGTGGGTGCCCCTGCTGTGGGTATGTTGGTGTTCTCTGTTTTGGGGTTTCCTATTTCTTAGCCTTACAGAACTTACTTATGTGGCCCTCCTTGTTACATCTATAACACCTTCGTAGTTGACGTGTTGTGAAAGGTTGTTGTTGTGTGGGTTGGGGAATGAGGAAAGATAGTGGTTGTGTATAGGGATAAGGGTTTGGAGGTTGTATGGGATGAGTATTGTGGCTGAGTGTGATAAGAGTGCTGCAGTGTTATTTGCATTCCTTCCAGAGCTTGGATACTAACAGCCATTAGTTTCTCGCTCTACATTTCTCTCTTCCTCAAGATGTTTTCATCATGTTCAATTGTAGATTCCCTGAGTGTGTCCACTGTAACTACCCTCCACCCAGGAAGTGAGGTCTGAACCCTGGCTTCTAGAGTGTCCTTAAGACTATCCATAAGCACTGTGATTGTCATTTCCCTGTGATGGGTGTTGTCTTTTATGTCCTCTATACCTGTGTATTGGGTAATAGTCTGCAGAACTCTGGTAAAATAATCTGCTGCAGACTCACTCTCTTTCTGCTTAATCATGAAGATTTTACTCCAGTTAACAATTAATGGGAAAAATATAGCCAATTGGTTAACAATGTGGGTTATATTGTCCTGGATTACCTGCATCAGTTATGGGACTATCTCCATCCAATACACAGGCCGTGATAAACTTTTTCACGTCGGTATTGTGTGGAAGACATGCCCGTAATACCACTCGCCAATCTTTATTGGTTTGCTCAAGAGCATTACCTAAATCCTTTACAAATCTCTGGCACTTTGCTAGTTCTTTCTTAGGGTCAGAGAAATCTGTCATTATGGAACGTAGTTCTGCTCTTGTCCATGGACAATGCATCGTTACATCCCTTGTGGCTACTATACCGTGCACGTCTGGATTCCCATTGGGAACAGTTATTGTCCAGATGGGATGGATGCCTGCCATAATGCTACCTTTGGCCTGATTACCTAGTTGAGGGTTCAGCCTACTGCTACTACGTATTGTATTAGTAATCTCCGCTACTGTTAAAGCGAGAGTTAATACTTCCTGTATGGGTGGGGCTACCTCCATTTCTGGTACTAGCGTGGCAGCTACCTGTGCTTGCTGTGGTGGTACATTTAACATTTGTGCAACATGGGAGAGAGCGGACATCACAACAGGTTCATCATCAACATGTTCCTTAGAACAGGGTACAAAATACTTGTTAAATTTAACGAGTTTTTAGATCGACTGTACCTACACCCCCATCTGCATAGGGTGGTGGTGGTGCGCGTGCACTACTGACATTACCTTCCACAACGCTACCTTGCTGTGCGTATGCACTACTTTGCGGTGTGCACGCAATGCTATTTGCATGTGCGTTCCCTTGCATTGTGCGCGAGATGCTAGTTTGCATCGCATGCACAACGCTAAGCCACATATCCCCCTCATGCTGCCACAACTTCAAGCAATCATTAAACTTTACTCTTTTCTTCAGAGACTTCACTAAACATATACTGTCTCTGAGATTGTTCAGAACCTCCGAATCAAAGCTACCAATCTTAGGAAAAGGTGTTCTACAATTTCTTAGTCATTCTGACCCATATGTCGCAATACGCTGTAGCGTACGCACCATACTTTTTAAATATAACATACCTGGCCGATCCTAACGGCCCTTCCATCTGCAGTGCATCATCGACCAGTACTAGAGATGGCTTTGCACCCATCTGGAAAAATGCTTAGCAATTTCTAGAGAATTTCGACTGGTGAACGTTTTTCAGTGAGTAACATTCACTCACTCCCATTATACCCAGCTGACCTGCCTGGCGTTACAGTCGGCCTGCACAACGAGGAGCAGACTAACCACCCATTGTAAATTATTCTACTTGCGGCCATATTAAACCATGCTTCAGCCACTCGCTCCTTCCCGCTATACCCCACTTCACCTCTACGTTATGATCCGTGTGTATACACGAGGAGTAAAGTAACCGCCTAGCAAATTATTTTACTTGTGGTAAATTTAACCAAGCATCACCACTAGCTTCCTACTTTGAGTTTACTCCCACTGGTAGCATCTAGAAGTTCCAATAACTTTCGCTCCCACAATTTATATAATCATGCGGTCTGATCGCATTGCCCAAGGGACCTAACTGATCACTGGACTTGGCGATTAATGGATGTTCAGACCAAGAAACCCCTTAGTTTCTCAATAACCTAAACCACAATGTACCTGCTTTGTACACTGGCCCAGTAGTTTGTGCTGCCCCGTCGGGCAACTACAGAGTTTATACCGAGGTTTAACAGACAGTAGCCTCCACCTTGCAATCACACATTTCAATTATACACTCCTTTTCTGTACAGAAAATAAAACCTTTTTCCCTTAATAGAGCAGTATAATTCAGAGGTTTTAACAAGCAATCATGCTATACATACAATGACCGTTGAACACGTGGCAGCAATTCAGGAAATATGCGTACACTATTGTGCGACTTCCCCTTTTTAACACTAACAACCTTTATCAATGAAGGAAAACAAACTTTTTCCTTCCTTGTCCCTGGATTCTAATCAGCACGCCTTGAACTCACACAGTAACAGATAGTGGTCTTTCAGCATCACGTGGTAGCAGGTTTTCAAAGGCACAATGCATTCTTTCCTGCGTATGGCGCCTCCACCCTTTGCTGAGAGATCGATAATTGTGTGTTACCGTGTAAATTGGCAGCGTGATCTCACTCTACGAGCCCCCGACTATGAATACCTAATGATCTATATACCCTAAATGTTGCTATTTAGCGTTATAAATCGCACAAGAAATAATTGCTTTCCAGACTTGGATTGTGGTTCCAAAGCACAAAGAGAGATTATTCACCAAAAAGCAGATAGTTACACACTGTGATCTAAATACAATTAGCGCAAACAAATTATACAATCACAAGGTACAGTCGAATACATACGCATGTGCTCTGAATCCAGATTCCCGGCATCAACTGTGAAACCTCCGTCAACAGCAAAGAAAGATGACTAACAGGTCCAAGGTGCTTGCATATAAACCTTTGCAGAGATAGGCAATACAATAGAACAAGTTGGCATAATCCCATTGGTTCTTCTTCCTGGTTCTTTTGTTAAGATACAGTTCATAGGTCAGTTTGTATTGTTATAGTTCAGCCTCCAACAGTTCTTTGTGTCCGTTTTCCCACCGAAGAACAAGTCTAAACTGGCTAAATTACAGTGTACATTTCAATGCCTAACTCTCTATGATCCATAATTTGCAGACGCATGATGCGATTTCTTCGCCGATGGAACCGGAAATCTGCAAATAAACAGTGGTTCAGAATGGCACCAAACACGGTCTGCTTATCATGTACTAAACCTGAGATCCTAAATACAGTCGCTTTATTACATAATTAATAAAACCCTGGATATTAACCTTAATGCTAGGGAACCTTCCTATGTAAGTGTGCAATGTGTAAGTGTAAGGATATTAAGAAAAGACGCTAGTTAGCATTGTGCGTCTACGTGTTTGTGGAGTACACCGTGGAACGTGTTTTGCAGGATTGTTCATATTATGTTTTATGTATGTATTTATATAATGAGGACTTTTAACATTGTTCCATTGCGTGGGAATCGCACGACGCTAAATAATAACATCGCCGTATGTACTGATATTGTGCGAGATTCGCTAAAATGCCGCTGGGTGGCCATTCGCAAAATGGCGTTGTGCAGATTTTAACAGATTCTGTCTCAGCCAATTATCCGGCTTCGACACTACCAAATTCATGACCACAATAGTTCCCCCCTTGTCCGCTTGACGGAACACTACGTCGTCACATTTAGAAAGATTGTTTAGTGCAGTCCGTTCTTCTTTATTGAGGTTCCAAAACTTAGTTTTTTGTTATTATTATCCGCGTATCGAGCAGATGGGAGAAATTCTTAATTGAAGCATTGTTGCTCACAGGGTCGAAGGTTGATCTCTCTTGGAGTTTGAGTAACTGTGGAGGTACAGCATTAGGAAAAGGTGTTTTAACACAAAATAATTCTTTAAGTTTTAGACTTTGTTGATGACAAATCACGTGCAGATAATACTGCTAGTACCAACAGACATATTTGGGTTAATAAATACAATCATATGAGCAATACTATCAATAGGCAAGCTAAGTCTTTATGGCCCATTATTAGATCAGACAAAGATTTAAAATCCCTACAAAATACTGATCTTATGACCTGCTATCACAGAGGAAAGAACCTTAAAGACTACTTGGTACGCAACGATATCTCCCAATTAGGAAAAACTCGTAAGACATAATTTTTGCAACCAGGTCCGGTATTTTACCATCCTTATACTGGAGAGAAATAGGATATCAGATTTAATTTGACATGTACAAGTAAATTTATTGTGTATGCTATTACGTGCCCATGTTCTAAGGTTTACATTGGTAAGACTGAGTGCACTCTGAGAGAACGCATGGCTCAGCATCTTTGTGCCATCCGAGCAGCCATTGCCACTGGCTCAAGTGAGCAACCAGTGGCAAGGCATTTTGCCTTGGTAAGACACAATCTCGCAGCACTTAGGTACAGGATCATAGATCACATCCCCCCTTTGATTAAAGGTGGGAATCGATCCCGCAACTTGTTGCAGTGCGAGACCCAATGGATCATCAAATTGTACACCTTGTCCCCGCGAAGTCTTAATGAAACAGTGGAGTTATTATTATTATTATTATTACCAGTTATTTATATAGCGCACACATATTCCGCAGCACTTTACAGAGAATATCTTACCATTCACATCTGTCCCTGCCCCAGTGGAGCTTACACTCTATATTCCCTACCACATGCTCACACACATACACACTAGGGATAATTTTGTGGGGAGCCAAATAACCTACCAGTATATTTTTGGAGTGTGGGAGGAAACCGGAGCACCCGGAGGAAACCCACGCAGGCACAGGGAGAATATACAAACTCTGCACAGTTAGGGCTGTGGTGGGAATCGAACCCATGACCTCAGTGCTGTGAGGCAGTAACGCTAACCATTACACCGTCAGTGCTTTATTTAATGCATATCGATACAACAATATTGGTTACATGTAGTGTATGTATAGACATATCATTATTGATATTATTTGTTTTCACAAGGCAGTTCATAATTTATTGTATTATGCAGAGACATTATCTATGGGAGAGATTAATAATGTTGTCAATCATATCATAACATTTGATTCTACATTTTGCTACACTGTTTTAGTGTTACTAAGACAGGTTAATATTGGTGTATGTTCCATTTGTGTATGTACACGTAGCGTAGATGTTTATTTAATATACATTATAATTCAATTTACTAGGATGTTCTCCTTGGCGCACTTTATTAGAAAGTTACATTTACTATGATGTTACACTTAGAAACACCGTTTTTAAATGTCCGATTGTGTAAATGTTTTTTTGTTAGTTTCTATGGTTACGGGTAGCCTGACTTCACTCCCCCTGCGACTGCTGTGGAGCACCGGAAGCGGGCAGTGGCGTCTAGAGTGTATGTGTGTCTGTCTGTAAAAGAAGGGTAAGTGTTGTTTTATCTTGTTACTTAGCTTGAAAAAAAAGTGCTAAATAAAAGCACTGAAATGTTGCAGATAAGCAGTTGTACTAGGTTTTAATCTTTTATGTCCGGAGTGCCGCCCAATGGAAAATATATAATAGATTATATATGAACCTGACACTGCACATATGCACAGTGTCAGTTTCCAGAGCTGTTCAGAGTCTGTGGGAGAGGGATCATAGGATCTCCTCCGAAAATGCCTTTATAGGCACGAAGCCATTACCGCCATTTTTGTGATGGGGTTAACCAATAGGGCCAAACTCTGAAAGCTACTTTTTTGGAGCTTCGTACATAGGGCCCGATTCATTTCAGATCACTATTGAGATCACATCTCCGTAATCGCACACAGGCCTGCTGCGTAAATATGCTAATGAGTGCTATCGCCATGCCATCACACTCCCAGCATAGAGATGCCCTCTGCCTCCCACTACCTCATATCCGTAATGCCTTTCAGTACTGCATACACATCAGAAATATTAAGTACCATCGACCCCTCATGCACAATGACAGCAGCCCTGACCTTTCTTAGAAATTGCCCGGATTTGGTTCCCAACCTATACCCCAAGGTCAACCCTGTGAACCCTATGGACTTTGAAGAAAGAGAGATAATGAGGGTAAGTTCTTACCATATCTCTCATTTTCTTCTTCAGAGTCCATAGGGGGTCCACAAGGTTGACCTTGGGGATGTCCCAAAGCAGTCCTTATAAGGGTGGGGGCACTCCTGTGATGAGAGGAGAATCCGTTGCCCAAAGAAGGCATCCTGAGAGGCAAAGGAATCCAATGCATAGAACCTTAGAAAGGTGTGGACAGAAAACCATGTGGCCACCTTGCAAGGCAGAACAGGCGATGCTCCACAGCGAGCCACCCACAAGAGGCCCACAGCCCGAGTAGAAGAAGCATCAACAGAAAGGTCTTTCTATGTGTAGGCCCTAAGATAGACATAGGAAGGCATCTAGCCAATGTCTGTTTATTGGCCGGCCCTTCTTTTCTGTGAAATTCATAGACTACAAATAAGGAGTCTGAATTCCTGAAAAAACTTGAACAGACCAGGAAAATTCGGAGAGGCCGGACCACAGTCAATGAGCCCACCCCCGCCGAGTGGGCTGGAGACTGAAATGTAGGTACAATAAGTTCCTGAATAATATGGAACTTAAAAAACACTTTAGGAAGAAACACAGGGCAAATGCGACCCACAACCCTGTCTTGGTGAAATATCCAGAAGAGGGAGCCAGATGAGAACGCTCCCAATTCTGCCACTCTCCTGGCAGATGTGAACACCATAAGACAGAGTCTAGGCCATAAACCATGTAAGGGCTATTAAAACTAGTCTTTCAAATGGAAGCCACAGGACGACACAAAGAACCACTGCCAAATCCCAAGGAGCCCCTAGGAGGGATAAAGGGAGGCATAATTCAGAAAACACCTGGAAGGAGGGTATGGATACCCGAGAGTGGAGCAATGCCACATCCGAACCAGACTGACAACGCAGAGACCCGCACTGACAGGAAGGCCAGGCGGAGGGCGAGACCCAAGCCAGCTGGATGGAATGCTAGAACTTCTGGAAATCATAAACACCTGTGGATCGTAACTACAGGTACGATAGCATAAGAATTAGGTATGCCACATTTTGTGGTAGAGCCCAGCAAAAGCTGGCCTACACGCTCTAAACATCCCAATGAAGGCAGAGCCAGCGAAGCCTTAGAACCACAGTAGGGACGCAGTCAAAGACAAATGATCCAGGTCCAGGGAAAGGCAAAGACCCGTAGACAACAGGTCCGGATATTGAAGCAGCAGGAACGGAGTGTCAATGGGGAGACTCTGAAAATCTAAGTACCAGTGACATCTGGGGCAATCTGGAGCCACCAGCAGGAAAGTACCTCCATCTCAATTGAAACTTCCGAAGACCTCGAGAAAGAAGGGAGACCAGAGGAAACAAGTACCCAAAGTGGAAAGTCCCCTTTACGGACAACACATCACTGAAGGTTGCTTCAGTACCTCTAGTTCTGGACCCTAACACCGGCTGTGTGCGAGAGAAGTCAGAAGGCCATGAGGACCACCTCTGGGAGGCCCCCTCTGGTCACTAGGAGTTGAAACCTCTCTTGGAAAGGAGACCAGTCCCCCGGAATGCACGTCGTGACGGTTGAGGAAGTCCGCTTACCAATGAGAACTCCCGGAATGAACACTGCAGAGAATGCCAGGAGGAGACCCTTGGACGATGTCAGAATGTATTAGGCGAGAACAAGAGGCAGCTTAACGTTCCAAAAAAAAAAAACTCATTGGCAGGACGAAATCGCCAGACGTCCTACTGCCCCAAAAGGAGTGCGGACTGGTCACTGCGCCCCAGAGACTGGCATCTGTTGTAAGGATTACCCTAGTTGAGATGGCCATAGCCACCCAGACCGACCTCCGGAGAGGGCATTATCGTCTATACCATGATCCGATGGAGAAACACGTTCCATCTGAAGGGGATTAGTTTGTGCAAAGGCCTGGAATGGAACTGAGCATATTCCACCCTACTGAAGATAGACACCCTGGATTCCAGAACCCGCATTACAGAGTGTAAAGACACTGATTGTGGAGACAACCGTGCACTCGTAGATGAAGAGTGGAGATTTCGTCTGACGTCAGAAGGATTCTCCGATTCTGAAAATCCAGCAGGGCTCCCCGAGGAATCATACCCTGTGAGGGATTCAGGGAGGACTTTTTTTCCAATTGATTAACCATTTGTGCTTGTGAAGGAAAGTAACGGTTAACTTGAAATGGCTTCAAAGTACCTTGGTGATCCTGCTAAGAGGAGGAGGCCGTACAGATACTGAAGCAGTCAGATACATTGAACAGGTGGGCTGTTCTGGTAAACCCCAGTGGGGCTGTGAACAGTCTAAAGGGCAGAGGCCAAAAATTGTAAGTGTTGCTGTGGCACAGCAAACTTGAGCTAACGCTGATGAGAGGGCTCTATAGATACTCGTAGGTACGTGACCTGAATATTCAGCGATACCATAAATTCCCAAGGTTCCAAATCTCAGAAGATGGAGCGTAGGGGTTCCCTCCTGAGCCCAGGCACCTTTAGGAACTGGTTCAGGGATTTGCAATAGAGGATAGGCCAATGAGGACCATTCGGCCACTGCACCAGTAAGAAAGTAGAATAACCAGTCCCTCACTGAGATAGTGGGGCTGGCATAAAGAGCTCTGCTTACCACAAGGACTGTATAGCTATCTGGATTTGTAAGGCCCTTCTCGGGTCTGAAGAAAGGCCTGTGTAACAAAACATGTGAGGAGGCCGTCCGAGCAATGAGAGGGCGTACCCATGAGAGACTACCACTCTTACCCAAGCACTCGTGGTGACTTGACACCAGCACTGGGCGAACTGAAAAAGTCAGTATCTCACTCTGGAATCCCCCAGATGAAGACCTGTCCCATGAGGCTGAAGGTTTATCCTTAGGTTAAGAAGCAAGGCGTCTGGATGTAAAGGTCTGCTCGGTACCAGGTATGGTGGCCCTTGTGGAGGCCGACAGCCTAGGAAAAAAAACATGCCTTTAGGCTGACCCTGAGGACAAAAATACTGAACAGAGTTAGTCCGAGGCCTCGTATAGCTGAAGGCGGAAATTTTGCCGTTAGTGATACTGCCAATGTTGCTGCATGGTCAGGACCAAACAAGATATTCCCAATATATGGTATCTACAACTCTGCTTTCCAAAAGCGCAGCCATAGGGTATGGTGGCGGATGCAGTCACAGCCAAAACCTTGAAGGTTAGGAGACTGGCATCCAACGTAGTTACTCCCACATATGAAAACTGCAAATCTTATGTGAGCGACATTTGATTCCTAGAAATGTTGGAGGGAAATAGCTTCACAAACGCATCAGCCTAGTATGTAATAGCATTAGCCAACCAGGTTATAGCCATGGTAGGACGGGCAACAGCCCCTGAAAGCTAATATATTGATTTCAGGCAAAGGTACCACCTACGGATCCGTAGAATCCGTCTGTCCAGGAATGGGAGACGTAGTAACGCTCGCAATCAAACGAGTAACATGAAAATCCACCCCTGGAGGTGATTTGCATGACTTGTGTTGACCCTCAGGAAATGGGAAACATGAGGCCAAACGCTTTCGCGATACCTCTTATCTGGCGATAGCCAGACTCCCATCATGAGAT
This sequence comes from Taudactylus pleione, assembly GCA_031769625.1. Lineage (NCBI taxonomy): Eukaryota > Metazoa > Chordata > Amphibia > Anura > Myobatrachidae > Taudactylus > Taudactylus pleione. The sequence continues at coordinate 3,875,616 of JAUIMM010000528.1, read as the reverse complement.
CCACCCGCTGGTCAGAGACGGGGAACACAACCGACGACACGTTAATGCTTAACTGAGGGTGTTTGATCTAGGTGCAGGTTCGACATTCTCTCTAACTAGGAAGGACCTGACTGGCAGCACCAAAGCAGGGATAACAATACATGATTTAGGCTTCCCCTCGTGAGAGAGGTAAAGAGCCCGAAACATCATCCAGTTCACCCTATGTTAGACGGCAGAGGAAACTGGGAAGTAACCATTGGGCGTTTCTTACGCCATTTCGTAGAAACGACATCCACCTAGGGCGGTAATCCCTGCAAGGGAAGTGACAGACTGTTGTGGTACCAGAGGGAATTTCATATACTGTGGAAAACCCCGGTAGGGAGAGATAGTCTGTCACAGGAGTAAACCGCAATAAACTGCGAGATACCCTGAAACGAAAAGGCAGTATGTTGAAATAACCCCAAGGGAGTTACAACAATGGGGGCCGCCTGACGATCCGCAATTGAGGCCAGGATCCTGAGAGACAAACCGCCCAAGGGGGTCGTGTAAGGGGCCCGGCACCAGATGGCGCCGCATACATAATCCTTTCAAATCCTCCGCACTACAACCTGCAGTGCATGACTTTCAGGATAGCAAAAATGGGTGCAGTATCGTGCGCTCTCTCTTGGTCAGACCTATCTGACCAACCATCTTCACGGAAATATTAATCAGCGCTATACTGGTCCTGGCTGACGCTAAGATTAGCTGCAGGGACCCATTTTCAGTATATGCAACACAGTTCCAACTTAAATATGGCAATAGGCAGCACGCAACAGTATGTGACAAACCTCACAAATATTGACAAGTATATATATGTGAGGTCTCAGAACCACCCTAAGTAAACCTGTATTAGGGCAGATTGTAAAGAAAAGGGATATATATATATACACACTGATAGGTGAGAAAATAAAGCACAGACAGTCAGCACTAGCATAAGTCACATACAATGCAGAAATATATATACATAAACATTACATATAATATACTGCAAATGGCACTACATTCAACTGCCCAGATTCAGTGTCTGGGAAGACTATAGCGTTGTGTACACTCACCCAAACAGTGCGGGGGGACTGGACCAGCTGCCATCCTAGGAGTTCTCTGCACCATAGCATTAAAATGGCTGCCTGGAGACCTCAGAGGAAGCATGGCCCATGGAGGAAGCAGCTCAGCGATGCCAGACTATAGTACTGAAAGGCGCGCTGAGCTGAGGGGAGGAGCCACTACAACAGGGAAGGCTGCCTCCCCTGGCCGGCTATTAACCCCCAGGACGCCGGCTCCCTGCGCTGATCTTCAGGTCCCTGGTGGTCTAGTGGACACACAGGGTATGGGGGGGGGGCCCACCGCCACTGTCTGTCCCCAGAGACATCGGACTGCATTGACATATGCGCGGATCACCGCAAGCGGTGACCCGCGACCTTACCTGTTCCCTGTCGATCCTGCAGCAGTCCTCGGTGCCTGCAGAGTCTGGCTAGTACAGACTCTGGGGTCCCGCTGAGATTCCCAGGTCTGTACTGGCATCTCAGTGCCGGCGGGGTGACGGAGCGGCAGCTTGGATGTCCTATGGACAGTCCGACGCTGCCGCTCTGAAGAGTCCAAAAGTAAATAAATAAACTTTTAAAAAACATAAAATAAAGCTTAGGGGCTGCTAATCAGCCCCCCTGCGATAACGGTGACCCGACTCCGGCCAGGCACCAACTTAAAACTGAGGTGCCTCTGGCTTGGGGGCGGGGTAATAGGGAGAGTGGACCCAGTGCATCCTGGGAGCTAAAAACTTTAACTGCGTGGTGCCCGGATTTGGTTCCCAACCTATACCCCAAGGTCTACCCTGTGGACCCCCTATGGACTCTGAAGAAGAAAAATAAATTATGAGATTCACATACACAAAACAGAGGTCCCATGTCCTTAAGTGTAATAATGAATAATTACTGGCTGTATTAAAGAGCACCTGCACTCCTCATTCCCTTGTATAAAATGCACTATACTCTAGTATGATGCAACAGGTGTACATTTCCTACTTCACTGAGTGTTTGTGATCTCCTGCTGTGTCCATGAGCCGACAAGGTGCAAAAGCTTGGTGCCGACCGGGTCACTTGTAAATTCTGAGCGAGAACCAGGATTGCAGATTTCAGCCCCTCCCCTAGAGAAGATAGTGGGGCTCTCAGGCAGTGAAGTTTACTGCTGCAGCGTGCTACTGCTGTGGGCAATTGTTTGGGGTTGAGCATGCAGCTGCTCCCATGGGGTGCACATTTCCATGCCGGGCCATACCAGCCTGGCAGCAACTGCTTATTGAGTATCTTGACATGGCCATAACTGCCAAGAAACAGATCATGGCTGCTTCAATCACTGGACCACAGTGCCGTAACTAGGGTGTTTGGAGCCCAGGGTAAGTTGCAGACCTGCACCCCCTCACCCCACCTACACTAACATAGCAAAATATATTTGCGCGCTGAAGGCATGCATCAAAAAATGGGCAAGGTCACATACCGAAGGGGTGTGGCCACTGAAAATAGGGCATGCCAACATGACACACCACCCATTTCTCGTCACTCTGGAAACATTTCTTTCCATTCCATATGCACCTTACCTACACGGTGGTTTCTCACAATGTGGAACCTCTGAAGAAATGTATCCTCCCTGGACAGATGGAGTCTTCAGTCGGTATTCACGATTCATGTAGGTCACCTGGCCCGGAAGATGCCTGTTTGTGTAGGAATATTAAGAAAAGTCATCATACAACAGCGGTTCAACCAGACTCGTACCTCCTGTGTAACTTCCTTTGCCCTGCATCATCTTCCTCAGCACACCATTGCCTCCCCCCCCGTATTGTCTCTCAGCCATACCATCACCTCCACTCCTGTGTCATCTCTCAGCCACACCATCATCCCCCCCCTCCTCTCCCCCCATGTAGGAATATTAAGAAAGTCATCATCATACAACAGCGGTTCAACTAGACTCGTACCTCCTGTGTAATTCCTTTCCTCTGCATCGTCTCAGCCACACCATCGCCTCCCCCCTGTCGTCTCTCAGCCATACCATTGCCTCCCCCCTACGTCATCTCTCGGCCACGCCATCACCTCCCCCATGTCGTCTCTCAGCCACACCATCACAGACACACACACACACACACACACACAAAGATATACACACATACTCTGATGCCCCCGCGCAGTCCGTACCCCCCCTCTGCAAAAAATCTAATACATACCTGGCTGCAGAGCAGAGAGAGCGCTGGGGAAGGAAGAGTCACTGTCACCCGGCAGCTCTTAGGATAGGAATGACTGCCTGCATGTTTCTGCTGCAGCTCCCCCTACAGTCAGTTATGATCAGGCACATTTGCCTGATCATTACATTAGAGTGTCCGGGTGCAATGCTGGCAAGGGGGGGGGGGTTCAGTGCGGGTACGATGCCCTGGCTGGTGGCACCCCCTCTGCTGGGCATGCCACGGCGTCTAGGGCACATGCACTGCTCGACCACCATAGTTACGCCACTGTTGGACCTCCAGGGCTGTTACAGTGTGGATGAGGCAGCCCATTACATCTAGTGACGGTGCAGCCAGTGGGGCACATGGCACCCTGCGCACGGCTGTCAGGTGATTTGACAGCAGCATCCTTTGGCCCCTGTGCTAGCTTGCTGCTCCTCCACGGCACTTCAGGGGCCAGCAAGCATGTGTAACATCATCACGTCACATTGCACGCATAACTATTGAAAGGCCCATTGTTTTCAGCCAGTGGGAGGGCGGAGCTCGGAAGTTCTAGAACTTTAAGGCAGGGTGCAGTGGTCATGGAGGGTACTAAGATAAAATAAAAGACTGGCAAGCTGGTGCAGACCCGGACCACCCCTTAGTTTCGCCTATGGTCATGGATGCTTGCTTCATCTCCAGTGTCACAATGCACCCACATTACAACGCCTGTAACAATACACTGCAGGAACTGCACTCCCTCTTCATGGTACCATGTCAAGTACATGAGAAACAATCCCATCCTATTGGTGTTGTACACTTCTGTGAGTTACTTCGGTACCCAGAGTGAACACTTTTTCCTGTTGCTCATGAATGATGTTGTGCAAAGTACCTACTGAGATGTTCAGTTTGTCAGCAATATCACTAACTTGAATGTGGTTTGTCCTCCTGAATCAGACCTTTAATGCAGTACAAATTGTTATCTGTGGTGGACGTGTTTGGCCAGCCGGATCGCTACTCATCTCTAACGTCTTTCTGCCTTTATCAAAGGCAGTACACCAAACCTGTTTCTGTGACACCAGCCCCGCCATCTTACAATCTTGGGGGTGAAAGAAAGAAAAAAGGGATTAAAATAATATGTTTATTACAAAATAGTAATAGTTTTTTTGTGACATGCTTGTTCTACTGTTTTTCTAGTGCTACCTAAACTCTTTGCTATCCCCCCCACTATTTAGCTCCGCCCTGTCCTACTGGCTCATATCTCTCCCCATCCTCCCTACTATACACCCCCTCCCTTTCCCTCTCCTCCCTGCTATCTACCCAGTGGTGGAACTTGCAAGTGGTGAGCCCAGGTACAAAAATATGCTTTAGGCACCCTTCTCCTCCCCACGGGGAGAGGCAGTGGGTGGGGTTGACAGACATAGGGCAACAGCGGGCTAAGCAGTGGAAGGGAAAGGTAGAGAATGGCAGGGAGAGGCCATGGGTGACAAGGAGAGGTAGTGGGTTACAAGAAGAGGCAGTGATTGACAGCAGGAAAGGTAGGGGGAGACAGAGGGTGACAGAGAGAGACCAAGGGTGACAGGGAAAGGCAATGGGTGACAGGGAAAGGCAATGGGTGACAGGGGGAGAGTCAGTGGCAGCGGGCGGCAGAGGGCAGGGCCGGCTCTTGGGGTGTCCCTCCCCAACATCCCAATTTCAGTGGGTCGAAGTGGCCCGCAGGTGGTAAAATCAGGAGGTTGGGGACCCCCACTGCTGCAGCTGTGCCGGACCCCAGAGTAGCTGAATGGATGCTGCGTGCATCATCCATTCAGTGCTGGGAGAGGGCTGGGGGAAGCCCAGCTAGTGGGCTTACCCCCAGCCTGACATTATTTGGAGGTGTGCCATACGGGCATGCCGCCAAATAACGGCACTTAGGGGGCATGTCCTATGGTAATTAGGCCACGCCCCCATAGTGGGCGCTATTAACTGAGCCGGCCCAGGTTGCTCAGACCCCTGGAGCCAGCCATGGCAGAGGGTAACAGAGAGAGGCCCTGGTACCCATGATACCAACTACCTTTCCCTATCACCCATGGCTTCTCTCTGTCACCCTCTGCCAGGGCCGGCTCCAGGGGTCTGGCACAGGGAGGAAGAGGGTGACTGGGAGAGGCAGTGGGTGGCAAATTGTGACATGGAAAGGCAATTGGTGACAGGGAGAGGCAGTGGATGGCATAGGGTGACAGGGGAAGGCAGTAGGAAACAGTGGGTGGCAGGATGAGGCAGTGGATGACAGTGAGAGACCGTGGGTGTCAAAGAGAGACCGTGAGTGACAGGAGGAAGCAAAGTTGGCAGTGGAGGAAGTGGTTGACAGCAGGGGTCAGTGGTTGACAGGGAGTTGCAGAGGGTGATGGAGAGGAAGAGGGTGACAGAGCTAGTGGGTTACAGGGAGGGGCAGTGGGTGACAGATACAGGCAGGGAGACAGAAGGTGCCAGCTGGTTGAGTATGCTTTGCTGCTACACAACTAAACTATTTCAGTTTAAATGGACAGGTGTCCCTCTAAGGCATACTAGGGCACTTTCCCATTCCCTGGCAGGGCCCCTGTAACAATCTACATTGTGCCCCTATGCCCAGGGGCTGCACAGTGCCCCCACAGCCAGGGGCTGCACAGTGCAAAACCCCCTGTAGCCCCACACATGGGGACAATCACAAACACATTTTACAACTGGTCTTGCACTTCCAAGAGCGGGAGCTGCCTTCTCAGCAGTGCCAGAGTAATGTGTGGCATCCCGGTGATAGCCAGGTGCAATGTGATCCCCTCCTAGTAGTAGCACTGCCCTCTCTGTTCCAGCTCCCAGAGGATCAACGTGGGGAGAGAGACAGAGGCGGTCTTCAGCCTGGGGAATGAATGGCATTGGCTGCAAAAAAGGTCAGCCCTGCCTCCTTAAGGTAAGGGACAGGTCCCTCAAAGCAGTGGGGGCCAAGCATACTCCTTACCCTCGGCCAGTCTGACGTTCCTCTCTAAACGGCATACTTACATAATTTTAGTACCTGCTCCACCAGGAGATGCCCTGAGAGCAGACACAGGATGCCACTTTGGGTGGCAGGGCCCAATTCCTACGTCATTATGGCCCGTCACGGCAAACTGACACAAATCATGGGGAGCATGAGGAGGGGCCAGGGCTAAATTATGTGGTTTAGTGTCATTTCGCCCCGTCCCCTCCATACGGAGCTGTATACTTCTTCCCTTGCTATTTCTAATGTAGCTAGAGTTCTGTGCTGTTCAGAGTCATGCGTACGAAGAATGGAAGACTGTTTCAGACAGATCTCTTGCACCTAGAATTGCTGTTGCAATTGGCAATACTAAAGATGATGGTTGGGGCTGTGGATGGAAAAACAGTGGCTGGAGCAGCTTCCCACTTGAAGCCCGATAGAAACTCGGATTAGCGGCTTCTTCTATTACCTACAAATACAGCCACTTTGTGTCTAAGAAACAGCCCCATAGTGTTTGGAGTCTGCAGTATAATACCCCCATGTAATAATTAGTGCCTGCTGTATAGTATCCCCATGTAGTGACTGGTGTCTGTAGTATAGTAGCCCCATGTAGTGATTGATGTCTGTAGTATATTATTCCCATGTAGTGACTGGTGTCTGCAGCATAGTAGCCCCATGTCTGCAGCATAGTAGCCCCATGTAGCGATTGTCAGACTAGTATTTTTTTGTGAACCCGGTATCTGATATTCATCTGTGTTGGTGTCTGGAGGCGTGTACAGAACACTGGCAAGCCTAAGGAGACCTCCTGACATGTAGTGAAGAATACTTCCATGACCGGGAATCGAACCCGGGTCTCAGCGGAGAGATGCCGGATCGTACCCACTAGACCACCAGGGACATTGGTGTTGAAGACAAGTTGTTATGTGCAATCAGAGGAAAGTGTGGCAGTAGATCAACCAGGCTGATACTGGACTAATACTGTAGATAAATAAGAAAACACTCTTCTTACTATAACCAGAATGCTGGAGTGGTAGATCTTGGCAACGTATTTACCAGGCTGAAGCTGGGTTGTCTCTGTAGTCCAGGATCCAGGAGCACTCAGATGGTAGCAGGACCTGATGCAGACAAAACACCGGAATGGGTAGTAGTTGATGATACCAGGAACGGCATCAAATGGATCAGGAACACTCACCATGTACTGAGAATGGTATACACATGTAGGTATTCTCTGTGCAACTAGTGGAATAGCTGCTTCAGGCATAGAGAGAACCAGATGCTGACCGGACACCGGAATTGATAGTGGATGCTGATACCAGGAGTGGCATCAATGGTACAGGAACCAGGAACACTCACCATGCAATGAGAATGGTATACACAAGCAAGTTGCAGGTTTGGATAGCTGGAACAGACTGAGATTTTCTGTGCAGCCAGTGGCATAGCTGCCCCAGGTGTAGATCACTTGCAGGAATCCATATAGCAGACAAAAGCAAAACTGCACAAACTGACTACACATAAGCAACAGGAAATCAGTATAACTCACTCAGTAGGAGCCAGCAGCTGGGATATATACCCCTGGGTTACATGGGATAGGCTGAGCAGAGACAGGTGGTACGGTGAGGCTCAGGCTATCAGTTGATTGGCTGTTGTAGACAGGTGATTGGGACTTGTACCTGCATTACTTTGTAGCAGTCTTGGATCTTGCTTGAGGCCTAGCAGGCCGAGAAACACTGAAGCATGTGCATCTGGGATGTGATAGAGAACGCTGGCAGAATCGGTAAGTGACCCAGCGGCAGGGGAAACAGACCGGGGTTGTGACAGTGATTGGTGTATGTAGTATATTATGCCCATGTAGTGACTGGTGTCTGTAGTATAGTATCACCATGTAGTGACTGGTGTCTGTAGCATATTATGCTCATGCAGTGACTGGTGTCTGCAGTATAGTATCTCCATGTAGCTACTGGTATCTGCAGTATACTGTAGTATCCCCATGTAGTGACTTGTGTCTGTAGTATAGTATCCTCATGTAGTGACGGGTGTCTGTAGGGGATGCAGTCAGAATACCGATGCCTGGGAAGCCGTCTGACGGAATACCGGCTTCGAAGTCTCGATTTAGGACTAAAGATAGGCATCTAAATCCCGAGGCCTATCTTTAGCCTGACGAAGGAATCCTGACAGACGGCCTCCCGAACAAACGTAAGCAGGGACAGGGTTAGCGTTAGCCGTGGGGGGAATTAGGGTTAGGCACCTCCTGGGGGACTTAGGGTCAGGCACCCCCTGGGGAGGGCTAGGATTAGGCTATGGGAAGGGGGGGTTAGGGTTAAGGTGCTACCGGGGTGGATGGTTAGGGTTAGGCACCCCCCGGGAGGGTTAGGTTTAGGGTGCAGGATGGGGGGTTAGGTTTAGGCACCCCCGGGGGAACTTAGGGTTAGGCATCACCCTGGGAGTGATTAGGGGAGAGAGGGTACTTATCTTACCCATCGGGATTCTGCTTGTTTGGGGGCGTCCGGCGTTGTCATTTCACCCGGCTGCTATTCAGCCACCGGGATTTCATACCCAACCCATCTGTAGCATATTATTCTCATGTAGTGACTGGTGTCTGCAGTATAGCAGGGCTCAACAAATCCCGGTCCCCAGGTCACCATGGCGACCAAGATTTTAGACCTGGTGACAAGGTTTTACAAGAACCAGGTACAGTACAAGTAAAGAAAAAAAAAGTGCTCCTCCGGAGATGGTTACAGGAGTAGGCGAGGCATGCCTGTCACAGGAGGAGTGTGTACCCGCCATATTCAATAAGTGTGCCTCTGCCTCGTCCCGCCTGCAAAGCAGCGTGTGTGGTGAAGTAGTTGCCAGAGCCGCCTCAGCCTCACCGTGTAGGGCGACAGATGGACGGACAGACCGGCAGTCTCATGGGCCATGCCACTGGGCTATGACTGTCTGTCAGAGTTGATGGAGCCCATCCTGCCTGTGTTCCTACAGGACTGCGGTCAGAACTGGAGTAGTTCACCGGCTGCAGGATGGTGCTGGGGCCCTCGCTGCTCCCCGGACTCACACCCGCGGGATCAACTTTGACAAGGAGCCCATGCAGACCCAGTCCAACGGGGATGAGGGCTCCGACTTTTAAAGTAAGTGGCTGATACTTCCCTAGTTCAAACAGCGTGGGGTAGAAAAGCCTGCATCCCCTGCAGCCTTGGGCTCCTACAGTGCATGCTGGCACTTGTAGTTCCCCTACAAGTTTCCTCAGCCTGGTGCATTGACTATAAGGGGAAAGTCTGTATGGTTGTATGGGGGAGCCTGCCATTAGCTCCACTGCAGGTTTGCAGCTGGGTGAGTTGTGTTGCAGCTTATGGGAGGGCATTATTATATTTGGTACCCTGTCTGGTGGGTATTGGTATCAGTATAGGGTTCTGTATGTGTGCTGCCCATCAGTAACTGCCCCCCCATATATGTGGCACTCACTAATAACTGCCCTCCCAGCTGTATATGTGCTAGTCATCAATAACTGCTCTTCTGTCCTGTCATCTGTCAGAGGTGCTATGAATGGAGAGGCCTGGCCTCATTCTGGAGAAGGGGATTATGGGGACTATCTGCCACCCACACATTTGTATTGAGACCTGCCATCCGGCTAACCCAGAGTGCAATCTCCATACATGTAAAGGACTCTGCAATAGTTATTGCATAAAGGAGATGTCTTAGATGTGCTAGACCAGGGGTAGGCAACGTGAGGCACTCCAGCTGATATGGAGCTACAGCCAGCATGCCCTAGCAGCCAAATTGTTGCAGGACATGCAGGTATGTGTAGTTCCACAGCAGCCAGAGGGCCGCACGTTTGCTTCCCCTGTAGCTAGTCAGTGCTAGATAGATCAACCTTTGAAACAGGTATGTGCTGTGTGCAGTGTTGTGAAGGGGCTTCACTGAATTTGGGGTATACTGTGTGGCTTAACATTAACTGGGCACAGGTATGGGCATGTGATAGAATTTGATGACCATGCATAGAAATTAAGGGGCATTTAAGGTGGTCTATACAAGTTTTCATATATTTTGGTCACGGACGATGGTCTGGCTCATAAACTTTTAAGCTGGTTCCTAGATTTTACAGAAATTTGTCGAGCCCTGCAGTATAGTATCCCCATGTAGTGTCTGGTGTCTGCAACATAGTATTCCCATGTTGTGACTTTTGGCTCTAGTTTAGTATCCCCATGTAGTGACGTATAGTATCCCCATGTAGTGATTGGTGACTGGTGTCTGTAGGGAATGGGTATGAAATACCATCGGCTGTTTATCCTGCTGGTTCAAATACCGACTCCAGAAGCCCAGCAGGACAAGATCCCGACTAGTCTGGTAAGTACCCTAACCCTCCCCTCTCCCCCACTAACCCTCCTTTAGTGGTGCCTAACCCTAAGACCCCCGGGGCAGTGCCTAACCCTAAGTCCACCCGGGGTGCCTAAATCTAACCCTCCCTTCCCACACCCTAAACCTAACTAGTCTGGTAAGTACCCTAACCCTCCCCTCTCCCCCACTAACCCTCCTTTAGTGGTGCCTAACCCTAAGACCCCCGGGGCAGTGCCTAACCCTAAGTCCGCCCGGGGTGCCTAAATCTAACCCTCCCTTCCCACACCCTAAACCTAACCCTGCTGGGTGGGTTGCATAACCCTAAGCTCCCCCCAGTGGCGCCTAACCTTAACCCCCCTCCCCCTAGCCTAGCCCTAACCCTCTCCAAGGGGGTGCCTCACCCTAACTCCCCCGGGAGTCCCTAAACCAAACCCCCCCCCCCCGAGGCTAAGTGTTATGTCTCCCGGACTTACCTCAGTCGGTCCAGAGTCCTTCTGCATTCCGGTGTCGGGATTAAGATAGGCATCAGTATTTTGACGCCTATCTTAAGTCCCCCATTGGACTTTCGTTGTCAGGCTATAGACCGGCGCCATTTTGTCCGCCAGTCTATTAAATTCATCCCGTCTGTAGTCAGTGCCGGACCTGTAACTAAAAATGATGAAGGGCCTACTGTGTTCCGTCACAGGGGGTGTGACTAGCACAGCCAGGGAATGGCTAGTATATACACACAGTCACATATACATATATTTATATACACACACATATATACAGTGTATAAATGTATTATATGTATATATATATATATGTATGTGTGTGTATATATATACTGTGTGTGTATATATATATATATATATATATATATATATAAAATTATATACAGATATACATACATGAAGGTGACACCACATACCCTTACATTTACATACTGTTATCCCATGGCTTTTGGCACTTCACTGGATAGATGGATAGATAGATGGATAGATAGATAGATAGATAGATAGATAGATAGATAGATAGACTTTCCATATCATCCCTTTAATTCGGGACGTGTGAATTTTCACAGGTTCTGTGGCTGATTAAAAACAGGTGAAATGGAGATGAAGTCAGCCAGCCACAGAATCTGTGTAATTCACAGTGTGTAACAACAGCCCCCGCAGACCCTGCTGTGGCTTGGGGGCGCTGGCAGGCGGGGGCGCTGGCAGGCGGGGGCTCATAGTGATATAGGTCAGAGGTATATGGTATACTGTATATTAGTACTAACACGGCATCCGTGCACCCTTCTTGATGTTACAGCAGGTGATTGGATGAAAGCTGCTGTCCCCGCCCCTAGTGATCCTCTGCCTCCTCTGATTGGAACTGCTCAGCACTGGCAGTTAGTTGGAGCATGCCTGATACATTTAGGCGGCCAGCGGCACTGGGGACTGTGTAGAGTGAACCGGGCGCAGGTCCCGGCTGTTGACAACAACGTCTGCAGGTACAGCCGGGGGGATACGGGCAGCGGAGCGGAGCCAGAGAGGAGGCAGGTAAGATGGCACACTGCCGCTGGGGCCATCGGGTTCATGCTGGGGGATACGGCCAGCGGAGCGAAAGAGAGGAGGCAGGTGAGATGGCGCACTGCTGCTAGCCCGGTGCCATTCTGTGCCTAGCCTGCCCACATGCTCCCCTACTTACCTCAGTGACTGCAGAATCCTAACTCCGCCGCTGCTCTTCCTGCTCACCTCCAGACACCACCCTGTCTGCTCTGCACCCTCACACACATCCCCCTCCTCACACTACCCTGTCTGCTCTGCACCCTCACACACATCCCCCTCCTCACACCACCCTGTCTGCTCTGCACCCTCACACACATCCCCCTCCTCACACTACCCTGTCTGCTCTGCACCCTCACACACATCCCCCTCTTCACACCACCCTGTCTGCTCTGCACTCTCACACCAACCACCCTGCCTCATCCTCCCTCACACCACCCTGTCTGCTCTGCACCCTCACACACATCCCCCTCCTCATACCAACCACCCTGCCTCATCCCCCCCTCACACCACCCGGTCTGCTATGCACCTTCACACACATCCCCCTCCTTATACCAACCATCCTGCCTCATCCCTCCTCACACCACCCTGTTTGCTCTGCACTCTCACGCACATTACCCCCCCCCTCATAGCAACCACCCTGCCTCATCCTCCCCTCACACAACCCTGTCTGGGGTGGGGGGCGCCAGTGACTTTTTTTGCAGGGGAGAGCAAAATTTATAGTTACACCACTGGTAATTCATATGTGTCCCAAATGAAACACTTGCCGGGTGTGGTTGCATCGTTTGCGACCACGCCAGGCTGTGTGATACCTGACATGGTCGCAAACAATGTGACCAGGCAGAAACGGTGGCACCGCAGCATATATCGGAAATAGCCTATATACTGCAGTCACACCTTCATAGATACTTAATATTTGCTTGTAAATGGGTATTTTCAGGGTCATAGTAGAAAATATTTGAGAAATAGGCCCCTTAGTGATAGCTTACAATGAGGCGTAGTTACTTTTACAACAATTGTCATAATTTGATACTAGTCTGCATAATATTAACTTTTCTAATCTAATGCTAAAGGGACTGATGGTATTGTACAAATAAACCATTTCGCTTTAAAAAGTGTATATAGCATTATTATAACAGGAGATATGGTAAGAACTTACCTTTGTTATCTCTGTTTCTACGAAGACCATAGGGTCCACAGGGTTGACCTTGGAGTATAGCTGGATCCACGGGCATCACGCAGTTAAATCTTTTGCTGCTTCCAGGATGCACTGGGTCGATCCTCCTCTATACCCCGCCCCTGAGCCACAGGCACATCAGTTGGTAAGTAGCCAAGGCCGGAGGAGGAAAAAACAAAGAGAAGGAAGACTGGAACACACAAGTAACATACTCCACAGAAAGGGAGATGGAAAACCGGTGACCAGCCACATAGCCCATATGAAGCCAGGTGCGTAAGGGCGGGCGCCCTGTGAACCCTATGGACTTCCTTAGAAACAGAGATAACAAAGGTACGTTCTTACCATATCTCCTGTTTTCTACTTCAGGGTCCATAGGGGATCCACAGGGTTGACCTTGGGGATGTCCCAAAGCAGTTCACTAACGGCAGGGACGCTCCTGTGCTGAAAGGAGAATCCGGCGCCCAAAGGAAGCATCCTGAGAGGCGTAGGTGTCAAAGGCACAGAACCTTAGAAAAGTCTGGATGGAAGACCACGTGGCCACCTTACATAGCTGAACAGCCGAGACGCCACGGCTTGCAGCCCCCGAGGGACCCACAGACCGAGTAGAATGAGCCTTAACAAAGGCCGGAACAGGCAAACCCTCCTGTGCATAAGCCTCACAAATAACCAAACGAAGCCAATGGGCCAAAGTTTGTTTGCCGGCAGGCCAACTCCTCTTGTGAAAACCAAAGAGGGGTTGTTATACATTTTCTGTTTTTCTATGGTAACAGATGCCCACTGGGCTGTTCCTATTTTCAGTGCATGGGGTCACCCATCATCACCTGTACGTGGCCACCACAGCATGAGCTGCGTGTTGCCTATTGTGTTAGGATATAGTGAAGCAGCGTTCAGCAATGCCAATGTTAAATTAACACAGCAATTATAAATGCTGAACTGTCCGATCTCCACTTCCCACTTCCCTTCTATTGACCAAGTCGAGTAATTGAAATAACTTCTCCCCCCATTTGTGCTGGGATGGCATGGATGGAACACAGCAATGCGGCAGCATACTGTAGGTATCAGACCAGGTAGTGAGTGAGTGACCAGAGACTCCAAGCCAATCCTGGCACCACATGGTTCCATCTCCCATGATGATTCTTTCTTTCCTAGCTCCACTGCGGACTCAGGGCTTGATTCAGAGCTGCTCGCAAAAAGCAAGCGCTCGCTCTGAATCAGGGCGTGTTTTTTTTTTTGTTGCGGCCACCCACAGCTTATGCTAGCGGCCATGATGATGGTCGCGATGCTCAAGACCATCGAGACCATCGGGCTTGCGACGAGACCCTTGCAGTAGGGTCTCATTGCTGCAAGCACCAGTGGACTTCCTGCACTATTAGAGCAGGAAGTCCACCTACTGACATCACTAGTGATGTCAGTAGGGCCGCCCACAAACGGACGCATTCCTGCAGGAACGCCTCCGTTTGCTCAGCCACCCCCCCGCCCCGCCTTCGAAACGGGGCAGCTGTCATTCAACATCGACAGCTGCCCCTTTTGGATGCGAGTGCTTTTTGCGCTCGCTTCGGAGGCTCGCGCGTGCGCACTGGGCCACCATCGACCCGCTTGTGAGCGCATAGTGCTTGCGAGCGGGTCTGAATCAGGCCCTCATTCCCTTTCATCTTTGCTACTAATTGTTTGTGCCTATGTGTCTTTAACCTCTCCCCCATTGTGTCTGTCTCAATTACCACATACCTGTCTGTCTCTCTTTTTTTTCTATATCCTTTGGCTCCAATATTGTAACTAGTCCGGTCCACATAAACTTTGAGAGCAAGGACCACATCTAAGGAATCCTCACCAGCCGATAGATCAGGTGACTGAAATGCCGGCACAACAATTCCTGATTAATGTGGAACTTAGAAACCGCTTTAGGAAGAATACCCGGGCGAGTGCAAAGCACCGCCCTGTCCTAGTGAAAAATCAGAAAAGAAGGACGACAGGAGAGCGCCCCCAATTGTGACACCCTTCTAGCCGAAGCAATTACCAGGAGAATAACAGTCTTAACCGTCAATCATTTGAGTTCTACTGACTCAAGAGGTTCAAATGGAGGACCCTGTAGGGCCCGAAGCACCGCTGCCAAATCCCAAGGAGCCACTGGGGGAACAAAGGGAGGCTGAATCATGAGAGCACTCTGGAAAAAGGTGCAGACATCTGGCAGAGTAGCTATCCTCCGCTGGAACCACACAGATAGACACATGACTTTCAAAGAAACTAGGCATAAGCCTAGGTCCAAATCAGACTGAAGGAACGCCAAAACCCTAGAAACACAAAACACCTGAGGAACGTAGTTTCTGGACGCACACCACTGAAAATAAGTATGCCACACTCTGTGGTAAATCCTGGCGGAAGCAGGCTTGCGCGCCTGTAGCATCGTGCTGATGACTGAGCTGGAAAAACCCCGGGACCTTAAGACAGATGTCTCAAGAGCCACGCCGTCAAAGACAGACGACCCAGATCCGGGTAAAGGCAGGGCCCCTGAGACAACAGGTCCCGACATTGAGGCAGAGGGAAAGAAGCATCGATGGAGAGGTTATGAAGATCGGAGTACCAAGGATGTCTGGGCCAAGCCAGAGCCACCAGCAAAAGCGTGCCTCCATCCTGCTTGAATTTCCGAAGGACCCGAGGCAGCAGAGATAGCGGAGGGAATAGATACGCCAGCTGAAATGTCCATTTCACTGAAAGCGCATCCACCAGGCTTGCGCCTGCATTTTCTTCTCGAGGCGTTTTTGGGGCGTACATACATTAACAAATGCGAACGTCAAATGTGTTCGTACCAACTCATACGTCACTGGATGATCCTCTTTCCCTTCAAAATGCTCGCACAGCTTAGGGGCTGGATAACTCGACCACAGTGGCGATGGCCTTCTCCTCCGTCCCGGGACTCCACGATGTAGCATCGATTAATCACGGCTTGTCAGAAACTCAATTAGTGTTGGATTGAAAACCGGCTTCGTATGTGTTTGGAAAGCAGTTTTTTGGGATAGCACAAAACCGAACGCAGGTGGAAATCCGAGCTGCTAATGTCTGGATTACACAATCAATTAGCGTACATTTGTGGGGGTGTATTTTGGCCGCAATGTGTTCGTTTTTGGACTATTGTAACAATAATGTCATCATGTTTAGGTTTGGTCCCTCATTTTGTGTTTGCAAGGTGATTTTTCCTCCTTAGGTAATGTTTTAAACGTTCCTTAACGAGCACTTTTTTTTCAATGTGTAATTTTTTAGTTTGAACGTTGTTGGCTTGTGTGCCCGGATTAAATGTAACCCATTTTTACAATAATGTCAGAATACAAAGTCGTACATTTGTGGTAAATTTATTGGTAACCCACAAAAAATAAATATACATATTTAACTCAAACATTTTTGGCAGTGTTCCACAATATTTATTAATTATGCAAACATTAATTTTTGGGTAAACGAAAAATCCAAAATTAAAAACAATTCACAAGAAAGGAGAGGGAAGTTTTGGGCAGAAAGGAATATGAGGCAAGCAAAGAAGGAGTGTGGGAAAAGTAGCCAATGGTGTCACCGTTTTTTCGGCCGTTTGGCTGGGGGAGGGAGGGCGCCAGACCGGGTCCGGGATGTCATCGGGCTGGCCCGTCCAGAGGCAGATGTTGTGGCCTCTGGACTAGGCACAGGGCTAGGCACATTTGGAGGATTGGCTGATGTTGTGCCAGAGGTGGAGGATCCTGATGTTCCGGCAGGAAGGGAGGTCGGCTCCACCATGTGCTGGCGAACGAGCTGCTCCAGGGCAGTGGCGATGCGGATGTTGGCCCTGGTATTTTCCGCCAGGGCCTGACCAATGGTCACGTTGGCCGCAGCATTTTGCTCCAGGGCCTCAGCCACCCGTACCAGACTGGCGTCCATCCTCTGCAGTATCTCCGTATGGAAATCCGATTTAAAATTGAGTTCTGTGAGGAGGGCCACTGCCTGCGAGGGGGATTGCCCTGGACTGGCTTCTGCAGGGTCCTCAGCCGGATGTACTGGTTCCTCCCCTGCAGAGTCAGCAGAAATTCGGCGGCCAAGGCTCTCCTCTGGAGCAGACTCATCCGCCTGTGTCTCTGTTTGAAAAATGAGAAAAGACTCACATTAGAATCTACATATTGGCACAATAACATTTCACAGTTGGTGACATCACAACATTTACCTGGGACAACATGAGGAGCCGCAAAGTCTGGCATGTCCGTATCCATGTTGGACACGCCAAACACCTCCACAGGCTGCACACACCCCTGTGCCAGCTCTTCTAAATCAGTCAACTCCAATGACACAGGGGTGGGACCTCCACATGTCCCCCTTGCATGCCTAGCCCTGTCGGCCATTTTTTGTTTCAGGCGATATTTGAAGTCGCCCCATCTGTGGGTTAAATTGGAAACATTACTTTTTATTTGATTTGGTTTTTGGTTTTATGGTGGTCAAGTGTTTACTTACCGCCATTTGACATCCCGGGCTAGACGGACATAATCACCCACCCTATTGACATCCACGGCTACCTCTTCCCACATTCTCCACTTCTGGCTAGCACTCATATTCCTGTCTGCCTGTGGCAGGATGTCCACACATTTCTGAATCAAAACCTCCATCTCCTTTCTTGTGAATTGTGGCTGCCTTTTCTTTTTGGCAGCTTTGCCCGGAATACTGGGCCCAGCAGCCTCTTCCATGTCATCCTCCTCACCTATGTGTGTAATTTTGGAGAATTGTCAACTTCACAACTTGCACAATATTATGTTTCAAAATAATCCATTGTTTCCCTGGTCTGTAGCCATGTGTGAGCTTCAAACAAGAAATACACCAGAATTGTGTTTTTGTCTCGTGACGTATTTATACATGCGTCCTTATTTTGCGGCCGCATCATTGATTGTGCGTTCCTATGATCCCTCCTTAATTTGTGCAGGAAACAAAACACTATTTATGGCTTGGTGCGTCTCGAATCGAGGTGGCGTTTATTGAATGTTGGAGGTTACGTTGGCTGGAGTTGATTGTTGGCTGGTGTAGGAGATTGCGTGTTTTGAAGTTTTTTTTTTTTATTCTTTCTTTTTTGGATTTCCGTTCGTTTATTTTCCCTTTTATTTTTTTTGATCGTTTCCAGTTTTGGTACGTTTGGGGAAGTCTAACTTTGGGTCAATTTGTCTCATTCTGGTGTGGATTTTTCTAATAAGTTTTTCCCCTCATTTCATCTCTCTTAGGTTTTATTTTGGCTCTGCCCCAAAGACATTTTGTTCCGGATTCTTAGATATTATCTCATGGTAAGTTCATTTGTTAAACTGCTTTGGAAATGTTCTTGTTTGTCTTTACGCAACTTTGGTTGGCCTTACACATGTAACGTTTTTTTCGGCAAAATCGAACTCTGTGTTGTTTTAATTTTTATTTACGCTGCGTTGTTGTAACTTGTATTTGCGAACTAAATTGCGCATTTTTACTACTTACTATTCTGACTTGTATTTGCGAACTAATTAGCGCATTTTTACTACTTACTATTCTGACTTGTATTTGCGAACTAATTAGCACATTTTTACTACTTACTATTCTGACTTGTATTTGCGAACTAATTAGCGCATTTTTACTACTTACTATTCTGACTTGTATTTGCGAACTAATTAGCGCATTTTTACTACTTACTATTCTGACTTGTATTTGCGAACTAATTAGCGCATTTTTACTACTTACTATTCTGACTTGTATTTGCGAACTAATTATCGCATTTTTACTACTTACTATTCTGACTTGTATTTGCGAACTAATTAGCGCATTTTTACTACTTACTATTCTGACTTGTATTTGCGAACTAATTAGCGCATTTTTACTACTTACTATTCTGACTTGTATTTGCGAATTAATTAACGCTTTGTGAAATGTTTATTCATTCCTTAAAATTGTTTGTGCTTTTTCGGGAGCATTGTTTGCTTACATTTTGCCTCTATTTGACGTAGTGTGCGCAACGTCGTTTTGCGTTTTGCCCAAATGTGTGTGTGTCCCCTTTATTTATTTTCTGGCTTCAATTTTTGAAAATGACATGGCCAGCATAAAATGATGTATATTTTTGATGTGATTATTTGCAGTTACAACATATCATGACAATACCCCGGCATGTAAGCATCAATGGATGGTATTTTCAAGCTAAGTTAATTTTTTATTTAATGGGTGGTGTAAAAAACCTGACATTCCAATGTTGCCATTTCAGGTTGATATGGTTCGGATTGTTCTGGCCCTGCTCCCGGAAGCCGACCAACCTCAATCTCGTCCCAGGCGTAGGCATCGTAGGCGTGCAAGGCCCCAGATATTTCGAACATGTGTCACCCTTTTTGGAATGCCGGATGATAAGGTTTTAGACGATACCGTCTTCCTCCAAAAATCATCATAGACACTCTTTCATTAATAGAGAGTGATCTGGAGCGGCAAATTGACAGTCCAACAGCAATTCCACCACTTACGCAATTTATGGCGGTGTTACATTTCTGTGCCTCAGGATCGTTTCAAACAACGGTGGGAATAGTGGCGGGCATCTCACAATCCTCCTTTTCCCGGATCCTGAGGGCAGTGATGGAGGCACTTTTCAAGCACCTCCATCATTTTATTCAAATGCCTTTGGATATGGGTGCCCTTAGTGTGGTTAAGGCCAATTTTTACCAAATAGCTGGCTTCCCACACATCATAGGGGTTGTGGATGGTACTCACATACCACTTCAGCCTCCAGCACGGCTGGAGGCAATATTTAGAAACCGTAAACACTATCACTCCCTCAATGTAATGGTGGTATGTGATGCCTCCCTCCAGATCCTGTCCCTGAATGCAAAATTACCAGGAAGTGCACATGACTCCTTCGTCATCCGGCAATCAGGGATATGGCACAAATTAACCAACCTACAAGCTGGTGATGCGTGGCTTCTGGGTAAGTGGAGACCTTTAGTACATAACAATGTTCAGCTTCATACAGAGTGAGTTTGATGTTGACTATTCTTTTTCACAGGAGACAGTGGCTACCCTTGCACGCCCTGGCTGCTCACTCCTTATGTGGCTCCCACACCAGGGCCACAAAGTGAGTATAATTCTGCACTTACAGCCACCAGGCAAGTGGTGGAGCGCTGTATCGGCCTTTTAAAAGGCCGGTTCAGATGCCTCCACCGCTCTGGTGGTGAACTCATGTATTTGCCGGATATGGTTTCGAAAATTGTGGTCCTGTCTGGGATATTTCACAACATCGCCATAAGGAGTGGTGTCCCAATGCAGCCAGAGGATGCCTTACCTGAGGATAGCCCCCCCGAGGTTGGTCGGAGGTCAGTATGTGGGGGGGCCATACGCGATGATGTGGTGGCCAGATTTTTTAGGTAATTATTGGAAACAAAACAGTGTTGCTACCTAATGTGTTTGGTTTTGTTTGAGAACATCAAATTTTTGGGTAATTATTTTCTCCATCTTCTGTTTTTTCACATAATCATTGGCACTCCAACGATGACTACTTCCTGCTACCCTTACAAAACCTGTATGTGGACATTTTGGGGATATATTCTGGAACCCTCATTGCAACGCCATATTTGTGGAATCATGTTGGCATGGTCGTTCGTCAACCAGTTCTTGATTTTTTGTTTTGTGATGTGGTTTTTTGGTATGTGTTGTATTTGAGATTATCACTGTGTGTTTTGTTTGTGAGTGACCACTTTGATTTTTCAGTTATGTTGATAATAAATGTTTTGAGAGTGAAATGTTGTACATTTTTTGTAACGATACCAGCAAGTGTAACCAGGTTCACACACGTTACATTTGACTAAGGGGTAATCCAGTACTGACGCCAGTTGAGATAAAATGTAATTTTTTTTTCAGGGTCCAAACCAACACCAAAAGGAAGCCTGTGCAATCATTTTGCTTCGTAAGATTGGCCTAAGCAGCTTGCACACCAACTAGGAACCTGTAAAATGTAGAAATATCTAATTGTGACTACACCAAAAAAGGGAAATCAGATTGTTACTGTTAGGTGTTTCTTGTGGCTGTTTGACATAAAAATCAAACACACACTCTTAGTGTTAAAAATTTGAAATCCTTGCAGGAACAGTCTACTTATGTCAGGGTAAACAATATGTGCTTTCGAAAAAACGAATGAGTCAGAACGTAACTTCAAAAATAACAATTTATTAACATAATGGGCAAAAAATAAAAAAACTACTCCCTAAGGAGGACCGACATACGGTCAAGGACCACCAGCACCCCGATGATATTGGTGTGCATCTGGGCCACACAGGCGGATAAATCGGCCCGACCCCTCTGTTCCTCTGTGGGTGAGAAAAGTGTGGGGATTAATACAACAATAGTGAAACCACATTAAAAAACAAAACAAAACCAAACTCCACAAAAAACATTAAAAAAAAACAGCATTAAAACTCATCAAACTAAAATGGTGTAGGGCAAAAATACAAGGCCTATGTACAAATTCCGACAGGTGTGCTATGTGTATGTTGAAAACAGCAGTAACAGGTAAAGGCAATCGCCAAAAACCCCAAAAGTTTAGCCAAAAAACCCCAAAAAAGGAAACACCCATGATTACATACAAACAGTTTGTGACGATAAAAAACCACAAAGAAAAACATACCGGAAGACCCAACGCCAGCTCCGGAAGGCCCTCCATCGTCCTCCTCGGAGGTGGGTCCATTCCCCAAAGATCGGGGCGGGGTAATGACCGACTCCGGGGAGGGGGTCATTCTAAGAGGGGTGGTTGAAGGAGAGGGGGAATTGGGACGGAGGGGAAGGAGGCCCGAAAAATCAGGCTGAGGGTGTAGGAAGGCTGGGGAGGAGTGGGGAATAGGGGAAGGACTGGAGTTGGAGTGTTGGCTGGGGTTTGGGGAGAGTGGCCGTGATCGTCGTCTGGCCGGACGCTGACGGCGTAGTCTTCGCTGGGCCCCTAAAAGATGTGAAACAAATTGTGGTTAGTTTCAACACAAATCCACGCCAAAAAACAATTTCAAATGCACACCAAAAAAAAAAAAAAAAACATATATGAGGAGAATGAATAAATATGAAATACAGGGAAAACATGGCCATGCAGATATGAGGAGAATGAATAAATATGAAATACAGGGAAAACATGGCCATGCAGATATGAGGAGAATGAATAAATATGAAATACAGGGAAAACATGGCCATGCAGATATGAGGAGAATGAATAAATATGAAATACAGGGAAAACATGGCCATGCAGATATGAGGAGAATGAATAAATATGAAATACAGGGAAAACATGCACACGCAGTTAGGGCCACAAAGACAAACATGAAAACCACAATCCGCCGTTGCAGGTCCGACCACCTGTGCTCCAGCTGCCCGATATGGCGGCGTGAGCCGAAGGAGCGCAGGCGGGCCCGAACCTCCGCATATGCGGAACGCTTCTCACGGTTGGTGATGGGTGGAGGCTGGCTGGTGATCCGCCTATCCATCACCTCCGTAAGCACCAGCAGCTCGCGCCTGGTGAATGCGGAGGCTCTCATGATGGCAATGGAGTTTTTCATAAAAATCATTTTTGATAAAGTGCACCCAAATTGGCTAATGTATTTAGGAAATTAACAGGAGCAATTCTATTGGTTAGTGTATGAGTCATGTGTTCGACAGGGCCAGAAATCTGTTGAGACTTATGATAGGCTTGATGCAGTGACATGCGTAAGCAAATTTACATAAAGATTTGAACTCCAGGAAATATGCGGGTAGAAAAACAAATAGAACAATTGTTTAATTGGGCCTAACATGTATTTGGACAATTAAAAGCGAATGTTTAAGCCGTACGTATTCTGCGGGTAAACACAAACACGGACATAAAGAAAGTTTATTGCATTGTGTAAAAAAAACCAAAACAACCAATTAAGCTAATTGATATATTGATTGGCATGATACGATTGAGGGAGGTAGGAAGAATCAACGAGCAGTTAATCGAAATCTGACAGTCCAACTTCCGGGTAGTACGTGTGCGTGCATTCCCTTCAAACCACTTCGGGGATGTACGCTCGCTATTTGGCACGCTTGTTAGTTAGAGGAGGGGTCGCCTGAGTTTGGGGAGGATGTTTGGCTGCGAGCAAAAATACGAGCGAGTGCTTGAATTTAAATATTTTTTTACGTACGCCGAACGTACGAACGGCCACTTGCGTCCGGGTCTGAATGAGGGCCCTTGTCACTACAATCAACCTGCCCAGATTCAGTGTCTGGTAGGGCTATAGTGTATGAACTCCTAATTATCTATATACCTAAATGTCGCTATTTAGCATTTTAAGTTGCCCAAGAAATAATTGCTTTCCAGACTTTGAGTGTGGTTCCAAAGCACAAAAAGATATTATTCACATAAAAAGCATTTAGTTACACGCTGTGATCTAAATACAATTAGCGCAAAAGGTTATACATAAACAAGGTGTAGTTGATACATTACGCAAGTGCACCGGTCCATGTTACAGTCATCAATCCAGAGGTCTGTGGTCATCCAAGAGAATGGCTACTAACTGGGACCGGGACATAGGCTATATACCCTAACAGATCATGATAACAACAATGTAGACAGACAAACATAATTCCATTGGTTCTTGCTCTTGGTTTTTGTAGTACGCTGTAGTTCATAGGACAGTTCACTAGGGGTATGTCCCAATTATCCAGATTACATTGTCGTTCTTTAATTGATTTAAATTAGATAGAGACACTACATTACAGTGTATACATTCTAACCAATAATTTCCTATATTAAATAACCTTCGAACACAAGATACGGCTCCCTCGCTGATAGGTTCAGATATCTGGAAATAAACAGTGTGTCAGTTTAGTACCAAACATGCCATGTCTATCATGTTGTATACCATAAATATTAAATACATGCATTTACATCATAATTAAT
Organism: Taudactylus pleione; assembly: GCA_031769625.1. NCBI lineage: Eukaryota > Metazoa > Chordata > Amphibia > Anura > Myobatrachidae > Taudactylus > Taudactylus pleione. The sequence goes on along the minus strand of JAUIMM010000528.1, from coordinate 3,851,529 downwards.
AACTTTAATATAAACCAGTTCCACTGCAGGAACCTTTTATGAGTGCGTGTATATTTATGATTATATGTAAGTATGCGTTGTGTGTCTTCATGCAGCGGAAAAAAATGCACTGTGTGTTTCAATTTACAATTGCAACTGCATATATATGTGTGCACGCATTGTGGATACCCATGTGAACGTTTAAGTTTATATATATACATATATAGGTCCAGAGTTTTGAGCGCGTAGAAGGCGAAGTCCTGTCCGGCAGCAGCAGTGAATTAACTGTGCCACATTATAAAGGGACGTGAGGGTGTTGACTAAGGATACCTCAATATATGCCTATTTACTAGGCACACACGGTACGCTTTATAAATTATTATAAGTGTACAGCCGTTGGTATAATTTACTACACTATGAAACGCTTGATCTCACCTCTTCTACTTTCATAAATTTTGTGGCCGTATTTACCATCCCAAACCTGGAGGGAAGTTCTATACTAAAAAGGAACGTCTAATTGCAGACCAGGAACATAACATTATATGCCTGTTTATTAGGCACACACTGTACGCTTTGTAATTTAATAAAAGTGTGCATTTAATTACAAAATTTACTATACTATAAGGCGCTCGTTCTCACCTCTTGTATTTACACATATATATATATATATATATATATATATACATACATTCACATGTACATATCCACATATATATCCTCAAACTGGTTATTATTTATTTTACTTCTGTCTGAACTAAAAGAATGACAGACAATGGGATTTTGTCCTGTTCATGGATGGAGCAAGCTTTGGAAAACAATCTGATAATTTTAACAAAATAAATCCCAACATTTTAATTGCCACAGACATACTGTGTATATATTTGAAGTAAACACTCACAGTATCTTTTTGTATTCTTGATTATTTGTCACAGACCTGTCTACAAGACAAGTCTGTCATCACTGAATATATGAAGTCTTTAAATATATATTTATATGTGTATCCGTGCGTATGGCGTATGATAGGATTTTAAACAGTATGCAGTTGTAATGCGATCGCACAATGCTAATAATAGCATATTAGCATCACACAACATGATTTCATGCTGATGACGCAAGATGGCGTCGCTCGATATTAATTTTATGATCTGGTCTCAGCCAATCATCCGGCTTCGACAGTCCACCCTTTGAGAGCAAACAACATGCTATCACACTCTGGTCTTATTTTTTTTTTTATTTTTAGTCTTACACTATGGGATATTATTTTATATTATATTATGGGATGGCACAATGTGGTCATTAAACCATCAATAATGTGTCTCTGGGAGGGACATAAAACTACCCTTATACGCACATCGCGGATCTTGAAAGATCATGGGAAAGATGTGGGGATGCACCTAAGCTATAAAGGAAGTCTTCAAGGGGATAGGGACTTACATTATTTATGATGTTTAAAATAACATTTCATAATACATTTTATGCATGGCTAAATCTATACATCATCTGATGGTACACTCTAATTCAGGATTGTAATACAGTTCTTCCTTGACCTTGGTATCCATAATATCATTGCTCATCACCATTATCACGGTTTCTCTGTTCACCCTTGCACATTTTCCACACTTCAATACATTATGAACACAACTGACAGATAAGCCAATTACTAAGATGACAATCAGTATAAGGATCAGGAGTTTACCCACAGTAGCAACCAGTTCCTGGACCCGCTCTCCTAGACTGGAGAACCATTTCACAGGGTTCAACCAAGTGAACCACTTTTCTACCTTTTCCTCAACTTCAATCAGTGAAGCATTATGGTTCTTTCAAATTCCCATTTCAGCTGCTGAATTTCATCCATCTTCCAGTGTATCACCTCCCTGGGGTCACTAGTGTTCATAATGCGTATGAAGATATGGAGATGGTGCGTTTTTATGGATACCAAGCATTTCACCATGTGTAAGGGTCATAACCTCTGGAAGTATCCTTCCCAAATAACATAAACCTTCGGAACTCGGAGAGAGCTACTTATATGCTTTCCTTCCACATATAAAATATACATCATCGGGAAGAACATAAGGGATAGAAAATATCATAATCGTTAAACACACTTCCCTAGCAAGTGATCCTATTTCCGGTTCTCCCATCTGATCAATACATGTTGCTGATTGTAATATCTTGGCACAATATCCTTCTGGTACCCTACCAACCATTTCTTTGGTGGAACTTAGTGTATATCGATACTGGGAGTGTCTCCCATTTAACCTAATTGTGTGTAACAGTTCAAAATTTATAGGTTCATTATCAGCTCTAAGTGAGAAGGTCATCGTCTGGTTATTCCCCGTCACCTCCCAACTTCCTGGTTTATTGAAGCTGGTGGTGTTCAAACATAAAAGTGATCTATCTACTTGGTTCTGGTGGAGTTTAAAATGAGGTGGTTTGGACTTAAGAAAGTTTTCATCCAGTGCATCCCCTCTTTGCAATTCTAAAACCTCAGAGACATTCAATAGGAATTTCACTAACCCTACATTATGTTGTCCTTGAGGCACGTGAGAGCATACCCAACAGTCAGTTTGGTTTAAAACTTTGCCCACCATGGTATGATAATCCACTAAAGGATACCCACCCCAATACGGGTTATACTTAGGCTGGCACCGTTGGATGCATCTCTCATCGACTAGGGACCCACAAAACTCACACATACAATAATCCTCAGACAACAGACCTTCACACTGTCTCCGAGTTTCCAAAATAACAGATCTCTTAACAATTACTGTACTGGGTTAGGTCAGATACTCCCCTGGTTTAGCACTCCTTCTCCCAACTCTACCCCATCTATATCACCATCAGCTCTCCTCTCCGTCATCTGCCCTCCATCACAGAAACCAGAAATCCTGAAACAACCCAGGATGATGAAAACTCTGGGAGAAAACACAAAGATAACCACAGCAGGCCACTCCATTGCTGAAAACAACAATCTACAAATTTCTTTAGCTCATGTATCTCACTGTAACCTTTAACCCTCCTGGAACAGACTCTCTGCCACTTTCAAGGAAGTTGTACGCATCAGCAACACTTGTTATGGACCTTCCCACCGATCTGTCAAACAGACTGAATGCGAGAAATTTTGATCATAACAAATTCTCCAGTTTCAACATCATGACAGTTTGTTTCTGGCATATCATGTGACAACAAATTCAGTTTCTGCTGTTGCTGCTTTAACTGTTTACACATTGTTATAAGATACTTTACAGTTACCTCGTTGTTACTTTACAAATCTTCCTGCGGACTTATAATCAAATGAGGTTGTCTACCAAACAGTACTTCAAAGGGGGACAGATTGAGAGGGGGTCTAGGAGTTGTCCTGATACTATGAAGGACAAGTGGTAAGGCTTCTGGCCACCCCAGTCCAGTTTCTGCCATGATCTTACTTAATTTATTCTTAATAGTACCGTTCATCCTCTCCACCTTGGCACTGGCTTGCGGTCGGTAAGGGGTGTGAAGTCTACTATTAATACCCATCTATTTACACATGTTCTGGAAGACATCACCTGTGAAATGAGTACCCCTATCACTTTCAATAATTCTAGGGATACCGTATCTGCATACAAATTCCTGAACAATCTTTTTAGCAGTGAACGCAGCAGTATTAGTGGCAGCTGGGTATGCCTCTACCCAGTTAGAAAATACATCTGTACAAACTAATACATACTTGAGGGTGCAGGGTGGTAATTGGATGAAATCAATTTGTATTACCTGAAAAGGTCCGTCTGTCGGAGGAACGTAGGATGGCTCGGTTGGTATTGTTTTTCCAATGTTCTTCCTCAAGCATGTCAAACAGGACATTGCCCTCTTTTCAGCTTGGGAAGAGAAACCTGGTGCACACCAATACGCCCTGACCAACTTGCACATACCTTGCTTTCCCAGGTGAGTTAGACCGTGTGCTGCCTCAGCCAAGCTTGGGTAGTATGCCTTGGGTGCCAGTGGCATACCATGTCCATCTCTCCATAGTCCAGAGGACTCTTGCCCACATCCCTTAGATCTCCAGACTGCCTTTTCCTGAATGGAACACAAATTTTGCATCTCAATTAATTTCTGCATATCAATTGTTTGGAAAACCATCATCATTTGATTAATTGGCATATCTACTCTTAAACCTGCTGCACATTTGGCAGCTTTGTCTGCCCTGTTATTGCCCAGTGACACCGGATTGTCGTCACTTGTATGGGCTTTACACTTAATGACGGCTACTGCCTTAGGTATTTGGATAGCTGTCAACAGTCCCTTTTATATGTTTTGAGTGTGTGACTGGTGTGCCTGTTGCTGGCATAAAATTTCTTAGACGCCATAGAGCACCAAAATCATGTACTACCCCGAAGGCATGCCTAGAATCAGTGTAGATATTAGCAGATTTGCCTTTTGCTAATTCAGATGCTTTCCTTAGTGCCACCAGCTCCGCCACTTGGGCCGAGTGAGGTGGACCAAGGGATTCTTCGTCATTTACAACAGCATAACCTGTACATAACTCTCCAGTGTCAGTTTGTCTGTGACAACTCCCATCCATGTAAAATGTCACATCTACACTTTCTAAAGGTGTATCACGTATGTCAGGTCTTGCAGTAAAGGTCTGATTTAAATATTCCACACAATCATGTGCATCAGTATATCTTCCACCAGTGACTCACCTCTCTCCACCCTTTGTGCATCCTGAGGCACATATGGTAAATACGTTGCTGGGTTTAACGTACTGCACCATTTAATGGTGATGTTTGCAGGTGCTATTAGAGCTAGTTCTGATTTTGTGAACCTAGCTGAGGAAACATGTCTGGTTTGGGCAGAATTCATCAAAGCAGATACAGCATGGGGTGTATAAACAATCATATCCATACAATTATATTCCATACTTCAGGACATCACATCCCACCAGTCCCCCTGCTCTACACCTCCTTCTTTCCCTGATCACCCATCTCCATCCATTTCACCAACTCTGACAGCCTTCTCCCCTGTATCTGGAGAGGAAGTCATGGCTCTCATCTGGTCCTCCCCCCTTTCTATCTCCCCCATGACCCTATCCCTTCACGTCTCCTCCGCTACCTCTCTCCTTGTGCCTGTTCCCATCTTGCCCACCTCCTCAATCTCTCCCTCTCATCTGGCACTGTCCCTTCTGCATTCAAACATGCGATAGTCTCCCCCATTCTTAAAAAACCTACCCTTGATCCCAACACTCTCTCCAACTACCTTCCCATCTCTCTCCTCCCTTTTGCCTCCAAGATCCTTGAGCGTGTTGTTTACAAACACCTTACCACCTTTCTTTCCTCCCACTCCCTCCTTGATCCTTTTCAGTCTGGCTTCCGTTCTCTCCACTCCACTGAAACTGCCCTCACAAAAGTCAGCAATGACCTCCTTGCTGCCAAATCCAAGGGCCACTACTCTCTGCTTATTCTCCTTAACCTCTCTGCTGCCTTCGACACTGTTGACCACCCTTTCCTGCTGCAAATCCTTCACTCCCTTGGTTTACGTGACACTGCTCTCTCCTGGCTGTCATCCTACCTCTCAGACCGGTCCTTCTCTGTCTCTTCTCATGACTCCTCTTCACCACCACAGCCTCTTACAGTAGGTGTTCCCCAAGGTTCCGTTCTTGGACCTCTATTCTCCCTCTATACATCCTCTCTAGGTGAACTCATCAGCTCATTTGACCTCCATTATCATCTCTATGCTGATGATACTCAGATCTACCTTTCTTCCCCTGACCTCTCCCTCTCTCTCCTCACTCGTATTCACTTCCCACTATTTCTTTAACAATTGATGGCACAACTATCTCTTCTAGCCCCAAAGTGCACTGTCTTGGAGTTATCCTGGACTCCTCCCTCTCCTACAAACCACATTTCCAGAGCCTCTCACAGTCCTGTCGCTTCCATCTCAAAAATATTTCCAAGATTAGACCCTTTCTCACCCAGGATGCCACCAAAACCCTCATACACTCACTGGTCATATCCAGATTGGACTACTGTAACCTTCTCCTATCTGGCCTCCCCAACTCGCATCTTTCACCTCTCCAGTCTGTCCTCAATGCTGCTGCTCGACTCATCTTCCTCTCCAAATGCTCTACATCTGCCTCCCCTCTCCTACAAGCCCTCCACTGGCTCCCCTTCCCTTTTAGAACCCAATTCAAGGTTCTCACACTTGCTTACAAAGCCCTCACCCATTCCTCTCCCATTTACATCTCTGACCTCATCTCACTCCACTCTCCTGGCCGCCCCCTTCAATCAACCAATGCACACCGCCTCTCATGCCAACTGATTACTTCCTCCCACTCCCGCCTCCAAGATTTTGCCCGTGCTGCTCCCGACCTTTGGAACTCTCTCCCTCTCCCTATCAGACTCTCCTCCTCTTTACAATCCTTCAAACGGGCTCTCAAGACCCACTACTTCATCAAAGCCTTCCAGCTCCCATCCTAACTTGTTGCAACATGCTCCTTCCTCCATTTAACCCATCTGTGTCACACCTGTTTGTCTGCCCCTACCCTTTAGAATGTAAGCTCTTACGAGCAGGGCCTCTACCCTCTTGTGCTTCTCCTTACTTTACTTTCGCCTACTTCTTACCCCCCTCCAGGGCACGTAACACTTGGTTGCTTACACTCTGTTGCATATCTAGGTGTTATGGTCACTTATGTATCAATGTATATTATCCATGTCCTTGTCCTATTTTGTACTGTAAGTCAGTTGTCAAATTATTTGTTTATGTACTTTGTAAGGCACTGCGGAACACTTGTGGTGCCATATAAATAAAGGATGATAATAATAATAATAATATCATGGCCTAATACTACATCCTCACTCTTACTGACCAATAGAGCAGTTGCTGCTACACTTCTTAAACACGTTGCGAGTGATATTGCCACAGTGTCCAATTGTGCATTGTAGTAATTGCTACGGGCCTACTGGTATCACCATGTTTTTTGTGTGAGGACACCTGCTGCGCAACCGTCAGCTTCCATACAATACAAATCAAAAGGTTTTTCGTAATCAGGTATTCCCAATGCAGGTGCTCTTGTCAGACTATCCTTAAGATTAAGGAAAGCCTGCTCTGTTTCCTCTCTGTGTATGACATGATCGGGCTTTGATGAAAAGACTAAGGACCTCATTCAGAGTCGGTCATTGCTGCCGCTCTGTTGTATGCCCAACAATCGTAAAATCCAAAATGGAAGCCATTGTACGGCTGGTCAATCGCAACCAAAGTGATGCCCATTCGTTAGCACTGCACCTCCTCTAGGTTGGGAGTGATAGGAGCTAATGATCAAGTCAATCATAGTCAGGCGCTGTCAGTCACTGTATGCTAATTAAGTTGTGATGGTAGCGGGCGTATGTGTTGTATTGATGGTCACATGTCATGTTTACATGGTCTATCGATCAGCTTGTTACTAGCTTGTTGTGAATTATATAATTAGTTAGCTCAATTGTTGCTGCTCTTTTTTCTAACCCTCTTGTAATTTGTCAATAAACTTTATTGTTCAAATGTCATGTAGTTAATGCTGTTGTTTGTCCGTGATCGTGTTTTTTGATTTGTTTTTCTAAAAATGTAATGTTTATTACTTTAAATGTTCGGATATTGTGATTTTCCAGGTTAAATTTGCAATTGCTTTTTCTGTTTGTATATTTTGCACTCTTAACTTTGCAAGGGCACAGTGCGTGTTTTAACCAATCATATATGTCCTTATTTTTTGGGTCACATGATTAATGCATTGACCAATAGAAATTATTTTGAATAAACTTAGTACATATTTTAGCCAATCATTTTTCATGTCGCCCATGTATATTTCATGTTTACTGTAAAACCTGCCATTGCCATCATGAGAGCCGCGGCCTTTACATGTCGGGAGTTGGGCATTATGGTCTCAATTCTAGACCACCGCCTGACCAACGCAGAGCCCCCCATCTCAAATAGTCTGAAGAGGCAGGCCTATGCGGAGGTCCGGAGGGACCTTCGATGTGTGGGCTATAGGCGCAATATAGCCCAATTAGAGAGGCGCTGGTCGGACCTTCACTGGCATTCGCCAGTTCTATTGGGCAATCTGCAGGTGCAAATACGCCGTCATAAGTATGCGTTTGTTCAAAATCTTTTATTTTTTTTAGTTAAAAATCACTTTACATTTTCGATATGTTTTAAAAGATGTTACCAAGCAGTAATGTATTTTGTCCCTATTGTACAGAATGTGTAAAGTGTACTTTGAGTAACTGACATTTTTAACATTAGACAATAGTCATTTACATTTTTTAAAAATGTTTCTGTATGCTAATTCTGTGGGGGTTTGGCATAAAGTGCAAACAAAACAAAGATGTTAACCACTATTTTCACTTCTTAGGCCAACAGCGGAGACGGAGAAGGGCCACCAGAAATGGACGCAATGCAGGACCCAACCTGCAACCTTACCCCTCACCTTCCCCACCCGCTCAACCCAGCCTTCCCTCCCCACCCCAATACTCCCCCAGTAACCCTCCCTCCTCCAATACTCCCCCAGTAACACTCCCTCCCCTCTCTCATCTCAACTCACTCCTCCCAAACCCGAATCCTCATCTCAAATTACCCCTCCCTCAGAATTGTTGCACCCATTTTCCCCTCCCACCCTTCCCCCATCTCCAGAGGTTGCTTCCCCGGCAGCCAATCAAGGTAATGTTTTTTTCTGCTTTTTTTTATTAGTTGCAATGTGACTTAATGGAAATAGGATGTTATGTGTGTTGTTATCCATGGTGTGCTTGTTGAGATTCCCCAACTTATATTTAGGGTTCTGTGCCATTTTCAAAGTATGGGTGTCTGAATTTTGGCACAGTAATCATGTCACACAATATATTGTTGGTATGTTTTGAGGCTGTGCCCTTTCATAATTTTCTCCTTTCCGGCTATATCATGGTTTCTTTGTTTGTGAAATCCTAACACTGTGCACCAATGTTTTTTTATATTTGTGTTATGTGATGTGAATATTTTATTCCCTGCATTTTTTTTTATATTATTTTTACATTGTTAAATTTGCAAATCTATGTTTAATGTAAAGTCCAGAATTGTATACACAGTAGCCCATAATGTCATGTCACTGGTAATACTTTATATTGTGTCCATTTGTAAGCGATAGGTTTTTTGACAATCTACCACCATCCTCATGTTTTCTACAAATTACCTTTTTTGGGGTTAAAAATAGTATTAGCAACTTTACAGTGTACACTGTAATTGGATGACAAATGCAGTAGTTTTTTTTAAAAATTAGAAAGACACAGAAGTATTATCCCTTTCGCTTTTCACTAAATTTGGAAATTCTTTTTTTTTTTGTTTCGCATATCATTGTTCATTTGTGGTAAAAAATACATGTTTAAATTACTCCATGCCACAGGACTTGGGGAGGTGATAGTAAACTGAATAACCTTGTTAATGTTGTGTACAGTATGGGTTAAATGTACTAAGATGTGAGTTCTATTTAAGAAGTGATGTTGCCCCTAGCAACCAATCCCATTAGACTTATAAATTATCTATCACATTCTAGAAGTTAATACCTGCAATGTGTTTGTTTACTATGGGCATCATCACTTCTTACTACAACTCCCAGCTGAGGTAATTTCCCCCTAGGTATTATTTATTATGCCACATAGTTTGTATTCCCCTGTGTAATGTGCCCCTTTAAGAGGTGTTTTTTTTTTTTTTTGGTTTTCAATTTTATGGGGGATCCAATCTCATTAAAATGTTTTTTAGGGGAATACATCTGTTTGATGGTTTTGGCATTTTCAAGCCATACTACATTCACACAATGTGGTTAAACCCCTGGTCTTCATTTCTATTTTTGTTAGCCCTAAAGATGTTGTTTTTTTTTTTTTTGTGTTAAAAGTTTAGGCTACACCATAACATCATTGTGTCCACCCCACTGTTTAGGACATCTAATAATGTTTGTTTTGGAAATGTTGGATTCGTATTTAAAATGTTGGTTCTAAAAATTACCATTCTCATCTATACAGATACCCAGAGCCTCCTTGCCAGCATACGGGAGGAGCTCACTATATCGAGTGGCCACCTTCTCCAAGTCTATTGTTCATTCCAGCACATCATTGAGTCCTTGGACCTCTTTGTTTGTTTTTTAATTTTTTACACTCCAAACTGGTTTCTGTTATTAAAAATGTGCCAATGAACTACCTTTGTCCTCTCTTTTAACAATAAGCAATGGTGTAATTCTGCATTTAAAATGGCTCGTTTACAAAGTTGATGTCCTTCCCATAGTGTTAGCACTGCCAAAATCTGGTACATATGTTTAGTAACCTTGATTTAATGTGTGCCCATTGTTTTTTTTGTGTTTTCTACATTAACACCTAAAAATTTGCATTTAAAACAAAAACTCTGGTTTGAAAAATGTTAAAGATTAAACGTCAATCAAAAGTGGTGCCAAGATGCTTTTAGGGATAAAATACATTTTTAAACCAGAAAACACAAGCAAAATGGTCTGTGATGTATTAAAATAATATGTATTGTTTTGTCAAACAACAACAAAACACATATAGAACATTCAAAAGTAAACAATGACAAGGTAAACACAAAGGTTGAAAACAACAAATTCACAAACTGAGCAAAATGTAAAATCACATGGTGGTCCAATCCAGCAAAAGTGTTGTTGGTTTCCCAAAAACATTACAGGGTATTGTCAATGGGTTCCATTTTTTTTTCAGGTATGTAAAGTGTGGTAGGGAGAAGAATGAAAAAGTAAGAAAACATAATTAGTTACCAAAAAACAATACATTTTACAAACAAACAAGGCAAATCAAACAAACAGAAAGGGCAAGTCAAATATACATATAAATTAATCTAAAAATAAAAAAACATACCTAAAAAATCTTGCAACGACATAATTGTGTCTGGCCCCCCCGGATAGCCTCACACCACCTACCTCATGGGGGCCATCCTCAGGCAAGGTATCCTCTGGCTGCATGGGTACTTGACTCCTTATTGCGATGTTGTGAGATTTCCCACACAGGACCACAATCCGAGAAACCATATCCGGCGAGTATATGAGTGCGCCACCAGAGTGGTGGAGACATCTGAACCGGCCCTTTAAAAGGCCGATACAGCGCTTCACCACCTGCCTGGTGGCAGTAAATGCAGCATTAAATTGAGTTTGTGGCCCTGGTGTGGGTGTCAAATAAGGAGTCAGCAGCCAGGGAGTGCAAGGATATCCACTGTCGCCTGTTGGAAATGAGACACCATAAGATTTTTATATCCAAAATAAACATGATTACACTTTTACACTGGTAACATACTATAGTTTGCCTTACCAAGAGGCCACATGTCACCAGCTTGCAGTCTTGCTAATTTGTGCCAAATCCCAGAATGCTGTATGATGTATGCATCATGTGAGCAGCCAGGAAACTTCGCATTCAGGGACAGGATCTGGAGGGAGGCATCACATAGCACCATCACATTCATTGAATGGTAATGTTTACGGTTCTTAAATATGTGCTCATTGTGTGCAGGTGGCTGAAATGCTATGTGAGTGCCATCCACTACCCCTATGATGTGTGGAAAGTCTGCAATGTCCATAAACTTCTGCTTAACCACAACAAGGGCTTCCGTATCCAAAGGCATACTAATAAATTGTGCTAGATGATTAAAAAATGCATCTAGCACACGCCTCAGGATCCTGGAGAATGAAGGCTGGCAGAGGCCACCCACCAAACCCACAGTGGTCTAGAAGGACCCTGAGGCACAGAAATGTAACACCGCCAACAACTGTGTTAGTGGTGGTATTGCTGTAGGAATGTGACTTTCTAGATCATTCTTTATTATTGAAAGAGTGTCTAGGATAATTGTTGGAGGGAGGCGGTAAGTGGTTAACACCACATCATCAGGCATTCCAAAAAGGGTGACACGTGTTCTAAATATCTTGGGCCTTGCATGCCTCCTATGCCTACGCCAAGGAGGAGACCGAGGTAGGTTCGGGTGTGGCAAAATGGCTATGATGAGCTGCCACCCCATCGCTCTGAAATGTTTATTTGTGAAAAATTAGTGGGGTTGATATTGTAAATTTGAAAAAATTAAACAATTACTTAGCCTAGTCATAATGTAGCATATTCTTACAGGGTTTGGCAGTGCCATCTTCTGGAACACCTACATGTGTTGTCTGTGTTAGAAAAAAACTTAATAATGTTTTCAAAAATTAGTTTAAATGAAGTAGAAGTAAAACACAACTATATTACTTGTTTTTATGTGAAAGCAAACCGCTTTACAAAATTAAAAAATTATTTAGATAATATCACAAAACATAAAGATAAAATACAAAAAATACCTTGGCCCTCAAAAAAGTGTAAGCTAAACCACCTTTACTAAAGTAAAAGTCTAAAAAAAAAAACAAAGAGATAAAGCAAGCAGGAGTCACATACACTTACCGGGAACCACTAAAAAGTGGGCAGGAAAACTCCTAAAGAAAAAAAAAACAGATTCAAAATACAAAAATGGAAACATGTTATGCACACAATGGAATGATGCACAAGTAAGACCATTTAGCTTGCCCTTATATAAAGCCAGAAATTACACATTGATTAATTAATGCAGTCCAGGTATGCTTTCTGCGTAGGGAAACATGGAAGCAAGAGCATCCAATCCATGGATCCGCTCACATCTCCCCCATGCCCCGCAGTGATTAATTAATGCAGTCCAGGTACGCTTTCTGTGTAGGGAAACATGGATGCAAGAGCATCCAATCCATGGATGTGCTCGCATGTATAAATAGTGCTCACAAACACATTACTCTTCATGCTTTACCAAACTCATGAAAAATGGCTACCGAGGAGCATGCTAACCAGAGTACACCACATACAAGTAAGTTTGTTAATCAATGTTTGCAATTGTCACTTTAACAGTTCATAAGGAATAAAAATGCATCCTAAAAATTGAATAATAATAACATTTTGTAGGTGCTGTGAATCCAGAAAACCCTACAGAGGAGGAGGCTGGCCCAAGCCGTCGAAGGGTAAGGAAGTCGCAATTTTCACGTGCCGAGATGGAGGCATTGGTGACAATGACTATTGAAAATCTAGTCCATGCACCAAGAAATATGGGGCTGGAGCAAAAGACAGGATTTGGGAAGAGATAAACCAGGGCTGTCAATGCTGTTGGGACAACAGATAGATCCGTTAAAGTTGTCAAAAAAAAGGTAAGGATTTTATATTGTGAGTGGTGTGAAGTCAAAAAAACAAAAATAACCCATTGAGTAACCATAAGAAATTATCTTTGCACATTGTCAGATGGACGGACTACAAGTATAATTTGAAGAGGAAGTTACGGAGTAGGGTGGTCCATGCTACGGGGACAGGTGGTGGTCCCATCCCTGAAGAGCTCAGCTTCACGCGTTTGGAGGCATTGCCTGAGGGATGTGTGATGGAAGAGGAGATAGTCGGCGTGTCCACTATGGTAAATATTGACTGTCAAAAAAATGTAGAAAGCTAAAACATGTGTGCCTCAAAAAACAAAACAAAACAAATAACTTTAATGTGTTTTTTTTCAGACTCCGAGGAGGTAGTGCCTGCTCCTGAGGTGAGGTCTGGGTCCAGCACAGATGGAGACTCTGCAGGGGAGGACCCAAGTTATCCATCTGGGGACCCTGTGGAGACTACTCCAGGGGCACCATCCGCCCCAGCATTGTCTCTCCTCACTGAGTTGGTCGGCCAAACTCAGGAGAACAGATCTGTTCTCCTGAGGATGGAGACCACTCTGGTGAGGATTGATGGCAGTTTGCTGAGGGGGGCGGTGGCCCTGGAGACCTGTGCTGTGGCCCTGGTATGTTTGGCCAATGGCCAGGAGCAGGCAAACCAAGTTGACATTATGGAGCGAGACTCCCTTCCTCCCATGACCACCACCTCTGGCAGCCCAACAGCCACCCTCCAAGTATGGCGAGCCCCATGCTTAGGCCAGAGGCAATTCCACCTACCTCTGGCCAGGCCAGTTGGCGTGTTACAGAACAGTCGGCTGTTCATAACTTACCTCTTCCTCCGAGCCGTCCTAAATGGTGAAAGTAGCCCTGGTTATCTCATCCCTCACCTGTTGGCAAATTAATTTTTTATTAAAAATTATGCAGGCATACAATTTTTTTAAAATGCATGTGTTGAATGTAGAATTAAAAAAACAATTGTTTTACATGTGCAAAATATTGTTAATTTTTTTCAATATTAAAGTATACATGGTATAAAAAGCATGGTATCTGAAAACCCTGCTGCGGCAAAAACAATGCTATTTGTCCTTTTAACAAAACTAAAAACCCTAAGGCATACACAATTATTTTAAACTTGTATAAACATTTTGCAAATGCTAACGCACCTAAATCATTTACCAGCCAATTAGCAGTGTTAATAGTAACAACTAACGATTATTAGCTGCTTGCATTGTGTGATTCCAAATAGAAACATCACTCCTAATATCAGTTACATTTACTTCTCTCGATTGTACTGTGTGGCTTGCAGGAGCTCCTTCCCTACCTTAAGCTGTACGATCATCCTGCTCGCAGAGTGACATTTTACTACTTGCGACCTTCTAGGTAGCTCAAAGCAGGTAATTTATGGACTCCCCTAAAATGCCGTCCGAATGCTGAGGCAAGCCTGCGTTTGCAGACCACCACCCCTGTCACCACCCACAAACGGCCTTTCATGTCAATCAACTTTCGAAAGCCACTTCCGGATCGGAAGCCGGACAACCAACAGTATTTGGTGTCGTAAGAGCTTGTGCGCACAACTAACTGTGCGCATGCGTGGTTTAGATAATATCGGCTGCGTACGACCGAGCGGCCGCAACGACCGACTCTGAATGAGGTCCTAAGTCCTGTTATGGCAAGGCCAAAATAGAAAAACCCGGGATCCACATTCTGCAGTATCCACACATTCCCAAGAAGGTATGGATTTGCTGTTGGTTACGTGGCAGTGTCATGGTCTGTATGGCCTGGATTCGATCAGTAGTCAGATGTCGTAACCCCTGCATTAGACAGTGTCCTAAGTATTTAACCCTGGACTGGCATGGCTGTAGTTTGTCCTTAGCAACCTTGTGTCCTGTTTGCGAGATAAAGCAATAAAAGTTTAGTATCATTTAAACATGACATAAATGAATCAGAACACAACAATAAATCGTCCACATATTGTATTAGAACAGATCAATTGGCAGGTTGAAAAGATTGTAAACAGTTATGTAAGGCCTGGGAGAAGATACTGGGGCTGTCTATGAAGCCCTGGGGCAATCGTGTCCATGTGTATTGCACCCCCCTGTATGTAAAGGCAAATAGGTATTGACAGTCAGGATGAAGAGGGACAGAGAAGGCAGAACAGAAGTCAATGACAGTAAATTGGGTGGCATTTGGTGGGATCTGCATTAGAATGGCAGCTGGATTCCGCACTAAGGGGAATTGGCTCTCTACTACCTTATTAACCCCTCTAAGGTCCTGTACCAGCCTATAACCCCTCCCACCACTCTTCTTCACAGGAAAGATGGGACTGTTGGCTACACTCGCTGTATGGACTAAAATTCCCAGTTGTAATAACCACTCAATTATGGGATAAACCCCTATCTCTACTCCTGTTTTAAAGGATATTGGGGAATTTTTGGAGTTTCCCTACCACTTTTTAGATTTACAATTATGGGAGCTACATTTGCCATTAATCCAGTGTCCTGTCCATCTTTGGTCCAGAGGGACCCCGGTATCTGAGATAACATTTGTTCCACTTAAGATGGATTTTTATCAGAAACAGTAGAGTGAAACATTAACCTTTGGGGAGTGTCCAATATATCCCTCACCTCATGCGCAACTCTCTCTGGGATATCTAGAAATATACCATCAGGGGTACAATATATGACGCATCCCATCTTACATAACAAATCCCTTCCCAGTAGGTTAGCAGGAGCCGCTGCTGCCAGGAGGAAAGAATGCCTGGTATGCAATGGCCCGATAGTAACCTCTGTGGATTTAGTTACAGGATAATGTTGCACTTTACCAGTTACACCCATTGCTGGTACTGTTTTGCTGGTCACCTGTAAATTAGATGGAGATTTTATCACTGATCTGGTTGCCCCTGTGTCTACAAGAAAATAATGTTTAGTACCAGCTACATCAACTATCATTACAGGTTCTTCTCTACTATCCCCAATTAACCTGACTGGTTGTAGACTACAGGTGTGACCTGACCCCTAGAGCTGACTATCTTCTTCCAGCAAAGCATTCACTGCTGTGACATGAGCAGGTGATGGCTGGAATTGTCCGGACCGCTGTGGGTGCCCCTGCTGTGGGTATCTCGGTGTTCCCTGGTTTGGCATTTCCCACTTTTTGGCTTTACAGAACTTACTTATGTGGCCCTCCTTGTTACATCTGTAACACCTTCGTGATTGACGTGTTGTGAAAGGTTGTTGTTGTGTGGGATGGGGAATGAGGAAAGATTGTGGTTGTATGTAGGGATAAGGGTTTGGAGGTTGTATGGGATGAGTGTATTGTGGCTGTGTGTGATAAGAGTGCTGCGGTGTTATTTGCATTCCTTCCAGAGCTTGAATACTAACAGCCATGAGTTTCTCGCTCTGCATTTCTCTCTTCCTAAAGAAGTTTTTGTCATGTTCAATTGCAGATTCCCTGAGTGTGTCTACCGTTACTCCCCTCCAACCAGGAAGTGAGGTCTGAACCCTGGCCTTTAGAGTGTCTTTAAGACCATCCATAAGTACTGTGATTGTCATTTCCCTGTGATGGGTATTGTCTTTTATGTCTTCTATGCCTGTGTATTGGGTAATAGTCTGCAGCACTCTGGTAAAATAATCTGCTGCAGACTCACTCTTTCTGCTTAATCATGAAGATTTTACTCCTGTTAACAATGGGAAAAATACAGCCAATTGGGTGACAATATGAGTTATATTGTCCTGATTACCTGCATCAGTTATGGGACTATCTCCATCCAATACACAGGCCGTGATAAAGTTTTTCACGTCAGTATTGTGTGGAAGACATGCCCGTAATACCACTCACCAATCTTTATTGGTTGGCTCCTGAGCATTACCTAAATCTTTTACAAATCTCTGACACTTTGCTAGTTCTTTCCTAGGGTCGGGGAAATCTGTCATTATGGAACGTAGTTCTGTTTTTGTCCATGGACAATGCATCGCTACATCCCTTGTGGCAACTACACCATGTGCGTCCGGATTCCCATTGGGAACAGTTATTGTCCGGACGGGATGGATGCCTGCCACACTGCTACCTCCCTCCCGTTAAATACAACAGACCCACCTGGCATTAGTTGGCTTGTATAACGAGGAGAAGAATAACCACCTATTGCAAATTATTCTACTTGCAACGATATTAACTCAAGTTTCCGTCGCTCGCTTCCTACTTTGAGTTTACTCCCGCTGGTAGCATCTAGAAGTTCCAATAACTCCTAACCTTACCAGCAGTTTCACTCCCACGACAACCCACTTCACAATCACGGTTTATATAACCATGCGGTTCGATCGCTTTGCCCACAGAACCTAACTGATCAATGGACTTTGCGATTAATTGGTGCCGGACCAAGAAACCCTTTAGTCTCTCGATAACCTAAACCACAATGTACCTGCTTTGAACACTGGCCCAGTAGTTTGTACTGCCCCTTCAGGCACCTACCGAGTTTTCACTGAGGTTTAACAAACAGTAACCTCCACTAATTAGGCTTAACAGACAGTAGCCTTCACAATCACACGTTTCAATTTACATACACCTTTTCTGCACGGAAAATAGAACCTTTTCCCTTACTATGGCAGTACAATACAGAGGTTTAACAAGCAATCACGCTATGCATACAATGACCGTTTGAACATGTGGCAGCAATACAGGAAATAGGCGGACGCTATTGTGCGACTTACCTCCTAACACAAAACTTTAACAACGAAGGAAACACACTTTTCCTTCCTCGTCCCTGGTTCTAATCAGCGCTCCTTGAACTCACACAATAATGGGTAGCGGTCTCTCAGCATCACAGTGGTAGCTGGTATTCGAAGGCAAAGTGTTCTTTCCTGCTTATGGTGTCGTCCACCCTTTTGGTGAGAGACTGAGAACCGGGAGTTACCATGTAAATTGGTAGCGTGATTTCACTCGATGAGCCCACATTTATGAATTCCTAATGATATATATACTTAAATGTCGCTATTTAGCGTTTTAATCATCCAAAAATAATTGCTTTCCAGACTTTGTGTGGTTCCAAAGCACAAAAAGATATTATTCACATAAAAAGCATTTAGTTACATGCTTTGATCTAAATACAATTAGCGCAAAAGGTTATACATAAACAAGGTTTAGTCGATACATTACGCAAGTGCACCGGCCCATGTTACAGTCATCAATCCAGAGGTCTGTGGTCATCCAAGAGAATGGCTACTAACTGGGACTGGGACACAGGCTATGTATCCTAACAGATCATGATAACAACAATGTAGAAAAACATAATTCCATTGGTTCTTGCTCTTGGTCTTTGTAGTACGCTGTAGTTCATAGGACAGTTCACTAGGGGTATGTCCCAATTCTCCAGATTACATTGTTGTTCTTTAATTGATTTAAATTAGATAGAAACACTACATTACAGTGTTTACATTCTAACCAATAATTTCCTATATTCCATAACCATCGAACGCAAGATACGGCTCCCTCGCTGATAGTTTCAGATATCTGGAAATAAACAGTGGTGTCAGTTTAGTACCAAACATGCCATGTCTATCATGTTGTATACCATAAATATTAAATACATGCATTTTACATCATAATTAATAACTTTAATATAAACCATAATGTGCAGGAACCTTTTATGAGTGCGTGTATATTTATGATTATATGTCGTGTGTTTTCATGCAGCGGAAAAGGTGCACTGTGTGTTTCTACTTATAATTGCAACTGTATATATATATGTGTGCACGCATTGTGGATACCCATGTGATCGTTTAAGTGTATATATATATACATACATATATATACATACACACAGTCAGGTGCATAAATATTGGGACATTGACAGAATTTTCATATTTTGGCCTCTATTCACCACAATGGCTTTGAAATGAAACAAACAAGGGCCCTCATTCAGAGCCGTACGCTCTGAGCAGAGCGCACGCTCTGAATGAGGGCCGCCCTCCATGAAAATGGAGCGTCCTCCTGGACGCTCGTATAGCTGTGGGTCACCACCCACAGCCTATACGAGCGTGCATTTTGATGGCCGCGATGCTCGTGACCATCGCGACCATCGAAACTGCGAGCCGGAGCCTGTGGTTGAGGTTTTCAACCGCAAGCTCCGGAGTGATTTTGGCTCTATCAGAGCCAAAATCACTCCCACTGACATCACTAGTGATGTCAGTGGGCCGGCTTCTGACGGGAGGCGTTCCCGTGGGAACGCCCCCGTCAGGGAGGCACGCCCCCAGCACGCCCACCAAAGGGGGCGTGCTGTCAGTCAACATCGACAGCACGCCCCCTTTGATCAGACACAACGAGCGAAGGCGCATGCGCACGACGGAGCTCCCTCCGTCGTGCGCATGCTCAGTGCAGAACATCGACCCACTTGCGAGCGGACAGCCGCTCGCGAGTGGGTCTGAATCAGGCCCAAGGTGTGCTTTAACTGCAGACTTTCAGATTTAATTTGAGGGTAAATACATCCAAATCAGGTGAACGGTGTAGGAATTACAACGGTTTCTATATGTGCCTCCCACTTTTTAAGGGGCCAAAAGTAATGGGACAAACTAAACAATCCTAAATCTAACTTTCACTTTTTGATACTTTTAATCCTTTGCAGACAATTACAGCCTGAAGTCTGGAACGCATAGACATCACCAGACGCTGGGTTTCATCCCTGGTGATGCTCTGCCAGGCCTCTACTGCAAATGTCTTCAGTTCCTGTTTGTTCTTGGGACATTTTCCCTTCAGTTTTGTCTTCATCAAGTGAAATGCATGCTCAATCGGATTCAGGTCAGGGGATTGACTTGGCCATTGCATAACATTCCACTTTTTAGCTTTAAAAAGCTCTTTTATAATAGTAAACCATATTAAATATAGACAAATGTCAGCAATATTATATACAACATGCTATCATTAAATAAACACATTCCACGTAAGTTGTCTATATTTAATATGGTTTACTATTATGGATACGTTTAGTATATATTATGTATCTATAGAGATAAGGGACCCATTTGTTTATTTAATTAATGACAATTCCATTGTTTGTATCTATTCACTTTATTTTTATCTAATATATAATGTCCATGTATATTTTTGTCACTTAATGATTTTCTATGTTTTTATGCAGTCTTACATTCTTTGGGTCTCATTCAGACCCACTCGCGAGCGCAGGACGCTCGCAAGCGGGTCGATGGTACCCAAATGTGCATGTGCACGACGGAGGCTGCTCCGTCGTGTGCATGCGCGAGACCCGGCTCGCTCGGGGAAGCTCGCTCGGGGTCTCGCACCAAAGGGGGCATGCTGTCGATGGTGAGTGACAGCACGCCCCCTTTGGTGGGCGTGCCGGGGGCGTGACTGCCAGACGGAGGCGTTCCCATGGGAACACCTACCATCTGGGGCCGGCCCCACTGACATCAAGACCATCGCGACCATCATCATGGACGCTCGCATAAGCTGCGGGTGGTAACAAAAAAAAAATCAAAAAAAAAAAATGCCCTGATTCAGAGCGAGCGTTCGTTCAGAGCGTCCGGCTCTGAGTCAGGCCCTTTATTCACTCACTATTGTCATACTTGTTCTTTCCTCCCCAGACGTCGCGGTATGTATAGAGCGTCTATGTGTTTTGATAAGTGTGGACAGCGTCCGGAGTTGCCTTGGTTACATGCGCGTGTACTAACATGCACCTCACATGACGTCATCCAGACACGGAGGCCAGACACGAGTTCTGACTGGGTCACTGTTAGATGTACAAACCATTTAAGGTAAGCACTGTACATTTGTTCTTGTTACACCCTGAGGAAAAAGCCATTGAGGCTTTGAAACGTTGGTACAATAAAAACCATTTTGCACGTTTGATAAGTCCATTGGAGTGCCGCCTGGTCCATTGGTTATGGACATTCGTTGGATATACTTACCTTAGGAAGGCATCACGGCAGTTGCATTTATTTGATCCTTGAGTGCCCCTCTACATGTTTGCATAATTTGTGGATTATTGCATATAATCCTAAAGTGTGGAGGCACCAGGTCAGCATATTTCTTTCATCTCCCTGGAGGACCCCAGAGTGTATAATCTGTATAGTTACACTTTGCACATTGCACTGGACACTTTATTTTTTGCACAGCACTATAGCACTTTTTCTCTTACAGTATATAAGAGATTGGATTTATAAGAGATGGATTCTTTTATTAATATGGAATTGCCTAAAGGAGAGACCCTTAACTTCACAGAAGCACAAATTGCAGCAATTTTATTTAAAAATACGGAGGATTCTTCACTGACAACACCAAACGCTGAGGATATTTATCATCAGTTATTAAAACTGAGAAAAAGATAAATCAACTACCTACTACATGGCAGTACATTGTCTGATTACTTTAGATCAAAAATACCGTAATCGGAGAGATAATCCCTCTTCAAATAGTGACAGTGATTTCCATGTGCAGGAATGAACCTACGAATCCCAGGTTCATCCCTTTAGCTCAGACCTCAAATGTAGGTACGGACACCCCTCCCTTAGGCCCACGCGCCGGGGGGGACAAAACAAAAGGAGCCACTCGGTCCCAAAAGAAAAAAACGTAATCTACAATCTTTCTTCCAGAGTCTTCAGTGACTCAGAATTGGAAGTATTTAACCTTGGTCTATCTTTTGTTCCAACTAATAAGCATAGGGATCTAGAGTGGAAAGTGGAAAATTATCGATTCGCAAGATCATTACGACTTAAAGAATTTTTTCAGGATAAACCTACAATAGAGGCAGCACCAAATGTGTCAGATATTTCCTTTCGAAGTAATACCTCCAATTTTGATCCTTTCTCCCAAAATCCTTCAATTAAGACTTTTTCACGTTTGATGGATGATTCAGTAGTGAAATACAATTCCTTACAACCTAAAAAAATATACCATAATATGACTCCGAAGCAACAACAAGCATTGAAAAACATGAAAAAATACGAGTACATTATCATTCGCCCGGCGGATAAGGGCGGGGCTATCGTCATTCAGAATACTAGTGACTATATACTTGAATTGGATGCGCAACTATCGGATGGAGATACATATGACAAGTTACCGCAGGACCCTACGGAACTATATAAAAAGGAATTGGATATGGTCTTGGACAATGCAGTACAACAGGGGCTTTTAAATCAGAAGATAGTGGATAAATTAAAACAGCCTTTTCCGAAAATCCCTGTAATATATACTGTGCCCAAAATTCATAAAAACAAAGATAAGCCACCAGGCAGGCCCATTATATCAGCTAATGGGTCTCTATTTCAGCCTATTGCTAAGTTTCTAGACAATCTGATCCAACCATATGTCACCATCCAACCATCCTACTTAAAAGATACTTCCACCTTATTATCATTGATTCAGAATTTGGGCAGGTTACCAGATAATGTTATTTTATGTACTCTGGATGTACATAGCCTGTATACGGTCATTCTGCATCAGGAGGGTCTGGATATGGTGGAATCTTTTTACGTGACTGTTTGACAAATTAGACCTTAAGTTGTTTATTCGGTTACTGGAATTAACATTAAGAAGGAATTACTTTATGTTTAAGGGGATTTATTATTTACAAAAGAGCGGGTGTGCGATGGGTTCAAATGTCTCTCCAGCATTCGCACATATTTATATGTTTGCTCAAGATCACAAACTATTTTTGTTAGACCCTAACATTACACAGGACATATTACTATATACTAGATACATAGATGACCTGCTGATAGTTTGGAAGGGGGATGAATCAAAATTAACATCTATCATTAACCAAATCAATACACTACCATCGCCAATTAAATTCTCCTTTCAAATCAGTCCCAGTAACATACATTACCTTGATGTTAATCTTACCATAAAAGACAATTACATTGTGATATCAGTGTATCTTAAGGACACTGATAGAAACACCTTTCTAGTAGCTAATAGTTTCCATCCTCTGGCACTAAAAAGGGGTTTGGTTAAATCCCAAATGTATCGGGTAGCCCACATAACTAGCGACAGAAATATGGTAGAACAGGAATTGGATAGAGTGGTGTGCAAGTTTGCAAAGAGGGGATATAATCAACAAGTATTGTTAAAACAAAAGAGTGAGGTATTGAAATTATCTAGAGAACAATTACTTAGAGGGGTATTCAATATGAAAGGTTAACTTCCCTGGCGAAGTTAACGTTTCATATCGGAGTTTTTTTCTGCGTAAAGGTATGGTGCGCGCTCCCGCTTATCCCCGTATTCAATATCAAATTAACGAAAACGGGAAACTCCGAAGTTGGATTTGCGTAAAGTTACGAATTTTTCCTTAAAATAATTGTAAGACCCCCCTAAATTTGTAAAAACATGGGGGAACACTATGGGTACCCCTGTTTTAGCCTTTAATTGAAAGTCGGGGCTTTAAATAGCCGCAGCAGGTGTTTTTTTCCTGACATTGAAGAAGTGATGCAGAAGAGCACTTAGGTTATTTTTTTCATTTTTTTAAGTGGTCCCATCAAATTTGGGGTACATGAAAATGGGTACTAGCATATTTTGATGTCCCTAAAGTAAGTTTTTACAAATTCTGCATTTATGCACCTGCCGCTATAATTCTATTCTAGAAAACACCTGCCGCATACATGCAGAATAGCCCTGAACCTATTTGCCTATTGTTTAACAATTTTTTCCCTTTTTTTTTTTTTTTTGCACCCCAATTTTTAAAATTTTTTGGGGTGTCCCTATTTTTTTTTTTTACTTTTTTTGACACAGAATCACATGCAATAGAACAAGTAGCGCTGGTGATATATAGATATTATATATGACATATAAACTTTGGTAATGAATATATAAAACAATTTATTCTAAAAATGTTGCTGATTCCACAATAGGATATAACCAGTCAGCACATAACATTAAAATCATGAATTCTCACCCATAATCTCAAGTCTGTAATGAAACTTTGATATAAGATTTTAGTAGGGTACCATCGATGTTGCCTCAATTGGGGACTGTTCTTTAGATGTCATCCCTGGCTGCCGCTAGAGGAATGTCCCTTAAGATGTTGTAATCCAATTGGTGGGTCCTCAGATGATGCGGTCTCCTGTATAATATAATTGCTGCTTGGTAAAGTGCCTAGTGCCGCTAGAGGAGTGTCCCTTATGTATGATAGTTCCAATAGTGGGTCCTCAATTCATGCGGTAACTGGGCAGCAGATTCCTGGACGCAGCACAAATGATGTTAAGCATATCACTTAGTCCTCGGCTTCAAGGACTAGTGTAATGGATAAGCAGCAGGGTCTGCTTGTAATAGGAAAGTAGTCTCCCAAATCGCTAAGTCCTTAGCTCCAAGAGCTGCTGGAATGAGAGGTGATGGAACAAACGATGTCCCGACAAAGATCTATGAAATGTGGTGATGTCCAAGAAAAATCTGACGCGTTTCCCTGCGTCTAGGCGCAGCTTTATCAAAGATAAAAGACCTGTCATTTCTGAAGCGGTGAGGTCCTTGTGGACAATAATTACCACTGACAAAGATCTCCCGAGTCTACGTACTACTAAACCTTTAATTAGTTACAAGAGGGGATGTAATTTAAAGGATATGCTAGTGAAAACTGATATTACTCTTCTAGTAGCTTGTGACCAACTTACTATGTATAAGAAACCAGGTTGCTATAGGTGTCCATCATGTGTCACTTGTGGTTACCTAGAGGTCGGCTCCTCTTTTAAACATCCGCATTCTGGTAAAAAATTTAACATTAACTATGTTCTTTCTTGTACATCTAAATTTGTAGTATATTTAATTACTTGCCCATGCGGTCTGAGTTATGTTGGGCAAACTACCAGAATGTTTAAAGAGCGTATGGCTATGCATCGCTCTTCTATTAGAGCAGCCCTCAATGGTAAAGAGTCGGACCAACCTGTAGCTCGACACTTTAAACAATCTGGCCATTCCTTAGCCAGCTTACGATATAAAATTATAGATCACGTACCCCCGCTCCCTAGAGGAGGGGATCGAGCAAAAAACTTTTACAGGTGGAGACCAGATGGATACATCTTTTAGAGACCATATATCCAAAAGGTCTTAATGCAAAACTTACGTGGAATGTGTTTATTTAATGATAGCATGTTGTATATAATATTGCTGACATTTGTCTATACTTAATATGGTTTACTATTATGGATACGTTTAGTTATATATTATATATCTATAGAGATAAGGGACCCATTTGTTTATTTAATTAATGACGATTCCATTGTTTTTATCTATTCACTTTGTTATTTTTATCTAATATATAATGTCCATGTATATTTTTGTCACTTAATGATTTTCTATGTTTTTATGCATAGTCTTACATTCTTTAGTCACTCACTATTGTCATACTTGTTCTTTCCTCCCCAGACGCCACGGTATGTATAGAGTGTCTATGTGTTTTGATAAGTGTGGACAGCGTCCGGAGTTGCCTTGGTTACATGCGCGTGTACTAACACGCGCCTCACATGACGTCATCCATGCCGCGACGCCGGGACGGAGGCCAAACACGAGTTCTGACTGGGTCACTGTTAGATGTACAAACTATTTAAGGTAAGCACTGTACATTTGTTCTTGTTACACCCTGAGGAAAAAGCCGTTGAGGCTTTGAAACGTTGGTACAATAAAAACCATTTTGCACGTTTGATAAGTCCATTGGAGTGCCGCCTGGTCCATTGGTTATGGACATTCGTTGGATATACTTACCTTAGGAAGGCACCACGGCAGTTGCATTTATTTGATCCTTGAGTGCCCCTCTACATGTTTGTGTATATATATATATATAAAAAATTCACATATACATATCCTCAAACTGGTTATTATTTATTTTACTTCTGTCTGAACTAAAAGAATGACAGACAATGGGGTTTTGTCCTGTTCACGGATGGAGCAAGCTTTGGAAAACAATCTGATAATTTTAACAAAAGGCTCTCCTAATACAACTGTTCTACTTAAATACATAAGCATTGGATACAAAACCTACATTTGTTAACAATAGCTACACATCTGGCAATTGTTTATAAATCCAACATTTTAATTTCCACAGACATACTGTGTATATATTTGACGTAAACACTCATAGTATCTTTGTGTATTCTTGATTATTTGTCATAGACATGTCTACAAGACAAGTCTGTCATCACTGAATATATGAAGTCTTTAAATATATATTTATATGTGTATCCGTGCGTATGGGGATTTTAAACAGTATGCAGTGGTAATGCGATCGCACAATGCTAATAATAGCATATTAGCATCACACACCATGGTTTCATGCTGACGACGCAAGATGGCGTAG
This sequence comes from Taudactylus pleione, assembly GCA_031769625.1. Classification (NCBI taxonomy): domain Eukaryota; kingdom Metazoa; phylum Chordata; class Amphibia; order Anura; family Myobatrachidae; genus Taudactylus; species Taudactylus pleione. The sequence continues at coordinate 3,825,091 of JAUIMM010000528.1, read as the reverse complement.
CTGGATATTAATTTTAAGATCTGGTCTCATCCAATCATCCGCCTTCGACAAGTGCTGTGTACGCTGTCCTAGCAGGGGAGAGGTACACAGGGGGACTGGTCCGCACGCTGCCTGAGAGATCTGCGATGCTGCCAGGGAAGATGGCCACCGGAGACCTTAGAGAAGTGGCCGAATGAGGAAGCAGCTCAGTGTCGCCAGCCCCAAGCGGAAAGGCGCGCTGGGCTGAGAGGAGCCACTAGACAGGGAAGGCTGCCTCCCCTGGCTAGCAATTAACCCCCGAGACACCGGTTCCCGCTGCCGGCAACTTAATCCTTGGTGGTCTAGTGGTCCTGCGGGGTATTCCTCTGGAGAGGGAGGGCCCGCCACCACTGCTAGCACCTCTGGTCCCGCCGCGATCCCCAGGTCTGTACTGCCGTTGTGACGCCAGCGGGGTGCAGGAGCGGCAGCTTGGACGTCCAATGGGCAGTCCGACACTGCCGCTCTGAAGAGTCTTAAAAGTAAAATAAAACTAAAAAAACTCATAAAATAAAATAAGCTTAGGGACTGCAACCGACTCCGGCCGGGCACCAACTTAAACTGAGGTGCCTGTGACTCGGGGACGGGGTATAGAGGATGGCCCCTGTGCATCCTGGGAGCAGCAAAAGCTTTAACTTGGTGGTGCCCGTGGATCCAGACCTAGCTATACCCCAAGGTCAACCCTGTGGACCCTGAAGTAGAAACATAATTTTTTAAATATTCAAAAAGGTTTGATTTATCATTTAGCTTCAATTGCTATTCTTTTAAGCAGACCAGAGATGTCATTCATTTACGTCCCACACAGCAGCAGCTTAATTACATAACTACTTGTATAAGATAGGGGTTTGGTCAGAGCTTAGCATCCTCCTCCCTGTGTAAAATGGCGGCGCCCTGTAACAGTTTAGTCCAACGTGTGGGTCGGGTGTTGGTGGACCCAAGCCGGCCCCTGCCATCCCGATTCCGTGCATTGTTTACACTTCGTAACTTGGGGGGACCCGAGGCCGTGGAGTGGATCGGACGCGGCTTTGGCGACGAGTCCGCGTTGCTGAAGCACGAGCTGGCCTACTGCCTGGGGCAGATGGGGGACCGGGTCGCGCTGCCTGTGCTGATATCCGTGCTGCGGGACAGGGGGCAGGAGCCCATGGTGCGGCATGAGGCAGGTAAGAAAGACTGAAGACACTCTGCATACTGCATCTATCCAAGATCTGGCATTCTCTGGTACATGTAATCACTGGACCGGGTGCCCTCCTCAAAGTAGCCTCAGGTATGAGGATACACTGTCACATAGTCCAACACACGGCGGCACTCTGTATTATAAGCTTGATAAAGGCACTGAAATGTCGCTATTATAGCTACGTGTATGTAGCACTTTTTATACGGAGTGCCGCCGTGTGTTGGAATATAAATATATATTTTATTATAGCGGCACACTCCTTCCCATATGATTGCAATTTGCCGTGGTGCACGCTGTAGTAATAATGCACATAGAATCCAAATAGCAGCAGCCTGATAGAGAACGACACCTCACAGTATCACTGAAGCTTCTTTATCAGACCGCTGAGTGCTGCACCAGGGCAGGCACCAGTTGGGACTGTGCTGGGGGGGTATATAGCAGTTGGGGTAGAGCTGAGGGTAAAGGCAGGGAGGAGTTGGGCTGAATGCGGGACAGTTGGGAGGTATGGGGGAGTAAGGGCAGGCAGGGCTGGGGGTAGGGAGGGGTTAGTGCAGACAGTTGATGCAACAGTGCTGGGGGGCATGGAGGGTACTAGGGGCAGGTTGTGTGAGGAGCAATGGTAGAGACCAGCTGATGCAGTACTTGGGGGGGGGGGGGGGGTTAGCGGCAATCAGTACTTGGGGTAAGGAGGGGTGAGGGTAGATAGCAGCTGGGGCAGTACTGCGGGCAAGGAGGAGGTTAGGGACAGGCAGTGTAGGGAGTGGGCCAGTGTAGATAGCAGTACTGGTGGGGGGGTTAGGGGCAGAGCTGGGTCAGAATAGAAGCTGGGGCAGCACTGGGGGTATAGAGGGGGCAAATGTAGATGGCAGTATGGGAGGCATATATCATTTTATTCCCATTTTACCTGGTTTTAAACAGAGCCTGTGTGTGTTTTCTATCTCTGTCTATTATATATATATATATATATATATATATATATATATATATATATATATATATATATATATATATATATATATATATATACACACACAGTTTTTGTTTTTGTGTTTTTTCTCTTTCCGACTCCTAGTAAACCTTTCCTGCTTAATTAAAAATTGGTCATTTTAGTTAGGGTTGCTATACACCCATGTGAAAAATAAAAAAATTTAAAAAAAAGTGTATACTTTCATATCTGTAATGCCGGGTTCACACTGAGACTGGCAATCGTGATGATGTTCAGGGTGCTTTGCCCAGCTTAAGTTACATGTACTGAAATATACTGTAGTAAACTGGACCAGTCAGTAGTAAAGCTATATGACAAATTACCAGCACCTTAGCGGCTGATTCAATTGCTGGCACCGGCGTCTGTCTGTGCCGGGTAGCCGATGGAGTAATTCAGTTATTGCTCTATTTGGGCATGAACAGGCATCTGCATTTCTGCTCACTCCTTATCTGTGGAGGCAAGCAGAAATGTGCAAAAAGTTCTATGAGCGCTAATTATTGGGCACCCAGTGTTGCTATTCAATAGTTTTTGGGTGCCCATTCATTTTTGTGCTTGTTGCGTCCATTTAGACAAGATTTAGCTGTGTAAAACAACTAGACCCATCTAAAGTTCTGGTTAAGGCGCCCTAACCAGAACTTTAGACTGGTTTAGTCATTTTAGGCGCATAAATATGGTCTAATTGGGCACAACAAGTGCGATAATTAATGGGCGCCCAAAAACCATTCAATTGCAACACTGGGTGCCCATTAATTAGTGTGACTTGAAGAATTGAATCGCCCCTAAGAGGCCTATTAATTAAACTTGTGATATGTGCTCTGATACCTAACAATCCTTATCAATGCTATTTGTGGTGTTTTGGAATGCATTTCTGGAATGTTTATCATTTCAGCTGCACTGGTGAATACTGAAAGCTACACTTTTGACACTACTTGCAGCAACAACAGTTGACACTGCTGGGTCTTGTCCTGTTAGTGCACATGCACAATGTTAGGGGTGGAAAGGAAGCACTCTTCTCCAAATGATCAACGGTCGTGTTGTGTAGTAATCGAAAACATTTTTAAATGTAGCACCAACACATTACTTTAAAATGTTCTTTTTATTGATGGATACTTTACATGGCAAAAATGGCCCAATATATTGTCAGGGGGAGATGTATCAAAGCTTGGAGAGGGAAAAAGTACTAACCAATTGGCTCCTAACTTTTCAAACAGTCTGTAAAGTGACAGGAGCTGATTGGTTGGTACTTTCTCCCTCACCAAGCTTTGATACATCTCCCCCTTAATCTCAGGTATAGTATAACTTCATTACTATTCATATGTCACCAGGGGAAGCTTTGGGAGCCATTGGAGATCCCGAAGTCTTGGAGCTGCTAAAAGAATATAGCCTGGATCCTATTATAGAGGTAAGAGATTTTTCCTGAGAGTATTTGTTTGTTAGCACAATGCTGGGTACACGCTATATGGTGTAACAACCGATGCAACTGTTGTTCCACCTTCACTAAATTACAGAACGCACAATATAGAGTGTAGACACTATGCAATGCTCCAAATGATGGCGTGCCGAATATCATGTGGTCGTGCCATTGCAGGCGCGTATGCAGTGGGGGTTTCTGAGTGTCCAGAACCCCCCCCACCACCTGCCCACCAATCAGAGGCAGTTTCAGTAAGTGTAGTGCGGTCTGCACCACACAGCACAAACGCACTGCAGCCAGCGCCGGGTAGTACACTCGTACTACTTGGCGGCAGTGTGTTTGTTTTAGCAGCCAATGAGAGTCAGACAGACTCACATTGGCTGCTGCATACACGGAGGGAGCCGGGCTGGTGGTCGCTCATGAGCACCCGTCATGGGAGAGGCGTCATTACGTCTCCCATAGTGCAGAGCGGGCCGGGAGGAGTGGACAGCGGCGGGCACGGCAGGAGCCGGGATTCAGGTAAGTGTTTTTTTTCTTTTTTTTGTGTGTGTCTTTGCCCTATTTATATAAAGGACACTATATAAGGGGCACTGCATAGGGGGGACTACTTCTGGGGGAGCTATATAAGGGACACTACTGGGGGTGCTGCATAGGGGGGGACTACTACTGGCGGCAGTGGGGTCTTTAATCATGCTGGCTGTATTTATTTGCCTGCTGTAGTCATTTTTTAGTGATAGAGGTCTGTCTGTGTTTGTGTCTGTCAGTGTGTGTACTCCATTATAGGTAGAGTGGTATATTTTACTGTAGTGGTTCTAAATCCTGTGTAAGCTGTATCTATCTGTTTGTGTCTAGATGTAGCTTCATTGGTTTGGTAACCAAGAATTTGGACCCCCCCCACTAAACGATGTGCACCACGTCTGTCATTGCATCGTCACATCTCCCGTGCAGAAAAGCAGATGAGGCGATGAGTTGAACAGATTGGGCATACACACTATAAAATGAGTACAATAGATCACTCCGAATCAATTCGGAACAATATATTGGAAAATGGCTTTTTATAGTGTGTACCCAGCTTTACACATTTTATGTGAAGTACAACACTAGCTCATAGCTATGGTCAAGAAAGAATGTCTTTTAAAATTGTTGGACATTTAGAGTCGAGGACATAACTCCCATAGGTGCAGATAGTGCAACTGCTATGGCACCCAAAGCTGAGGGAAGCCCACCTTCCCTGTCAGCTACATGTGTTAGATACTTTTCTTACCATAGGGGGTAGACAGGGGCCCTTAAGGTGTCCATACACTAGGCGATTTGCATACGATGCAATATCGTATGCAATTGCCCTTAAAATCTCTCCGGCAGCTGAAGTGAACGATGTGCAGCAAAAGCTGCACAATGTTCACCCAATCGATCAAACACGGTCTAATGATTTGCATAATCATTAGATTGTGTACAATCTGACACAGATGCATGTAGCATGGACTCGGGAGATCCGTGTTGCATGCATCTGTGTGATTGACACAGAGCACGGACGCGTCCGGTAGACCCGTCTGTGCTGCCGCGGTAAAAAAACAAAAACCTGTGCATTTATGTTTAATAAACATATACATAAACATACTGTATACGTTGTGTGTCCTGTGTGCTCTGATGAGGGGCAGGCTTGCTGGGACCTGCAGTTCTACTTGTAAAGATAATGTTTGCTATTCTTTACACCACACAATCAACCCGGCACCCACCGCCCAGGTGTGCTGGGGATAGCCACGGGCTATCAGCCTAGGGTGCCCTGTAGAGGGGGGGTCACCAGCTCCATTGGGGCCTGGGTTGACTAGCGGTCAGGGCTGATGCTGCGGCTGGGCTCCCCCGGCTAAGGCATCAGCCCCCCGCTAGAAAAAGTCTGGTGCTGGTTCTGGAAAATACAGGGGAACCCTACTAATTTTTTTTTTTTCCCCTGTATCTCCAGGACCAGATCAGAGCCCAGTGCTGGTTGTGCAGAATATGGGGTACCCCTACGTCGTTTGTCCCCCGTATTTTGGCAACCAAGGCTGGGTCTGACTAGCCCGGTGATGGTTGTGCTTAGGTACGGGGGACACCTACGTCGTTTGTCCCCTGTATTTAAGCACACGCAGCACTGGGTCACTTAAGCCCGGGGAGAGGGCACGCCATTTTTTTTCTTTACACAGGTTTTTTTTTTTTTCACAGGCTGGTCTCTTGGATCCGTCCATGCTCTGTGTCAATGACACAGATGCAAGTAGCACGGATCTCCTGGTCCGTGCGTGCATCTGTGTCATTGAAATACACAGCAGCTCAGACTGGTCTCACGGACCCTGTCAATCACACAGATGCATGCATGCTACATGCATCTCTATTGTGTACGATGTGTGTCACATCGTACACAATGGGTCGCAGATCTTTTTGCAAAACCATTTGATCGACGATGCCGATATACGATGGCGGGGACGCGCATCGGCATCGTAATCGTGTATGAAACACTACTTTTCACATGATTGGTCGTTACGATCAGTCCAACGGCCAGATTGCGTGAAAAATCGCCCCGTGTATGGGGGCCCTTTACAACTGTTTGCTACGGGGCCTGCAAATATCTAGATACACTCCTGTTAATAGCTGTCCACCCTCTAGAGCTATTGGAGGGGTATACATTTTTTTTTCACTTTTATTTTGAGGAGACCTATTATGTAATACACATTGCCTGACAAGAACACAGGGTGTCTTCATTACATTTCTAAATAATACTGTGGCAAAAGAATGGTAAAGGGTACAAGTCAGAAGACTGTTTTACTATTCATCCTAACAATATTATATGTCAAGAGTTAAATTGGGATGACCTCTCATTTTTGGATAGTTCCCATATTGAAGCAGGAACATTTTTAATTTAAGTAATTTAAACTCAATGTCCACCCAAGCAATTGGCTTCATTTGTAACAAACATTTGACTCTGTCGCAAGGCTAGAAAGTATAGCCTTATATCCAGGGGTGGATTGGGAACAAAAAGTCGCCCTGGAAAATTTTCTAGAAGTGGCCCCATGTGGATGGCTCAAAAAAAAAATAAAAATATAAATATATATAAACAGCGGCACTCACAGGACTCTAATAAAGAAGACTCATGACTCAGGTAGGTCAAAGTTCAACGTTTCAGTCTGGCGACTTTTATCAAGAACTAAAGACAGAAGATACAGTGCATACCTTTATACCCAGTGACATCCCATAGTGACCATGTGCAACGCTCACCACGCCGTTGATGACGTCATCAGGGCGGGACAGAGCGCTTGCACAGTGATGCAGCCGCACCAAGCGTGGTTGCCATGGTAAGTAACCAGGGCAACCCGTTGAAACTATGCAAACATAGATACACAGCCGTAGCATGCTAAACTCCCCGCCGCTTACAGCGCTCACTGGGGAGAAAGCATGCGGCTAATGCTAACCGGCAGCAACGATGTTACATTGCCCAATACAAAACCGGCAACAGTGTGAAACAACTAGCGGTATACATGTGATAATAAACAATGGGTGAATAAAGAGGCGACAGAGTGATACATGTGCGTAACTATAACAAGAATTCCCCACAATATAGCAAAATAAGGTAAATGCATTTCATGAAACATTAATACTGTATAACACAGGTAATAACCATGGACTGAGAAAGGTCAAAGGCAACATCATAAAGTCAAACAAATGAGACACTTAGCAATACATCTAGACATAAAAGAATATAGAAAGTAATCAATGAGGTAAGTAAGATAAATTAACCACTGCATGACTAAACTGATTGTAGGGGACAATGATGCATGGTTCTGGCTATACCAAAAAATGGTAGATCATATAAGAATATAAAAAATACTAATCAATGGAATGAATTAAAGAAATAAATTAACCCATACATGACTAAAATGGTCATAGGGAACAAAGATGCATAGTAATGCGTGGTTCTAGCTATACCAAAAATGGTGGGTCATGTGGGGTGGCCTTGGCCACTGAAGAATGGCAAATAAATCAAAAAATAAATCCATAACATGGCCGTAATCAGAAGTAGGAATGTTCAAGAAACTCCCCATGGTACTGAAATGAACATATAAATTGAACTGATAAGATCCATAAACCATGTAGATACATAAAGAAAGTGGACAAAATAAACCGGCAAATGCGAATGGACAGGCGTCAGCTAGGATAATTCCATGATACAGCACCAGGTATTCCTAGGTGGTCTCCCATTCAAGTACTAGCCTGGCCTACACTGCTTAGCTTCAAAGATTAGACGGTATAAGGCGTATCCAGTGTAGTATGGCTGTAGCAGAGGAAAAGTGAATCCAAATAGGATAGTCCTGCGCATGCCAACAACCGAGACCACGATATATCTAAACACAGTAGATGGATCCGTAACAAATGTAATACACGACATATCAATAAGAACAACCAGGCCTGGATAATGCAATAATGCATAATATCCAAAAACACTGATGGGAAAAAAATGGGTAACCAATACCCTGTAAGTAGAAGTATAAATACACTGTATGACAACAGCAAGCGGTCCGAAGAGGTCCTTAGAAAAACAGGAAAAGGAAAGTTGTTCGTTGAGACCAAATGGTGATATGGTGTTCATTTTATGTATCCAAAAAGTTTCAAGTTGTAACAATTTCTTGTCCCTATCACCTCCACGTTTGTTAATAGGGACATGGTCAATTAGTTTGTACACCAAGGTGGATAATGAATGTCGAGAGTTCTTGAAGTGGCGAGCTACAGGTTGGTCAATATCCTTTCCCTCTAGTGCTTGACGGATTGCAGTACGATGTTGTGCCATACGAATTCTGGCGGTGCAGGTGGTTTTCCCAATGTATGCTAGTCCACAAGGACATCGAATCATATACACCACGTATTTGGATGTACATGTTAATATATGTTTGATTGTACACCCGCGGGAGACGGTTCCAAATGTCAGGGCCAGTTTCCATAAAACTGCATGTCGTGCAGCCAGTGCAACCATAACATCCTGGTCTCTTGGATAAAAAATGCTGTTCAGTATTGGTGGGACCAAAGTTGATGTCATTGTGTACAAGCCAATCCTTCAGATTTTTGCCACGTTTATAGCCCAGCGTAATCTTTGAATTTTTTAATGACTTGATGGAATTGTCCGTATTAATTATCGGCCAGAGGCGTTTGGCTGTGGAGTTGATGAATTTGCTGGCTACATTATGTTGATTAACAAATAGCATCGTATCAGTTTTTGTTACTTGTTATTTTGTAGGCTTCATTTGCTCCTCTGTGTACTGTTATTGCCCTGGTTTTTGCCGCAATGAGATCCTTGTGTCTATACCCATGTTGTGCAAATTTGGTTATCATGCAATCAAATTTCTTGTTCCGCTCGAGAGGGATCGCTGGTAATCCTGAGTGCACGTAAGAATTGAGAATATGGTAAACTCCTTTTAAGCGACGTGGGATGATGGCTCTGTGCATGCAGTAAGGTGTTACTGTCTGTTGGTTTGTGATAAATGGAGGTATCAAATTCCGTTCCAGTCCAATGAATGTTTAGATCCAAAAAATGCACATTGCTATGACTTTGTTCATAAGTGAAGGTAATGTATTTGATGCACAGTATTAATCTTGGACATGACATTGATGAACTCAGCTTCAGTGCCGAACCACAGTACCAATATATCGTCGCTATATCGAACAAAAAAGATTAAAGACTTGTTGAAATCAAGGTTATTCAGAAAAAGTTGTTTTTCAACAAAAAACATGTATATGGTGGCAAAAGAAGGGGCTACATGAGACCCCATGGCACAGCCTTTCTTCTGGAGAAAAAACTTATTGTCAAAAAGAAAATAATTATTGTTCAGAGTCTGTTTCAATAGACACAGGAAAAAATCAATGTTAGGGCCCTGATACTCAGAGTGTGACCTCAAAAAGGCTCTCATGTACTCACAACCTTCCTGCTGTGGCATGCTTGTATAAAGTGAGTTAACATCAATGGTACACAAAAGTAAATTGTGTGGAAGATTGTTCAAGCTGTGTAATTTGTCCAAAAGGGTATTGGAATCTTTCAGAAATGTAGGCTCAAGTGAAATAAGGGGTTGTAAGTAATGATCTAAATACTTGGATGTGTTACTGTAAAGGCTGTGTCTGGCTGAGATTATGGGACGACCAGGAGGCGTGGATACTGATTTATGAATCTTGGGCAATGTATACAGTAATGGAACCACGGGTTTATCTATTGTAAGATAATCTTTGATGTCTTTAGTTATATACCCCTGTTCATGGGCCTGTATTAAAACGTCATCCAGTTGTTTTTTAAAAGAAAAGGTAGGGTCATGATTAAGAAGACTGTATGTGTTGGCATCATTCAGCTGCCGATAAACTTCACCACTGTATTGGGCTCTATTCTGGATAACAATGGCGCCCCCTTTGTCAGCTGATCGGATAACTATGGAATTATCTTTGCTCAAAGAGATCAACGCATTGTATTCTTCCTTGGATAGATTGTGTCGTATCGGGGTCACCTCTTTAAATTGTGAACTTACCTCCTGATCCAACATTCTAATAAAGCTCTTGATGGAGGCATTATTAGAGGAGGGATCAAAGGAAGAGGTTTTTTTTGAAATGTGAAATGGGTGTCGTTGTAGGTATGGCTTCTGAATTACTAAAGAACTCTGAGTTTCAAACTCCTATGTAGTCTCCATAGATCCTTCTTCCAATGGAAGCTATTGAATGTGCATGTGGGAATGAATGTAAGACCTTTTTTGTAATAGTTTGGATTCTGCCATGGTGAGTGTTCTAGAAGATAGATTCACAATTACGTTTTCTTTCTGTACACCCTTCTGCCTCGACCCCCGTTTACCACGTCTAGTGCGGGATCGTCTCCTTTTTGTGCTCGTGTGGCTACCCCTAAAGGGGGACGTTGTGTAACTGGAAGCGCAGTGGAGGGGAGATCTTGGTCACTTTGTGACGAATTGGCACCACTGGATCCTTCTGTATTAAAAGGTCGTTGCGGGTTCCTAAAGCGGTTCCTTTGGAATTTCGGATTAAGGGTTCTCCCTGTTGCCCAGGAATAGACACGCTGTTCCTGATAGTCAGTGTTGACCTTAGCTAGTTTCTCCTTTTTATATTTAATTAAGTCCCTTTTATATTCATCTACTTGAACGTTTAGCTTATCAAGCGAATTGTTGGAACAATCATTGACAAGGTAAGGTTTATGTGTGGTGTCAAAAGATTTTATCTTGTCACGAATAATGCTAAGTTCTCTGCTGGATTCCTCTATGACTAACAGAATAAGGTCGAGCGAACATTTGTTCAATACTGCCACCCATCTCCTACAAAAATCGACATTATTCCGACCAATAGTGGGAACATTCTTAATCCAGAAACCTCTGGGGATTTTTCTCTCCTTATGATAATCCGATAGTGTAACCCCATGCAAATGGTAATCAATTTCTTTTTTCTTTAATTTGAGAATCTGAATAAACAGTTCCTCTACTGATGATGTACCTGCAGTGTCTAAGAGAGTTTCTTTGAAATACAAGTTTTCAGCTTCTGATTCACTGAAACTAAGACTGTCACCCAGTGGTAACTGTATATTGAGAAACCCACTCCCATCTGATAGTATACTGGTAGCACCTGAGTTGCTCTGAGACATCAATATTACAGTGGCAGAAATACCGGAAAACACAAGAGATGTTAAATGTATGGAGATGAAACACAAATCCCGTGATATGTAATGCAATATAAGATATGACACAATGTAATGGGTCCCAAAAAGAATTTTTTGGATACAATAGTCTATAACCTGTGTCTATACAGAAAAAAAATGGATTTGTGTATATCGCAAAAAAAAGATAAAAAAGAAAAAAACAAAAAACTGAGTAATTCTTATTGCTGTGAGAACATAATTGATGAATAGTCCACATGTATGAAACAGGAAAAATAAAAAAATTCTTATTTTTGTGTAGAGACAAAAAAAGAAAAAAGGGATGTTCAGATAGAGTAATTAAATTCAAGGGGTGCTTTGCAAACAACCGGAATGAAAAACATACCAGAGGTAAAAGTATAGTGCAAAAATGGCCGGCACTCCACAAAATCTTAAGTAATTGCCCGGGTGCCATCCAATGGAAAAAATACCAAACATGTATAAAAATAACAGCGGCACTCACAGGACTCTAATCAAAGAAGACTCATGACTCAGGTAGGTCAAAGTTCAACATTTCAGTCTGGCGACTTTTATCAAGAACTAAAGACAGAAAATACAGTGCATACCTGTTAGTCAGAGGAATCCAGCAGAGAACTTAGCATTATTCGTGACAAGATAAAATCTTTTGACACCACACATAAACCTTACCTTGTCAATGATTGCTCCAACAATTGGCTTTTATAAGCTAAACTTTCAAGTAGATGAATATAAAAAGGGACTTAATTAAATATAAAAAGGAGAAACTAGCCAAGGTCAACACTGACTATCAGGAACATCGTGTCTATTCCTGGGCAACAGGGAGAACCCTTAATCCGAAAGGAACCGCTTTAGGAACCCGCGACGACCTTTTAATACAGAAGGATCCAGTGGTGCCAATTCGTCACAAAGTGACCAAGATCTCCCCTCCACTGCGCTTCCAGTTACACAACGTCCCCCTTTAGGGGTAGCCACACGAGCACAAAAAGGAAACGATCCCGCACTAGACGTGGTAAACAGGGGTCGAGGCAGAAGGGTGTACAGAAAGAAAACGTAATTGTGAATCTATCTTCTAGAACACTCACCATGGCAGAATCCAAACTATTACAAAAAAGGTCTTACATTCATTCCCACATGCACATTCAATAGCTTCCATTGGAAGAAGGATCTATGGAGACTACATAGGAGTTTGAAACTCAGAGTTCTTTAGTAATTCAGAAGCCATACCTACAACGACACCCATTTCACATTTCAAAAAAAACCTCTTCCTTTGATCCCTCCTCTAATAATGCCTCCATCAAGAGCTTTATTAGAATGTTGGATCAGGAGGTAAGTTCACAATTTAAAGAGGTGACCCCGATACGACACAATCTATCCAAGGAAGAATACAATGCGTTGATCTCTTTGAGCAAAGATAATTCCATAGTTATCCGATCAGCTGACAAAGGGGGCGCCATTGTTATCCAGAATAGAGCCCAATACAGTGGTGAAGTTTATCGGCAGCTGAATGATGCCAACACATACAGTCTTCTTAATCATGACCCTACCTTTTCTTTTAAAAAACAACTGGATGACGTTTTAATACAGGCCCATGAACAGGGGTATATAACTAAAGACATCAAAGATTATCTTACAATAGATAAACCCGTGGTTCCATTACTGTATACATTGCCCAAGATTCATAAATCAGTATCCACGCCTCCTGGTCGTCCCATAATCTCAGCCAGACACAGCCTTTACAGTAACACATCCAAGTATTTAGATCATTACTTACAACCCCTTATTTCACTTGAGCCTACATTTCTGAAAGATTCCAATACCCTTTTGGACAAATTACACAGCTTGAACAATCTTCCACACAATTTACTTTTGTGTACCATTGATGTTAACTCACTTTATACAAGCATGCCACAGCAGGAAGGTTGTGAGTACATGACAGCCTTTTTGAGGTCACACTCTGAGTATCAGGGCCCTAACATTGATTTTTTCCTGTGTCTATTGAAACAGACTCTGAACAATAATTATTTTCTTTTTGACAATAAGTTTTTTCTCCAGAAGAAAGGCTGTGCCATGGGGTCTCATGTAGCCCCTTCTTTTGCCACCATATACATGTTTTTTGTTGAAAAACAACTTTTTCTGAATAACCTTGATTTCAACAAGTCTTTAATCTTTTTTGTTCGATATAGCGACGATATATTGGTACTGTGGTTCGGCACTGAAGCTGAGTTCATCAATGTCATGTCCAAGATTAATACTGTGCATCAAATACATTACCTTCACTTATGAACAAAGTCATAGCAATGTGCATTTTTTGGATCTAAACATTCATTGGACTGGAACGGAATTTGATACCTCCATTTATCACAAACCAACAGACAGTAACACCTTACTGCATGCACAGAGCCATCATCCCACGTCGCTTAAAAGGAGTTTACCATATTCTCAATTCTTACGTGCACTCAGGATTACCAGCGATCCCTCTCGAGCGGAACAAGAAATTTGATTGCATGATAACCAAATTTGCACAACATGGGTATAGACACAAGGATCTCATTGCGGCAAAAACCAGGGCAATAACAGTACACAGAGGAGCAAATGAAGCCTACAAAATAACAAGTAACAAAAACTGATACGATGCTATTTGTTAATCAACATAATGTAGCCAGCAAATTCATCAACTCCACAGCCAAACGCCTCTGGCCGATAATTAATACGGACAATTCCATCAAGTCATTAAAAAATTCAAAGATTACGCTGGGCTATAAACGTGGCAAAAATCTGAAGGATTGGCTTGTACACAATGACATCAACTTTGGTCCCACCAATACTGAACAGCATTTTTTATCCAAGAGACCAGGATGTTATGGTTGCACTGGCTGCACGACATGCAGTTTTATGGAAACTGGCCCTGACATTTGGAACCGTCTCCCGCGGGTGTACAATCAAACATATATTAACATGTACATCCAAATACGTGGTGTATATGATTCGATGTCCTTGTGGACTAGCATACATTGGGAAAACCACCTGCACCGCCAGAATTCGTATGGCACAACATCGTACTGCAATCCGTCAAGCACTAGAGGGAAAGGATATTGACCAACCTGTAGCTCGCCACTTCAAGAACTCTCGACATTCATTATCCACCTTGGTGTACAAACTAATTGACCATGTCCCTATTAACAAACGTGGAGGTGATAGGGACAAGAAATTGTTACAACTTGAAACTTTTTGGATACATAAAATGAACACCATATCACCATTTGGTCTCAACGAACAACTTTCCTTTTCCTGTTTTTCTAAGGACCTCTTCGGACCGCTTGCTGTTGTCATACAGTGTATTTATACTTCTACTTACAGGGTATTGGTTACCCATTTTTTTCCCATCAGTGTTTTTGGATATTATGCATTATTGCATTATCCAGGCCTGGTTGTTCTTATTGATATGTCGTGTATTACATTTGTTACGGATCCATCTACTGTGTTTAGATATATCGTGGTCTCGGTTGTTGGCATGCGCAGGACTATCCTATTTGGATTCACTTTTCCTCTGCTACAGCCATACTACACTGGATACGCCTTATACCGTCTAATCTTTGAAGCTAAGCAGTGTAGGCCAGGCTAGTACTTGAATGGGAGACCACCTAGGAATACCTGGTGCTGTATCATGGAATTATCCTAGCTGACGCCTGTCCATTCGCATTTGCCGGTTTATTTTGTCCACTTTCTTTATGTATCTACATGGTTTATGGATCTTATCAGTTCAATTTATATGTTCATTTCAGTACCATGGGGAGTTTCTTGAACATTCCTACTTCTGATTACGGCCATGTTATGGATTTATTTTTTGATTTATTTGCCATTCTTCAGTGGCCAAGGCCACCCCACATGACCCACCATTTTTGGTATAGCTAGAACCACGCATTACTATGCATCTTTGTTCCCTATGACCATTTTAGTCATGTATGGGTTAATTTATTTCTTTAATTCATTCCATTGATTAGTATTTTTTATATTCTTATATGATCTACCATTTTTTGGTATAGCCAGAACCATGCATCATTGTCCCCTACAATCAGTTTAGTCATGCAGTGGTTAATTTATCTTACTTACCTCATTGATTACTTTCTATATTCTTTTATGTCTAGATGTATTGCTAAGTGTCTCATTTGTTTGACTTTATGATGTTGCCTTTGACCTTTCTCAGTCCATGGTTATTACCTGTGTTATACAGTATTAATGTTTCATGAAATGCATTTACCTTATTTTGCTATATTGTGGGGAATTCTTGTTATAGTTACGCACATGTATCACTCTGTCGCCTCTTTATTCACCCATTGTTTATTATCACATGTATACCGCTAGTTGTTTCACACTGTTGCCGGTTTTGTATTGGGCAATGTAACATCGTTGCTGCCGGTTAGCATTAGCCGCATGCTTTCTCCCCAGTGAGCACTGTAAGCGGCGGGGAGTGTAGCATGCTACGGCTGTGTATCTGTTTGCATAGTTTCAACGGGTTGCCCTGGTTACTTACCAAGGCAACCACGCTTGGTGCGGCTGCATCACTGTGCAAGCGCTCTGTCCCGCCCTGATGACGTCATCGACGGCGTGGTGAGCGTTGCACATGGTCACTATGGGATGTCACTGGGTATAAAGGTATGCACTGTATCTTCTGTCTTTTTAGTTCTTGATAAGTCGCCAGACTGAAACGTTGAACTTTGACCTACCTGAGTCGTGAGTCTTCTTTATTAGAGTCCTGTGAGTGCCGCTGTAATTTTTATACATGTTTGGTATTTTTTCCATTGGATAGCACCCAGGCAATTACTTAAGATTTTGTGGGGTGCCGGCCATTTTTGATAGATAGATAGATATATCTAATATTTTTTTTTTAAACTCTCTAGAATAATCTATATCCAGCTCTGGTGCTCCCTCTCCTGCATGCATGCCACAGTAAGTGCCCGGTGACACTGCTCCAGTTTCTGGCAGGGGGCAGTTGCAGGTAGTGGGAGTTTCAGTTGCAGGGGGTCAGTTGTAAGGAGACAGTTTCAAGGGGCTGGGGATGGGTTGACTCAATATCAGTGTAAGGGACAAGTGGTTAGTGAGGGATGTAACAATACCTTAGGGGGTGTAGGAACAGTCTCAGATATCTAAGGGATAAGGGTCCATCTGCAGCAACGGGAGACTAGCTGAAAATGTCAGGAGAAGAGCACTGCAGGAGCCAAAGGCCAGAAACATCGCACAGACTAAGGCCAGATGGATGCAGCCAATGGGGGGGACCAATGTGGAGCCCAGAGATGTCCATGCACAGCAGCAAGTGAACAAAGGGGAGATCAGCACTGTAGAGAGTATGGAGGCAGCAGGGATCCGCAGTGACGGGTAGGTGGCAGATTGAAACGCTCACCCATGCAGGTCCACTCAACAGCAGGCGGGGGGATTCAATTTGATAGATACCAAAGTTCCAATATGCACAATTATATTAATGTCACAGTAGCTGTCAGCTTGTTAGAGTTCCTTTTAATAGTACCGATTTTTTTATTCTAAAGACAATACATGAAAATAAAAAATTCAAAAAGTGGGAGACAAAGCTGTGTAAACTCCCAGATGTTGCTGTCCGCTCTACAGAGCCAGGTAGTAAAGGCAATCCAGCAAAGAAAGTGTCCACATCAGTGGATCCTCAAGTAAAGAAATCCACTGCTAGTGCCTGTGTTGTTTCAACAGAAAATGGGAATATAAGCAGTAGCTGGAGTTTAGCAGAGGCTCTAAGGGCCTGATTCAGAGCCGGACGCTATTTGCGCTCGCTCGTTCAGAAAAAGGGGCCGGCTTAAATTGAGCGCTCGCTCTTTGCGGTCTGTTGACTCCTCTGTCTGAGCGAGCAAACAAAACATGCGCTCGCTGTTTTGTAAAGACGCCCCCTGGCCGCTCGCATCCTACGTCATCTCCGTTATTTATTAGGTTAATCGAGTACATCGAAAGGCGACTGAACTGCTCGCAGTGCTTGTGGTTGGATTTTCCTACCGCAATCATGCGAACAGTTCAGGCTAAGAAACAACCAAGTGACGTGGTCGATGACGCTGCTTTGTTAATTATGCACACCCTTAAAACGCCCGTTTTGACCGTTTGGCACGCTTGCGTTCGGATCTCCACTCCCCGTTTTCAAGCACCTTCCCCTGTTACCACCCACAAACGCCTCATCCTGTCACTCAAATTAGCAGGCACTCGCTATTTTGCGAGCGCTCGATTTCCGACCGCACTGACTGGTTGGCGCATGCGCATTACGACCCATGCGCAGTTGTGCGAACATCGCTCGGAGCGAACGAGCGGCCGCTTACGAGCGGCTCTGAATCAGGCCCTATGTGCCAATGCTTTTCACAGCAGTGCCCCACAGCTGATATACCTGGGCAGACAATGGGAGGTGTAGTGTGAAAGAGGTATAAGAAAAGTTGATTATATATACACTACCAGTCAAAAGTTTGGACACACCTTCTCATTCAATGGTTTTTGTTTATTTAAATTATTTCCAACATAGTAGATTAATACTGAAGACATCGAAACTATGAAAGAACACATATGGAATTATGTTGTAAACAAAAAAAAGTGTTAAATCAAAATGTTTTATAGTTTAGATTCCTCAAAGTAGCCCCCTTTTGCTTTGATGACCGCTTTGCACTCTCTCAATCAGCTTCATGAGTTAGTCTCCTGGAATGGTTTTCCAACAGTCTTGAGTTCCCAGAGGTGCTGAGCACTTGTTGGCTGCTTTTCCTTCACTCTGCGGTCCAACTCATCCCAAACCAGCTCAATTGGGTTTAGGTTCGGTGATTGTGGAGGCCAGGTCATCTTGGTCAAGTAACCCTTACATAGCCTGTAGGTGTGTTTGGGGTCATTGTCTTATTGAAAAACAAATGAAGGTCCCAGTAAGCGCAAACCAGATGGGATGACATGGCGCTGCAGAATGCTGTGGTAGCCATGCTGGTTACATGTGCCTTGAATTTTGAATAAATCACCAACAGTGTCACAGCAAAGCACCATCACACCTCCTCCATGCTTCACAGTGGGAACCACACATGCAGAAACCATCCGCTCACCTTCTCTGCGTCTCACAAAGATACGGCGGTTGGAACCAAAAATCTCAAATTTGGACTCATCACACCAAAGTACAGATTTCCACTGGTCCATGGTCCATTCCTTGTGTTTCTTGGCACAAACAATTCTTCAATTCTTGTTCATCATCATCAGTAGTAGCTTTTTCGCAGCAATACCTGATTCACAAAGTCTCCTCTGAACAGTTGATGTTGAGATTTGTCTGCAACTTGAACTCTGTGAAGACTGTTTCTAATCTGAGGTGCAGTTAAGTAGCGGTTTCTGAAGCTAGTAGCTCTAATGAACTTATCCTCTGCAGCAGAGGTAACTCTTGGTCTTCCTTTCCAGGGACGGTCCTCATGAGAGCCAGTTTCATCATAGCGTTTGGTTTTTGCAACTGCACTTCAGGATACATTCAAAGTTCTTGAAATTTTCCGTATCGACTGACCTTCATGTCTTAAAGTAATGGACTGTTTCTCTTTACTGAGTTGAGTGGTTAGTGCCATAATATGGATTACAACAGAAGTCAAATAGTGGTGTCCACTGTGTACTATCCCTACCTCTGCACAACACACCTGATGGTCTCAAACACATTAAGATGGCAAGTAATTCCACAGATTGACTCTTGACAAGGCACACCTATTAATTCAAAACCTTTCCAGGAGACTACCTCATGAAGCTGATTGAGAGAATGCCAAGAGTGTGCAAAGCTGTCATCCAAGCAAAAGGGGGCTACTTTGAGGAATCTAAAATATAAAACCTATTTTGATTTAACACTTTTTTTGTTTACAACATAATTCCATATGTGTTCTTTCATAGTTTTGATGTCTTCAGTATTAATCCACTATGTTGAAAATAATTTAAATAAACAAAAAGGTGTGTCCAAACTTTGACTGGTACTGTAGCTCCTTCAAAACAATTTTGGAACGTTAACCAGTAAGATTTGGAAAAGGAATAACCAATAATAAAATGTACTTTCTCCATGTAGCTCTGTATTTATTCTGTAAATTTATATTACAAGAATAGTGATCACAAAATATCACTTAATCAAGGAAACTTGTAAAGTGTCCAGATATGAATTTATTTTTTTTTTTTCCGGAAAGTCCCAAAATTTCTTTATTACAACATAGAGAACTGATATTGAAAATACATTATTAGCAGACAATCAACACAATTTTTAGAAGATTTCGGTGAGGAAGGCATTGGATACTGGCAATGCAGTTTGATTCCTTTTTAGATTCTGCTAATTTTCACACACAACTGATTGGTACATAAGATGAATAGATGTGGCACTAGGGGTACGAGAGACATATTCAATTGTTCTGGGCATCCTCTTTGTGAACAAGCCTGCGGGCGAAACGCGCGTCATCACAGGACCGATCAGCTGACCGCCGTCACGTGATTGCTACTGTGCAACACGCTACAGACGCTGCACAGTATACACCAGTTTGTTGCAGCTTGGAACAAGGCAGCTGATCAGACGGCTGAAGGCAGTGCAGTGCATACCATTCCCTATTTTTGCAGACTACACTCTATTGTACAGGTACCCTTCTATCCCCTCTGGTGGCAGATTGACTGATCTGGGGCGCATTTGAGGTTCTGCAATGCTTATGTAACAGAGCCCACCTAACACCCTACAGATCCTTAACATACACCACTACCCTGTTGTTTCTATGGACACTAAACTCTCCACTCTCTCATCACTCGGCTTGCACTCACTCTGAGTGAAAGCAGAAGTGGGGAGCTATCTTATGTGCCTACTTTCCTTTCAGCTACCATAAATTCTTTTTCTCGCACTATGCATAAATGTGATCACTAGATATATGGTTGACATTTGCAAATTATATCCACTTTGAGCAGCAAATAAGTGATGATCTTTAGTGCTGTTTTAAATTTATGTTAAAGCCTAGAATCAATTTAACTTGATTTTTTTCTTGATTTGAATTGGTAACATTGTGTCATTGACTGCATAGTGGATGCAAGGTTTAAATGAGTAGCTTGATAGCACTTGATTGTGATCGACGAATTTAAGATACTGAGGTACTATAACCTATTACTTAGAATAAAGTGGACTTATTGTGTGACTACGTCATAATACTAGTCCTATAACACAGGTGTATATGGCAAACATAAGGGTTGTGTGTGGTCACCATTAGCAAGGAACACCTGTTTTTCTGCTGATTATTAATCAATACTTACCTTGTCTGCGGCTGCCAGCCATCTTTATCTCTCTTTGAGAGAGAGCGGTTATATTCTCGCCCATTATTTTCCTGCAATAAGAATATTGATTGGACTCTTCAGGCAGGATTTACTATATATTTTTTCAATGTTATATGTTTGTTTTTTTTGTCTTGTCATTTAATTCAGTGTGTTCAGTGCTGTTAGCACTAATATTTTAAAGAGCGAATTAAAATTGTTATTTTATTATCTATTCATCATATCACACATTTTTCATACTACAGGTTGAGTCTCCCATATCCAAATATTCCGAAATACGGAATATTCCGAAATACGGAATAATTTTGGCATGACTGAGATAATAAAACCTTTTGATGGTTAAATGTACACAAACTTTGTCTAAGGCACAAATTATTACAAATATGGTATACAATGACCTTCAGGCTGTGTGTGTATAGGGTGTAAATGAAACATAAATTTATCTCATATATGTACACAAACTTTGCTTGAGCCACAAAATTACTGAAAACATTGTGTAAAATGACCTGCAGGCTTGGTGTATAAGGTGTATATAACACATAAATGCATTCTATGTGTATATTGGGGTCCCATTCCCAAGATATTTCATTATGATATGCAATTATTCCAAAATACGGAATATTCCGTTATCGAAACTACCCCTGGTCCCAAGCATTTTGGATATGGGAGACTCCACCTGTATTACTAAAGAGTGCCCCAGCAAAGAGTATACTTGACCTGCCTGTGCAGGGAATATTCTTTCTGTACGAGAGACATATATACAATTGTTCTGTTGTATAAATCACTTGTTAAATTGCATCTTTAATATGGGGTACTCTATCTGGGTATGGGGTTAAGAAAGACCTAGTAGAACATGAAGGTTTAACAATGTAAAATTAATTGAACAGGTAGTAAACAATGAAAGCCTTAATAAATTGAGTTTTTTCACTTTGGAAAAGTTCAGCTGAGAGGTGATCTAATATTGTGTATAATTATGTACAGTAGAAGCAATTAGGCTTTTTACAGCCAGGATTGTACAGGTGAAAAGGGGACACCCACACATGGAAAGCGAGTTTCTGCTGTGCGGGTATTTTATATTGTGGCATTAACTGCCGTGGGAGGTTGTAATGGTAAAATCATTAGATCTAAAAATGGATTATATACCTCTTGGGAGAAATGATAGCAAAAGCTATATGGAGTAAATCGGGCATCGGGGCTTTCTGCACATATGACACTTTTTTTTGATTTTTAGAAAGTGTGATTTGTTTTTGGGGGCAAAGTACACATAGAAATACAGTCTGCCATTGAAATAAAACTAGTAGGTGTATAATGCATCCATTTAAAAGTTGCAGAGTACACCTGATTTCCATCAGCATTTTGTCAAATTCAAGGGTTTAAGGATAGTGAAAATGGCTGTGCGCTTTTCCGGAAACAAGGAATAATGTAGCCCGTACAATACATTATCTGAATGATTGCCCGATGTGATGTTGCAGCAATATGGCCCTCAGATGCATTATGTTTGCACATCATTTTTTTTTTGACAAAGAAACATGGTTTCCAACCAACCTGGGGAAGTATGCATATACATTTTAAAACGCACAGGTTTTGTTTTCCCTATCATTTAGACTAATGGAAGAATATTTCTGAAGACCTACTTGTTTGCATTTTCTGTCTGTAGGTAGCTGAAACCTGCCAGCTGGCCATTCGTAGGATAGAGTGGCTTCAGCAGAACCCTGATGTCCCTAATGATAACCCCTACTTGTCTGTGGACCCTGCTCCCCCTGCTAAGGAAAGAGACATTCCAGCTCTGCGTGACATCCTTTTAAATACTAACTTGCCACTCTTTGAACGATATCGTGCTATGTTTGCACTACGCAATATTGGAGGGACAGAGGCTGTTCTGGCCCTGACAGACGGTAAGCTATCAGAGATAAAATGCCTTGGTGTTTCCATTAACTATGTTAACTTGCATAAACCTAAAGAAGTGTTGGATTTAATATTCCATACAGTGGCAGTGCCCGAGTTGTTGCTCTTTCCCCACACTTGCGTGTGAAGGAATGTGAATAATTAATTGGTGTAATGTGAATTGGAGAGTAGAAATGTAACACCTGGCGGGAGGCTAGTACTATTGCAGTTTGCTCTGTATTAGTGGATGAGACCAGGAGTGCCCATGGCCTTCAATGAGGTAAATCCATCTTCTATTTGTACTTAAGGAATCTTAAGTACAAATAGAAGTAAATATTTATCATTCTTGATTGCTGTTCTTCCCTTTTTTTTTTTTTGACTTTCTTTTGCCTCCGACCAATCCACAGGTTATCTTTAGGGGTCAAGCCTATTAGGTGCGAATTACGAGTTGCGATTTTCACTTCGAATTCGCATAGCGAATTCATTTTGCAATCCAATTAGCAACTCGCACTGTTCAGTCAGACTGAATTTGGAACTTTCCACTAGAAGGAAAATCTCTTTATTTTAAGGTTAAAATGTGGGGACCCTGTGCTGAACCCCTCAGACCCCCCCCCCCCACACACTACCCTAATACCCTAATGAACAATTAATGCGAGTTTCTAATTAGCTTATTTAGTCCAATAATTACATGTAATTTTTTAGGGTAAAAAAAAAATGTCCTCAAATTACCCCAAAATCAACTTTTTCGTTAGTTTAGGCAACCCAAAATTTAATTACAATTTCTTAGTTAAAAAATAATTGTTTTTAGCATATTTTTTTTCAAGGTGCCCTCAAAGTACCCCAAAATCGCCGTTTTTCCTAGTTGTTTTTTTTTTTTATGTTTTTCATTTCATTCGTTTGAGATTAAACGAAAAAAGTAATTTTTTTTGTTTTAATTTTCTTGCATTTAAAAAAAAAAAAAAAAAAAGCACAAATCAGCCGTTTGACACCATTTCAAAACCTACAGTAATAACTTCCCAATGGCCACAAACAGCCGTCTATACAGTCCTGCTAACGAAATTATCCATTTTGGGGGGTCCAGGATGGTCTCCCCACATTTTCATGCATTTCTTGCAAATTTAATTTGGCAGTCAATTCGCTCCCCTCCACCGCAAGTAGTGCGAATAGGCATTTTTAATTGGATTGGAGAATTCTCGATAGCGCGCTTCGCGGCGAAGTGTGCGAGTTTAAAGAAACAAACTCACTACTTCCAATTCGCACCTAATTGGATCGAGCCCTTAGTGCTGCAGCACTTGTCATAGGCTTATGTTTTACCAGCTTCTGCTGGGCTGAAAAGACTGCAGAGCCGTTCACATGCACGTCATTGCTGTTTTATTTTTTTCTTGTGTATGATGCTATGGGTCATACTAGAGACCAGAGTCTAAGCAGGGCTAGAGTGTTCTATACTCACCCACTTTTCCTTTTGCATATTAATCACACTGAATTTGGGGAACAGCTTGTTTGTATACTGTAACTGTTATATAGGTGCCTTATTAACAATAGTCAAATTGGCAAAATTGCTTCTTCTGAGTTGAAATTATGAAAATTGTCATACTTTAAAATAGGCAAATTGTGGAACAAAAATGGTAATAAGATGCTAAAAGCATATGTTAACATAAACAATGTTTAATTATCGTAGGCTTTTAAAAGCCATGTATAAAGTAGTGTTCATTCTAGCACCCTGCACCTGTCAAAACCTGTGCAGTTCCTCTTTCGTGCACATAGCAACCAATTGGAATCTAGCTATTATCTTCTAGAAGGTGATAGATTAATAAGTAGAATCTGGTTGCTATGGGCAAAAATGTACTAAATGTTGGCATAGATGAGGATGAGCTTGAAGTTTTGAAGCCAACTGTAAAGTGCCCAAGCTCCAGTGTAGCATTTACACCCCTTTGTCTTCAATGTCTCCAAGTGGGCAAAAACATTTACCGTAAGCAGTGTTCTCCCCAGAAAAATTTTCCAGCCGGGTGGTATCAAGAAGTAGCCGGGTGGGGCCTTCGCAATAATATAATGTTGTAAACCCTGTTGTTTGAACAGTGCCCCCCGACTGGCCCCCTTATGCAGTGCCCCCAGACTGGCCCAAGCCAAGAACTTAACTGAACATGATCGGCGGCGGCACTCCCGCTACCTCGCTGTGACTGGATCTAGCAGGTGCGCAGAGTAAGCTCTTCACGTCGCGGGTGACGTCATGGCTTCTTTAGCCTCCGGTCGCTTCAGAGGCCAGCGTTCCACACCAGGAGGCGGAGGGTGACCGGGAATGTGGCGGGGGTAGCGGTGGGCTGTTTCTGCCGGGCGATGCACCCGCAGAAAACAGCCTGGGGAGAACACTGACCCTATTTTGCTTCCTGAAATGTATTTCACATAAACGACCCTACTACGATAAACTGTGTATTTCATTCAACAAAAGTATTTTTGCCCAAACTGGTAAAGGAATGTAAATAATTCCTAAAATGATGCTTAGGGTGACAATACACAATAAAATTACCATTGTAGAGTATGGAAAGTTAAGAGTTCTAGCGCTATACACTTTTGAAGAAACATCTGCATGTGATGTGGTCCATGTCATGATGTGAAGACGTGAGCAAAAAGCCACAGATGAGAGTTGAAGTAGTAGGGTCCCAAATGGCAGAAGTGAGCAATATATTTCTGTTGCTCCAATGCAGAAAGATTATGGTATGAAAACATGCTTCCGATGTAAAAGTGTTCATGTATCCAACGTGTTTTAAATAACTTTAGAAGAATCAGTGTCTTTCAATTCTTTTCAGGTTTACAGTGTGGGAGCTCTCT
This sequence comes from Taudactylus pleione, assembly GCA_031769625.1. Lineage (NCBI taxonomy): Eukaryota > Metazoa > Chordata > Amphibia > Anura > Myobatrachidae > Taudactylus > Taudactylus pleione. Next base: position 3,799,833 of record JAUIMM010000528.1, on the reverse strand, counting down.
ATTTCGGCATGAGATTGGCTATGTATTGGGTCAGATGCAGCATGAAGCAGCAGTCCCAGGGCTTGCAGCAACATTGGATCGTTTAGAGGAGAATCCAATGGTGCGCCACGAGTGTGCTGAAGCTTTGGGGTCTATTGCACAGGAGGAATGCTTGAAGGCACTTAGGGTGCACATGGAGGATCGTGAACAAGTGGTACGAGAGAGCTGTGAGGTAGCTCTGGATATGTACAACTATGAAAACAGCAGTGACTTCCAGTATGCAAATGGTCTTAGCCAAATCCAAGAACCGTCTTAATTTGGATATGTGGGATATTATGTATAGGACTGTAAAGTGCAGCTTTTAATAGCCTCAAAAGGAAATTCTCATTACTGGTAATTATATAATACATTAATGGTTCACACTTCCTGTTGCAGAATAGTTGGTGGTTTAAACTTTGTTTTTACAGATCTCTGAGGACACAGTGACATTCTGCACCAGCAACTTGTAAATTAAATACAGTGTGACTCAGAGCCGCAACTAAGGCTCGCAACGGTGCAGACCACGCCTCCTTCTTATGACGTCCCGTGGAGGGTGTGCTGCTACAAACACCGATAATTACAGCAGTGCCCGGAGCATCCTCGGGATGCTCTGTGAGGCTGTAGTAGCAGTGGTGTGACCGTTTTAAGGGTCCTAAGGACTCTCCAGGCAGCACTGCTGCAGAGATTCTGGCTACAGGAGCCTAGTTACGGCCCTGGTGCGACTATTCATAAGGCTGTGGTCTGCTATTCTCCACATGCCATTCAATGACCAGTCTATGTTTTTATCTGTGATTTTGAGATTGGACATCCATTATTTAGGTCTGAGGTTCCCAAACTCCACCATTACTATCCAGGTTTTAAAGATATCCATGCTTGAGCCCAGATGGTTAAATCAAATTGATTGAGTTACTAATTGTCACCTGTGATCAAGCATGGATATCTTTAAAACATGGACTGTAATAGCGAGTTTGGAAACCTCCTGATTTAGGTGAAACTCTTTGGATTTGTTGATGCTCATTTCAGACTTCTCTGCGTACTCTATTGAAAGTAGTCAATCCATTTGCTTTGTAATTTTGGCAGATAAATATTTGCATTTCTGTTGCATTCCCACATGGAAGCTCTTAAAATAATTTTCTATGCAAAGCCCTGTAACTGTAAAATGTAAGAATCCTATTACATATTCTCAAGCTACTGTGAGGGCTGATTCTCTGTAGCGCAGAAAACTGGATGGGAACTGTAGTTATAAATTTGCATCAGCTGCCATAGGAAGTGTCCCTTCTTATCAGTTGGTGAATCAGTACAGGTCTTATTGCTGTGTAAGTGGTTTAACCACTCATCTGTCAAATTTTTTTTTTTTTGTCAATACCGCAGAGAAAATATTTTTTTTGTATATACACATCACCCCCCCCAGGGGTTGTTTTGCGTCCCCCCATGTCCATAGGCCCCCATTGTAATTTAACCATCCCCCCTCCCCTCTTCCCACAGTGTCAAAAGATCCCCAACAATAACAACCCCCACCCTCCTAGGGGGTAGTAGGTGCCTGTGTAAAGACTCCTCAGGGACAATGGGTTCCCAATTTAGTGCCCTCTCCCCATGTGTCACTGTATAGAAGTTAAAAAAAAAAATTCTAGATACTGTATCCCTCACCTCCTCCTCCTAGCCCCCGCCTCCTCAAACTTTAGCAGAGTGTGGGGCAGTAGGGGCTGATTATCAGTCCCCTCCTTGCACTTTTACATGTCGCACGGCATTCTGGGCACGATTCCGGCCGTGTTTACCAGACCGCCGAAATGATCACATATGATGTGACCTTGCCAGACGAACCACTTCTGGCTCCGGATGCATTACATACGACCACGCCAGTTAAGTGGTTAAATGTGAAATGCTCATTCTGCTCCCCATCAAACTTAAAATTAAAATTTAGGATGCTTGGAGTCTGAGTAAACTGGAAAATGTAATCAGAAAATGGGGGAAATAACACGATCTAATTTGGTTATGTTAAATAGGTTTATGCCCCAATCTTAGAGATCCCACCCTTCTACGCACGCGACGGGATCTATTCGGGGTAGCGTCCCGCGATCTCGCGTCACTTTAGACGGGAGATCGGGAGCACTATAACAATTGAATACCGCCTTATATATTGACACCTTTGCCTATTCTTTTGTAGATGCATGTAACTGGCTGAAGCACCTTTTTGGGGTAAATTTACTAAGATGGGAGTTCTATTTAAGAAGTGATGTTGACCATAGCAACCAATCAGATTCTACTTCTCATTTATCTAGCACCTTCTAGAAGATAATACCTGGAATCTGATTGGTTGCTATGGGCAACACCGCTTCTTAATAGAATTCCCATCTTATTAAGTGTACCCCTTTGAATCTAATCATAGTGCTAGTTGGTTTACATGTAGCATAGACAACTATACAATTCTCTGTCAGACATCTGTCCAATCTGGCTGGTTGGAATGAAAACCTGGTAATGGGAGCAAATTACATTCAATCATATGGTCCCAAACATTTGAAAACAAACAAACGATTGTTCAAATTGGTTAAATTAGTTTGCTTTAACCAATTTGTCTGAACGACCATTTTTCTGCTTTTTTTTTTTTCCAGTGTTTTTGACTAAATGGCCGATTGTCATTTGCTCCAATATACTACCAGATTTTCATTCCAAGCGGCCAGATTGGACAGATGTTTGAAAGATAATTGTATAGTGTATGTCCAGCACAGATTTCTCTAAAGGTACGTACACATGGTACGATGAAAATGGACGATATGAACGATAACTATCGATGTTCTCGTTCATATCGTGCATCTTTCGGTGCCCAACGACCTGCGATGCGCGGGCACATATGGTTGATATCGACCATCGCCCGTTCATGCAGGCCAACCTGGTCGATATCGACCAGGTTACTATAGGGACCTGTGATCATTGATCGCGGATCGCTATAGTCGGTGGTGTGATGGATGGTCGTTGTTCAATCTGCCGGAAGTGCTGGATATTCGATAACGATATGTTATCAAACGTCCCATTTCTGTACGCACCATTAGTTAGATTGAAATGCTTAGATGACCAAATTTACTTTTTTATTTTTTCCCCTTTTATAAATCTCATTTTACATTAAAATTATTAATCTAAAGCAAAATGTATTGATTAAATACAGTAAAAAAAAATTATAAACACAAACCATAGTATAGGTGTTGGACTTTTCTTGGTAGGGCATAGAAAATAAAAAATAATTATATATCCTCAGAGGTACACTTTGTTGCAAAGGTATCAATTGACAAAATGGTTTTTTTTCTCTTTGGAGAAAAATTTGTCTTATTTTGCTGAGTAGCTGTAGCAGTCCTTTTAAAGTTGGGTACACAGCCGAAATGTCGGCCTGGCGGGCCGTCCTAATGGCTCCTGGGTACACATCAGAACGATGTAATGAACAACGGAATGATCACTCATTCCTTCCTTCATTAATTTGCATGGAGCCGTATGTGACAGCTGGAGCGCGCATATCATGCATGCGCAATATTTTACAATTTGCCCAACACTATCAAATCGTAACAACACCGTCTCAGTGTCTACCCAGCTTTACACCATTAAAACTCGCTGTTTTACAAGGCAAAATAATTCTAATCATAGTGAAAATGTGTAACAATGGTGTAACTTGACTAAAATCCACATCTGTTTGCTGCTGTTGAAAATGTTGTGAGGTTAATCTGATTGACGGCAATGTATTTTAAAATAAATGATTATCACAGAGCAACACTTTCCTGTAGTGGGTGGAGACTGAAAATATGAACATCCTACTTTTTAACAGATTTCTTTCATAGCAAAAGAGGTTAATTTATCTTGATCCTGCACTAGAGAAAATTCTGGATGCTTGAATTGAAACACATAGGAGATTGGCAAATATAAAACATGTTTGAGGTTTTACACATAACTGCTTTGTTGCAGAACTGTAGCATGCAGAGGCATAATAAATATAGTGGGGAATTTAATTAGACATGACTTGGTCGCATCCGCATACACTCGGTCGCTCCTTTCACGTATAATTGTAAAAAACCCCATAGTGCCGGCCATAGCCATCCTGTGGCTCCTCAACCGTTGTGAAACTACAAGCCCCAGCATACCCTCCCACCGATCAGCTGGTAAAGCCAGCTGGGTCTTGTAGTTTCCCAATAGCTGGAGAGTCACAGGTTGGCCAGGCCTTCCATAGTGCCTTGTGAGAGCAAGTTGATTTAACCTCTAACACAGGATTTTTGTTGGGATCAAGTCTCCTCTATTAACTTGTGACTTGAAAAAAGATATCTCAGCTTAATTTTATACATATATTGAATCATAATTGACTTTGTATAGTAAGCATTTCCACTTCAGCCTTTAGATCAGTGTTTCCCAACCTCTGTACTCAAGGCACACCAACAGTCCAGGTTTTAGTGATCTCCATGCTTGAGCACAGATGGTTAAATCAAAATAACTGGCTATCCTTGAAACCCTGTTAGTGTGCCTTGAGGACCATGTTTGGGAGCCTCTGCTTTAGATAAATGTCATGTAACTTAAGGCACTTGCAGGCCTATTCAGTGTTTTCCCCAGAAAATGTTTCCTGCCAGGTGGCATCAAGAAGTAGCTGGGTGGGGGCCTTCGCAATAATAAAATGTTTTAAAGCCTGACCTTATAATGATTTAAACTTGAAATAACATTTTATATATTAAGTCTCCTCTTCTTATTAGAGGCCCAGTCGTCTGATTATGAAAAAGCTGCAAAGTCTGTAGGATCTGGTCCTCTTTATACAGCTACCAGATACTGTCCCCACTTGCAGACTCCCAAAGTGCTGGGTGGTAGGCTGTTTCTTGCCAGGTGATGCACCTGCAAAAAACAACCTGGGGAGAACACTGCCTATTTAACAAGCATCACAGCTGTACATATAATTCTACAATGCTTGCTCTGTTATTACTATATAAAAAAAAATAGATTCCCTCCAGCTCACTGCAGCAATATCTACAAAAAAACACTTAAATCCTACATGATAATAGAGATTCAGAGGTATTGGTTACATTAATTTGCAAATATATGAATAAGCGCCAGGCTATCGTCAAGGCTCCTCTATACTGGCGTCCCTAACATTAAAGGTTTCAGGTCCGAGAAGCAAGGTACCCCAAAAAATTCCAGCCATGGTCATCCCCAGGGCTTCACACGAAAAGGGGGAAAAAGGTGATAGTGAAGTGTAAAGAATAGATGTGTAAAGATAAATCAATAAGTGTTAATGAAATGAGAGAGAGAGATTTTTTTTATCACTTTTCTAATTGTTTATTATTTATGTCATTTTAATTCTATGTGAATTAAGTGGTGATGCCCTGAAAAAGGTCCAGCCAGAACAACTCCGGGGGCCCCACTCCCAAACACTCACCCCAAAATAATTATTGCTACATAATAGTAGCACCCACTCTGGGTCATATAATTACAAATTAGTGTACTGCATAATAACAGCACATGTATAAGCTGAGAGCTGACTCAATTTGGAGGTACCCCAGAAACCTCCACATGGCACTATAAGGACCAGCACATCTTCCCAATGCTGGCTCCCTTCATGCCTCTCAAGACTGCAAACAAAAAGTATGGTGGTCGCTCATATCAGCTTATTGACATTGCACAGGTGCTTGAAAAGGATGGGGTTTACACTGAACCGCAGGAAAAAAAGATTCCCTCCAGCTCACTGCAGCAATATCTACAAAAAAATACTTTAAATCCTACATGATAAAAGAGATTCAGAGGTATTAGTTACATACATTTATTTGTCATTTTAATTCTTTCTCATTTCATTAACACTTATTGATTTATACTTACACATCTATTCTTTACACTACACTATCACCTTTTTTCCCCTTTCGTGTGATGCCCTGGGGATGGTCCTTGGCTGGAATTTTTTGGGGTACCTTGCTTCTCGGACGTGAACCCCTTAAGGCTCCTCTATACTAGCGTCCCTAACATTGACGATGGCCTGGCGCTTATTCATATATTTGCAAATGTATGTAACAAATACCTCTGAATCTCTATTATCCTGTAGGATGTAAGTACTTTTTTTTGTAGATATTGCTGCAGTGAGCTAGAGGGAATCCTTTTTTTTCTTTTTTTTTTTTCCTGTGGTTCAATGTAAACCCCGCCCATTACAAGCACCTGTGCAATGCCATTAAGCTGATATGAGCGACCACCATACTTTCTGTTATTACAATTCCAGAAAGGCATTAACATAAAAATATTTTCATGAATAGACCACTTGGAAACAGGACATGATGATGATGATGATTATATCATACAGGTTGAGTCTCCCATATCCAAATATTCTGAAGTATGGAATTGTTTTAGCATGGCTGAGAAAGTGAAACCCTTGCTTTTTGAAGGCACAAATTATTAAAATAAAGTATACAATAACCTTCAGGCTTTGTGTATAAGGTGTATATGAACCATTAATGAATTTCATGTATGTACACAAACTTTGTGAGCCACAGTATTATTGAAAATATTGTATAAAATTTACCTGCAGGCTGTGTGTGTGTATAAGGTGCATATAAAACATAAATGCATTCTGTGTTTACATTTGGGTACCATTCCCAAGATATTTCATTATGGTATGTAAATATTCCAAAATACGGAGTATTCCGATATCCAAAATACACCTGGTCCCAAGCATTTGGGATATGTGAGACTCGACCTGTATTTTAAAATTGGGTGGCTACCATATCATTGTCTTATCTCTTCTTGGCCATGATGTCTCCGGATTCCCTCTAATCTTTTTGGATTGGTGGACAAATGAAATCCCATTAATGGAAAGACTGTGCTTTTGGGGACACTTACACTTTCATGTGCCAAAAGTTAGATGGCCCATCTGTTTTGTAAAATGTTGGAAGGAAAAAAAACTGGTTAATTCATAACAAAAGTTCTATAAGCATCATGGCTACAGGTGTGTAGGAAAGAATATAGATCAGCTGCTTTTGACACTTGGATAAAATATAGTTCACTTTTGTGGTATCTAAATTGCCATCTGAGACAAGTGTTTTATCTGCCCTTATCTTATGTAGACATCATTGCACCGCCTAAAACATTTTAATAGTGTGCAGTTTATTATTCCACAGCTTATTTCTTGACATTTTTTATTCTCTGAATACAAGCAAACAGCTAAACTCTATTTTTTGTCTACAGTTATTGTCACCTATAATTTCTCCTAGTTTATCATTTTAATTGCCAAAGATTATTATTTAATCCTTTTTGCCGTTTATGTTCTTGAAACGGTATACGTTCAGGAAGCCGGCGGACGGAATGCCGACTGCCGGCTTCCAGACACTGTTATCCGGACACGGGACGAATGACAGGCGTCTAAATCTAGACTCCTGTCATTTGACTGACTGCGGGAGACTGGCACCCCGATCGAGCGGATGCCGGGCACCGCATCGGACAGCCACGTGGGGGAGAGGAGGGTTCGGTTTAGGGCTCCCGGGGGGGGACTTAGGGTTAGGCATCCCCCGTGAGGTTAGTTAGGCTAGGGGGAGGGAGGGTTAGGGTTTGGCACCCCGGAGGACTTGGGTTTAGGCGGTGTTAGGTTTAGGCACTGGGGGGGAAGGTTAGGGTTAGGCACCCTAAAGGAGGGTTAAGGGGTAGATTAGGTTAGTCAATACTTGCCTAGGGACGATCAGGATTTCTTCCTCTGTCGGCCAGGCGCTGTCTGGATTTGAACCGCCGGCAAGGAGTCCAGCGGTATTTCATACCGATTCCGCTTGTAACATGTTCTACTATTAAACTTGCTTTCAGAAGCAATCTGTGTTTCAGCTTCAGTATATGCTAACCTGATTTCCTATTTACATATTTTGCTGCATTTCTTGTATTTTCACAATGGATAGTACAAAGTCAGCAGTGTTCCTTCTCTTGTTGATTCTTCTACCACTTGTGTATGATTGTTGTATTTTCAAATTATTGATTCCTACCTATCTATACACTCTAAAATGTCTCTATTTAGTGTAATAAGTCGCACAAGAAATAAGTGCTCTTTAACTTTGATTGTGTTTCCAAAGCACAAAAAGATATTATTCACCAAAAAGCAGGTAGTTACATGCTGTGATCTAAATACAATTAGCGCAAACATATTATACAATCACAATGTACATTCGCTACATACGCAGGTGCTCTGGATCCCGATTTCCGGCATCAAAGGCGAAGCCTCCGTCAGAAGAAAGAACAAGCAGACTAACTACTGGAAATAGAGCGTCTGTAAATGTACCCTTACAGAGATAGGCAATACAATAGAACAAGTTCGCATAATCCCATTGGTGGTTCTTCTGTTACAGTACAGTTCATAGGTCAGTTTGTAAGATCACAATCCAGCCTCCAACAGCTCTGTGTCCATTTTCCCGCTGAATAACAAGTCTAACCTGGCTGCATTACAGAGTACATTTTAATGCCTATCTCTCTGATCCATAATTTGCAGACGCATGTTGCGATTTCCCCACTGATGGAACCGGAAGTCTGCAAATAAACAGTAGTTTAGAATAGAACCAAACACTGTCTGCTTATCATGTACTAAACTTGAGATCTCAAATACAGTCGCTTTATTACTTTAATAATGAATAAAACCTTGAATATAAACCTTAATGCTAGGGAGCCTTCCTATGTAAGTGTGCAAAGTGTAAGGATTTTAAGAAAAGACGCTAGTTAGCGTTGTGCGACTACGTGTTTGTGGAGTACACCGTGGTACGTGTTTTGCTGGATTGGTCATATTATATGTTTTAGTAAATGTCTATTTATATAATGAGGACTTTTAACATTGCTCTATTGCGTGGGAATCGCACAATGCTAAATAATAGCATCACCGTATGTACTTATAATGTGTGAGATTCGCTAAAATGGCGCTGAGCGGCCATTTGCAAAATGGCGTTGTGCAGATTTTAATTTTAACAGATTCTGTCTCAGCCAATTATCCGGCTTCGACAAAATAAATTAAAAATGGCTTCCTTTGCCAGAACTGCTAATATGATTGCCACAATTTATATCTAGATTGCTAAAATCACCCATGTAGAAGACCACATTTTTCTTGACTGCCCATTCAATTTGTATTGGCAACTACATCTCAGTACTATGATTTATGTGCAGTGGCTTCCAACAACTCCAGTCACTACTTGCTGTTTTTTCTCCATAAATATCTACGAATACCAGCTCCAGTCAGTATTGGTAGATATTTTGCACAGATATCCTCCTGCTGCAGTTTTTTAGATCTACACAGACCATTCCTCTTTTCCTATCTTTCTTAGACCTGTTATATCCTTCCTATTTTTTTGCTCATTCATGGCGTTCGTCCATTAAAGTCTGTTATACACCTATAGTACAGTATATTATAGTCTTCCAGCAGGTCATATCTTTTTGTTGGAAGATTTTTTTTTTTTTTATCATAGTTTGATATTTTTACTGGCATTTTAAAATTTTATGCACCTTCTTTTTACATTTACGAACCCATCTTACCTCAGTTACCCTTTGCTCCTGACTAAAGCTGGCCATACGTCAGGCAACTCCCCATTCTGCCAGTGCCTGGGTTGGGCAATCTTGATTTGCCGATTCTGACCCAAACATAATCAGAATTGTCGAGTCAGGGATTTTTAGCACCTAGTATTGTGACTATCATCAGAGTCCGCCGATCAGTGTATCAGATCGCCGATTAACGTTAGGGATTGACACGTAATATGGCCCGCATAAGCCCTTTCCAAACTATTTGCACACTCTTTGAGACTCTTCTCATTACCTATTCTTCTAATTTGGCCTAGTTACCTACATCACAAAGCAGTTTTTCTAGGTTTCCTTTTCTACACTGACCCCATCTATTTCCTTCCCAGTGAGCAGCAAACTCCTCTTCATGTAATTAGTAGACCTCTTTGTTGCCAGTTGGCTTATTTCCAGTAGATGTTGAATCTGGGCTTCCAGATGAGCAGCTTGCTCACATTTTACATCTCAATCTTACATGGCAGTGTTTATCCCAGATGGATGTTCCAGAGCATCATAAGGTATAGAGTGGCCGATACCAACTGTGGAAAACACAGACGTTTATTGCAGTGGATAGAAGACAAAAGTTAATGGTTTCTAAATCTAAAATTTATATACAGAGTTAACTAAAACTCATTAATACAATATTATTCTATTGCTACAGCATTGTTTGAGTACTAATAGCCTATTACAAAAATTTTTTTATTTATAATGGCAAGAAAAAAAGAAAATCTCAACCATTTTGACTCATTTGCCACTGAGGCTTTTCTCACTTATATGTTATGCCTATTTGGCACTTTTAGGGCTGCTTAAATTTCAACATCAAAGTATTTTTTTTTCCCTTCATACTCTGGGTAGGAGCCCAATCTAAGTAGATGGGTAGTTACCAAAAACGTCCCTTGGGATGGCATATACCGTATAACGGAGCTCCTTCTCTTCCTCAAAGTCTTTTCCATTCTCTAGGTTAAACAAGTAGTATTTTTTATTTTTCTTAAGCTGGATACACACTAGGTCGATGGGTTGGCCGACCTATCTGACTATTGGTAAGTGTATACACATTTGTTAAACTGTGTGCTATAGCTTTTTACCTCTGGAGCAATTAAGATAGCTTTAGGATTCAAATCTCTCGCTTCGATGCTGGAGAGACTTCTGTGCATGCGCACACTTCTGGCATTCTTATACTCCTTTTTTGCATTTCAAAATCGTGAACAATTACAGTACAGTGGCAAAATAAGGTTATTTTTTTTTTATTTTTATTTTTTTCAGGTTGTGAACAACTTCCTGAGCAGGTGAAAGTCTTGTTTTTAAGGTAAAAATGCCAGAACAGATTGTATGACCATTGGTACACAACTCCCCATTAATAATAATGATCTTGGAGGGTTTTAAATGGTAAAATCTGGCCAATAAAGAAATGTCAGTTTTCAGTTGATTTTCTTAAAAAAGCATGGTTAAATAAAATGGGACATGCACAGGTGTTGCATTGATGGGAAAGGGCTTTTTGAACTTGAGATAAGATCAGTTAAGGTTTTACCCCACCTTTTTAAAAACTTGTATTCAAACAAAATACCATTAGACATTTTTATGTGCCCCAATTACTGTACGAGAAAGGCTTGTATTTGCTGAAATACACATGCTTGCTATCATTTTTCCATCTCCAAATGACCTTAACAGCCTCCAATATTTGTTTATGACCACTAACCGCTTTCTATACTGCTCTTCTATGTTGTTTGCCATCTTTTGGGGGGTCCAAGGTCATTTCCCCACTTTTTCATACACTTCACCCAGGTTGTACATTGTTAATTCTACAAACGAGATCACCGCAATCCATGTAAATAGCCGTTTGCAACTCAATTATGTGAAGCGTAGGAGTATACTTCATGAAAACTATTTTTAAGAAACATAGTTGCCGCTTCAATTATTTTCATAACCTATTTGTATAACACTGCTTAGCATTGTTTGTATCGCACTCAACTTTGGGTTGTCCATTGTGTGTGTAACTCTGTGTGATGTTCAATGTGTATGTTATGTACCTCCATTTTGACTCTGTCTCATAAGTGAAGCACCTATCAACTTCAGATAAGTCTAGCTAGTGCTGGGATTTATTGGCATGAACTCCCACAATTTGTATGGCTGCTATATAAGCATCTTGGGTTTGCATCTGTTCGGTTATGCTACCCACTTCCTTATAGTACTTTGTCTACATTAGTATGCCCTTCCCTGACCTATCCTGCTTCTCTAGAAACAAGCATATGCAGCTGTACAATACGAAGTTTTTGTGACTCTGCTACAGTACCTGTGTGCAATCCTGAGTTCCTTTGCTTCTGCAGCCAATGTGTAATTGGTTCCTGTACCTCTGCTATCAGTGTGCAATCATGAGTTTGTGTGCAGAAAGCAAGGGAAAAAAAAAAATTCTATGCCCACAAATATGAATAAATACAAATATATGAATGCTTTTTTCTACTTCAGGGTCCATAAGGTATCCACAGGATACCTTGGGGTATAGGTGTGACGTCAGTCGCAGGGCACCAAAGAGTTAAGCTTTCAGCCTCCCAGGATGCACTGGGTCCCCCTCCTATACCCAGCCCCCGAGCCAAGGCACCTCAGTTTAGTTTGGTGCCCGGCCGGAGTCGGGTGCACCTGTTGGAGTGGGGGCTAGAAGAGCCCCTGAAGCTTTTTCTTCCTGCAGCTGTGGCTGCACATCTGGATGAACAGCATGGACAGTCAGTTCTGACGTCCATGCTGTCTTCCCTACACCCCGCCGGTACCAGAACGCCGGTACTGATCCGGGGATGCTGGTGGGCATCTGGGGTCACAGCTAGCGGTGACCCCAGATGTTCCGGACCATGGCCGGATTCAAGGGGGACAGAGGTAAGCAGCGGGGTCCCGCGGTGGGTCCCCGCTGATCACATGGTCCTAAGTCCCCAGGCAGGGGGCTCCCTGGGGACTGGCTGCAGCATGGAGCCAGGCGACCAACCTGCGCTTCCACTACCCCCTGGGACAGCGGACCGCAGCAGAGCGGTAGCGCTGCGGCGTCCCAGGGGTTAAATGCATGCCAGGGGAGCGCGCCTTCCCTGTCTCACAGCCGGCACCTCCCCCGCTGCACACAGCCCTCTCTGCACTGTGCTGACTGGCCCTGTGTCAGCGCTCCTCCCCCAGGCCAGCCTCCTCTCTGCTCCTCGGCGGCCATCTTCTCCAACGCATGGTGAACGCTGCTGGGAGCACTGGACGGAAGCATCGTGGTCTGGGTCCCCCCGCATACCTCTCCTCCGCTGTGGTCAGGTCTGTGTATGCAGCGCTGTGTCCTACCAGGCCCTGTGTCTGTGTAGTTGAGTGATCAGCGCTGTTAGTGCAGGAATTGATTTTCTTTGCATTGTATGTGACTGTGCTAGCGCTGCCTGTAACTTTTCTTCTCTAAACTGTCAGCTTTATTACTGTCCCTGTCCTTCTGCTAAGCCCTTGCGGTGCGGTGCTGCAGGGTGGTCTCTCGCCTATTTAATATTTAATTGGTGAGAGGGGTCACATACATGATGCCATCATGTCTGAAAGTGATTTTCCCCACCGGCTACAGTGTAACACGTGTAAAGTACCGTTAGCGGAGGGGGAGGGTAGCGTGGAGGGCCTTTGCCGGCAGTGTTTGTCCATGGCGCGGCCTCTTACGGTTACAGCACCAGTACAGGAGCCGCCCTGGGCTTGTTTCGCTCAGGCGCTAACAGCTTTAGTGGGCCAGTTAGCTCCGCAGCCCGCGTTTACTCCGATGGATTTGTCCCAGCAGTCTGTGGTGTCGTCACCCATGCAGAGTTTCCCACGACAATTGGTGGTACCCCACAGTCTCCCTATTTCCCCGCTCCCGGTTTCTCAGGAGCCAGCGTGGGTTAACTCCCTGACGAGTTCTGTACAGCACTTGTCTGATGTATTGCAAGGGGAGTCTGTGATGCGGCCTCATAAACGGCCGGTGGCGTCTCTGTCCGCTCCTTATGAGGATGATGAAGGGACGTCTGATGGGGAAATTCTGGATCCTTACGATCAGGAACCTCTCCATACTAAGGACGCTGATGCTAAGTCCAAAGTATATATTCCTGGACTTATTCGGGCGGTCCGCACAGCCTTGGTGATTGAGGACGAAGTTCCCCCAGCGGCTAAGTCTAAATATTTAGAGGAGGCGTGGAAACAGCCTGGCAAAAGATACCAGCCGCAGAGACGCCTGGCGGTGGCTTATCCGTTCGCGGATAATTATTCTGCTAAGTGGGAATCCCCTCCACAGGTGGATTCTCACGTGACCCGTCTTGTCCGTAGTGCCACATTGCCGATGCCATCCATGTCCTCCCTTAAGGATGCTACGGACCGCAAGGTGGAAATCTGCCTGAAGTCCGCTTATTCCCTTGCGGGGGGGGGCAGCACGGCCGGCTATGGCCATTTGCTGGGTTGCCAGGGCGATGGAGCGCTGGGCGGATTCATTAGAGGCTTCTTTTGATTCCGACTGTCCGGCCGAACAGGCGGAGTTGATTGGCAATCTCTGTGATTCGGCCACTTAAATCAACGAGGCGGCTCTAGACATTAGTACTCTGGTGTCTAGACTTTCTTCAGCAGCGGTAGCTGCTCGTCGCACCTTGTGGCTGCGCTCCTGGAAGGCGGACGCAGATTCCAAGAAGGGTCTGGAAGCCTTGCCGTTTACCGGAGAAGTTCTCTTCGGTCCGGATCTGGATAAGATTGTGGCCACGCTGGCGGCAGCCAAATCTGCTTGTCTCCCGTCGGCCGCTGCTCCTTCTGGTTCTGGACCATCATCCTTTCGGTCATCTAGGGCCCAGGGCAGGCCCAAACCACAGTCGTTTCCTCGTCAGGCTGGCCCTAGGAAATCGGTCAAGCCCCGGAAGCAGGCATGGAGTACCAGACGTCCGGCCCCCAAGCCAGATGATAAGCCTGCGGCCTGACTGTCCGGGCCTCCCTTTGGGGGATCCCAGGGTGGGAGGCCGCCTGCTGCAGTTCGCCCAGTGTTGGTCGGTCACTATGACAGACACTTGGGTTCTGGAGGTGGTCTCCCACGGGTACGCCCTCTCCTTCCGGCACAGACCCCCGGCTCGATTCTTCACCACGGGTCTACCATCAGACCGGAACAAGGCTACGGAGCTGCGGAAGGTATTGCACACTGTGCTCCAGGCTGGAGTTATAGTGCCTGTTCCATTCTCCCAGAGGGGCCAGGGTTTCTATTCAAATCTTTTTTTGGTACAGAAACCCAATGGGTCGTATCGTCCGATTCTCAACCTCAAAGCACTCAACAAGTCTTTGCGGGTACCGAAGTTTCGGATGGAGACCCTACGGTCCATCATTCTGGGGCTGGAACCGGGGGACTACATGGTGTCATTGGACATACAGGACGCTTACCTGCATGTCCCTATTCTTTTGCGCCATCAACAGTTCCTCAGGTTTGCAATCCGCAGCGACCACTTCCAGTTTCGGGCGTTACCTTTTGGCCTGGCGACAGCACCACGTGTTTTCACCAAGGTGATGGCGGTCATGGCGGCTTCTCTGCGGCTGCAGGGAGTCCGCATGTTGCCGTACTTGGACGACCTGTTATTGGTGGCGGGATCTCCAGAGCTCCTGTTACGCCACTTGGACCTGACCATTGCACTGCTGCAACGGCACGGCTGGCTAATCAACTGGCAGAAGTCCACTCTAATCCCGTCTCGGAGGATTCTGCATCTTGGAGCCTTATTGGACTCGGGACAGCAAAAGATCTTTGTGACGGAGGAAAAGATCTCTGCTTTACAGTCAAGGGTGCGCAGTTGTCTGCACAGCCGCCAGGTGTCTCTACACTCGGCGATGAGGTTACTGGGCTCCATGGTGTCGGTGTTCGACATGGTGGAATATGCCCTGTTTCACTCCAGACCTCTGCAGCACCTGATCCTGTCAAAGTGGAACGGGCTGCCTCAGTCTCTGAAGTCCCAGACGATTGTGTTCACCCCGGAGGTTCGCCTGTCCCTTGCTTGGTGGTTACAGACGACCCACCTCAGCGAGGGACGTCCGTTCTGGATTCCAAATTGGGTCCTGTTGACAACGGACGCCAGTCTTCGGGGCTGGGGAGCAGTTTTGGGTCCACATCTGTTCCAGGGCAGGTGGACTCCGACAGAAGCGGAGCTTCCAATCAATATCTTGGAACTCCGTGCGGTCTTCAATGCTCTCCAGCAGGCACATCGGTTTCTCCAGGGTCACCCGGTACAGGTCCAGTCGGACAACGCTACCACCGTGGCCTACATAAACAGGCAAGGAGGAACCCGAAGCCGGGCGGCTCTCGTAGAGGTCTCTTGGATCCTGGTTTGGGCGGAGCGCAATCTTCCTGCCATATCAGCGGTCTTCATCCCGGGAGTGCTCAATTGGGAGGCGGACTTTCTAAGTCGCCAGGACGTTCATCCGGGGGAATGGTCCCTGCACCCGGACGTTTTTCAACTACTGGTGGACAGATGGGGTCTTCCAGAGATCGACCTCATGGCGTCCCGGCACAACAACAAGTTGCCGGTGTACGGGTCTCACACAAGAGACGAAGGGGCGTCTCTGGTGGATGCTCTGTCCGTCCGGTGGACGTTCTAGTTCGCATATCTGTTCCCTCCGGTCTCCCTTCTTCCACGGGTAATCCGGAAATTCCAACAGGAAGGAGGGACGCTCCAGTTGATAGCTCCCGCGTGGCCCAGACGGCACTGGTTCTCAGACCTTCAGGGTCTGTCCGTGGACAGTCCTCTGCGGTTGCCGCTACGACCGGACCTCTTGTCTCAGGGTCCTTGTCACCCGGACCTGACTCGGCTGTCTTTGACGGCGTGGCTGTTGAGACGGCCATGCTGAGGTCCCGGGGGGTTTTCCAGCTCTGTGATGCGTACCATGTTGCGAGCTCGGAAACCGTCTTCCGCGAGGATATACCATCGCGTGTGGCATACGTTCTTCCAGTGGTGTCGACCGAGAGGTTATGCACCGCGGGAGTTTCGTCTGTCTCGGATTCTCGCCTTCCTGCAAGCGGGACTAGATCATGGGCTTCGCCTTGCTTCTTTGAAGGTACAGGTTTCGGCCCTATCTGTCTGGTTTCACCGTAGGATTGCTACAATCCCGGATGTGCGCACCTTTATGCAAGGTGTTGTCCGCATTCAGCCGCCCTTTGTTCCACCTGTGGCGCCTTGGGATTTGGCTGTGGTCCTGAGGGCTCTCCAAGGACCGCCGTTTGAACCACTGGGCTCAGTGGATCTTAAATGGCTAACAGCTAAGACTGTTTTCCTTCTGGCTATTGCTTCGGCCAGACGTGTTTCTGATTTAGGGGCTCTTTCTTGTAGACCCCCTTTCTTGGTTTTTCATGGGAACAGGGCAGTGCTCCGCACTCGGCCCGAGTTTCTTCCCAAAGTTGTTTCCCAGTTTCATGTTAACGAGGAAATCGTTGTTCCGGCCTTTAACTCACCGGGTCTTTCCGTGGGTGAGGCCTCTTTGGATGTTGTGCGGGCCTTAAGGACTTATGTTGACCGCACTTCTTCGTTTAGGAAGTCGGATGCTTTGTTTGTCCTCTATGGCTTCCGTAAAAAGGGTTGGCCTGCTTCAAAGCAAACTTTGGCAGCCTGGATCCGTATGGCTATTTCTGAAGCTTATCTTCATGAAGGCCTGCCGGTTCCTCCTTCTGTCGGTCTTTCCACTATGTCTGTGGGTCCTTCGTGGGCAGCTCGACGTGGTGCCTCTGCAGTCCAGATCTGCAAAGCTGCTACGTGGTCCTCTGTCCATACCTTTGTGAGGTATTACAGGTTTGACACCTTCGCCTCTCAGGATGCTTCCTTCGGGCGGCGGATTCTCCTTTCTGCACAGGAGCGTCCCCACCCTTAAAGGATACTGCTTTGGGACATCCCCAAGGTATCCTGTGGATACCCTATGGACCCTGAAGTAGAAAATATGAGATATAGAGATAACAAGGGTAAGTTCTTACCATATCTATGAAGTCCATAGGGTTCCACAGGACTCCCGCCCTGTCGCACCTGTGCTGCAGATGGGCTTTGCTCTTGTCACCGGTTTTCCGTCTCCCTCTGGTGAGAATGTGATTCTTGTATGTGTCCAGATCTTTGTTCTCTCTCTTCCTTCTCCTCCTCCGGCCTATGGCTTGGTAACTAACTGAGGTGCCTTGGCTCGGGGGCGGGGTATAGGAGGGGGACCCAGTGCATCCTGGGAGGCTGAAAGCTTAACTCTTTGGTGCCCTGCGACTGACGTCACACCTATACCCCAAGGTATCCTGTGGAACCCTATGGACTTCGTAGAAATAGAGATAACAAGGGTAAGTTCTTACCATATCTTATATTATTACATATTGACATATTGTAGATATATAAACTAAAAGGTGGGTATTACTGAGCTGCTGGATGACCAAATAAAACAGGTACAAATGCGGGCTAAAAGCCACCGCTCTGTGAGGGGACCCAGAGTTTCTGTGGCTATGCTACCAATGAGCAATGTGGAATTCCTACCCACTGTGCTGAATCCAAACTTCTTGACTTCCTACAACCATTCTGCGCTCAGGTGTTCCAGCCATCCTCCTACCAATGTGCAATATGGACAGGGGCTGGCTGGCAACTTTTAGCCTGGGGGGCAAATGCATGCAGGCGGCCCTGGCAGAGGAGTAGCATGTATGTCCGAAGAATATGCGTGCTACGGCCCCCACCCCTCC
Organism: Taudactylus pleione; assembly: GCA_031769625.1. NCBI lineage: Eukaryota > Metazoa > Chordata > Amphibia > Anura > Myobatrachidae > Taudactylus > Taudactylus pleione. Next base: position 3,781,631 of record JAUIMM010000528.1, on the reverse strand, counting down.
AGTGTTCCAGGGAGGAGGCGGGTCCATATGGGATTAATGTAAGGTAAAAATAAAGATTAGGGCAGCCCCCTGTCGTAGTGCCCATATGCAGTGCCCCCGTGTGCCACAGGAGAGAACACCCTTTATGTAGGCCTCCAGTAGTGCCCCCAGTAGTAGCCCCCCCCTTGTAGTGCCCCCAGTAGTAGTAGTGCCCCCAGTAGTAGTAGTCCCCCCATTTGCAGTGCCCCCAGTAGTAGTAGTCCCCAGTAGTAGTAGTCCCTCACCCCTTGTAGTGCCCCCAGTAGTAGTAGTAGTAGTAATAGTCCCCTTATAGTGTCCCCAGTAGTAGTAGTCCCCTCCCCCTTGTAGTGCCCCCAGTAGTTGTAGTCCCCCACCCCCCTTGTAATGCCCCCAGTAGTAGTAGTCCCCCCTTTGTAGTGCCCCCAGTAGTGCCAGACACCCCCCCCCAGTAGACATGCGTAATATAAAAAAACAAATTAAAAGAAAAAAAAAAACACCTGAATCCCCGCTCCCGCCGCCGCCATCTGCTCCTCCGTCTGTCCTCCCGGGCCGGGCCGCTCTGCATTATGGGAGAGACGTCATATGACATCATGACGTCTCTCCCATTGCCCACTGCGGGAGCCGGAAGATGGAACGGCTCCCGCAGTGGGCGCAGCAGCAGCTAATGAGAGTCTGACAGACTCTCATTGGCTGCTGCTTACAACAAACCCACAGCTGCTGGAGCAGGCGGCTGTGTGTTTGTCAATGTAGCGCTGACCGCGCTACACATGCGGTGCAGTCTGTGTCACAGTGACACAGACTGCACCGGCCCGCATGACGCTGCGGCCCGTGGGGCACATGGCACCCGGCCCAGCCCGCCACTGAATATGGACTTCCTGACATCCAGCTACCAGTGTGTAAGTGACAGTTCCCTGCTACTAGTGCATATATTTGCAAATATAGGTGTAAGCCTCCAGGCCGCATCAAGGCTTCTCTGCTGGTGGTTCCTAACGCTATGTGATAGAGAAGCCTTGACGCGGTCTGGTGGCTTAAACATATTGTGCAAACAGATGCGAACTGAGATCTGTGTTTCTATTATCATGCAGTATTCAAATCTTATTGCTGGTCCTTCGCATTGTGCTGGGGGAACATTTTTCCTTTTTCTTGTCTAGATTAACCACTCCCATTTCATGCGCCTTTGAAGGGCCATTAAGTTGATTTGAGCAACCACCATTTTATATTACTGTTCTGAGAGGCATGGAGGAGACCATAATTTGGAGGGTGTGCTGGTTTCTGTAGTGCCATTTGGAGGATTTTGGCATTCCTCCAGATGAGTTGGCTCTCAATCTAGACATATTAATGTGTGTGCTATTATCATGTAGTATAACAGTATGCAATTAGCATACTGACGTGGCCTGGTGGCTTAATCATCTCCATTCGCTGGTCTCATCTGTGCCTCTAAACTACTGTGATCCATCTCCCGTGTTCACCCTCACAGGCACAGCTGAGCTAATCAGTGATCCCACCATTGTGGGGAGTAGACTTCTTGATTAGTCTTTTCTACATTTTTTTTTTTTTTCAGATGGATTGATGCCCAGTGCTGTAAATCCGCCTGTCAGACGCAGGTCATTTATTTATCCGGGATTGCAGCAGTTTTGCCTCTTAACAAATCTGGGCTTTCTATATTTATAATGGTAAAAACATTGATAGTCGTTCAATGTTCATTCTTTTCTAAAGTATGGTTTCTCTGCGATTTTGAGCTTAGTAAATCTGTTGTTTGCAATACCGCAAATATACCGCCACAAAACTACTGTGATCTCAAACCCCCTGTTTAGTAAATTTACCAGTGTGTGTGTGTGTGTGTGTGTGTTGTACATGAGGTCCATCAAAGCTTTGAAAATCGCTTCTGTGTAATCAATTTGAAATAATAAAATCTGCATAATTTCAGGTTTTTGACTCTCAATTATGGTTTTCATGTAAACGTACTAAAGAGCAACGACAGTGCAAAAATAAGAAGGGAAGATAGCAGCCATTTGTCAATTAAACAATTTTTTTTGGTTCTTTATAGCAAAGTATATCATTTATTGCTACATTTGTGCTTGTGGGGGATTCAATTAGCCCCAATAAATTTTATCAGGGTAGAAAAAGGGAGGTAGCCTCGGGCTTTACCATCTGAGGCTATTTAATTAAGCTCCCTTTTTCTCCCTATACCCGTATTAACGCCCGTTAAATGAACAGGTTAACCTCCATTAACTCGGGTTATTGAGTTTTAACACCTGGAATCCGTGAAAAGTTCAAGGATTCAGGCGCTATCTCCCGATAACAGCACACTTATCTGGGATTTCTTTTTGGGTCTCATGAGACCTGAAAAGAGATCCCCATTAAGTGGGGCTAATTGAATCTCCCCCTAATACCCCTTTTACACCGGAGCTAAAACCCGGGTTTTTGAAGGGTTAACCCGGGCAGCTCCCTGGTGTAAAAGGGGAGAGGGTTGGATCGCCGGGTCGAGTGACCCGGCAATCCAACCCAGGTAACTAGCAGGGTTTAACACGGGCGTAGCCCGTGAAACCCTGTTATGAGAACAGCGCACTCCGGGTCACGATGACCTGGAGTGCGCTGCTAGCCGGCCGATTGGTCCGGCTTCAGTGGCGCTTGGAGATGACGTCATCTCCAAGCGTCCACTTTAACTCCGCAAAAGCCGGGTCTATGCAGACCCGACTGCGGTGTGAGCGGCGCTGACTCAGGAATATCCCGAGTCAGCGCTGGCAAAATTCCGGGTCTGATCCGGATAGGAACTTTGTTCCAACTCCGGATCAGACCCGGAATTTAGGTGTAAAAGGGGTACAAGTCTAATGAAGGATTTTTTTTTTCCAGGAGAAAAGTGGTCACAATGGAGAAGAAAATAATATTTTCAATAATACTTCCTATGAAGATAAAAAAAAATGGGCCATTTTAATCAAATTATTGAAATTCGTTTGAGAACAATTAACAGTGGCAAACCTGTGATATGCTGTTATGAAACAATACTTCACTACATGAAGGGGTCAATCCAAGGTATCTCCAATGCTAGAAATAAACATTTGTTTAACCACTTAACTAACAAATTTTTTCCAAAAACCGCTCCAAAATTGTCGGTTTCTTTTATGATTGAATTAGGTCAAGAACATAATTTTAAACTTATCCATCACTATTTTATATTAAAAAAATATTTTTTTAAAAGACCGTATACCATAAAAATAGCAATTTGTATGTTATACTGCAGTGATGGCCATTGACAGCTGTACCATCGATGGTTCAACCATCGTTAGAAGCCATCAATTGTTTAGCGATTGGTCGAGGAAATCTGTGTAGACCACAACTGCCGATGTTTCAGAAACATCGATTGAGGGTTGTCATCGATTGTGTAACATTGATGGCCACCAGCAATGGCAAACCACTTGTCTTCAGTCAGACCATCGATGGTTTACAAACCATCGATGGTCGGTTGCCATTCCAATGCTCCGTGATAACTATCGTATGTATGTGTGTGTGTGTGTGTGTATATATATATATATATATATATATATATATATATATATATATGGCCTGGGCCTTATACAAAAGGGCATAATTAGGGAGGAGGAGGAGCTGCTGAGGCCGGAGGGAGTGGCCCTGAACATAGCAGAGCGGCAGCTGCCAGAGCCGCCACTGCTGCTTCTACATAGAAGTGATCACTGTAGAGCCGGAGCCGCAGCGGGAGGGTGTCCTGCTGGCGGCCCGGATACAGAGCAGAGCGGCGGCTACCAGAGCCGCCACCGCTGCTGCTCCTACACACTATGTGATCACTGTAGAGCCGGAGCCGCAGCGGGAGGATGTCCCGCTGGCTGCCCGGATATAGAGCAGAGTGGCGGCTACCAGAGCTGCCGCTGCTGCTTCCTGAAGGGGTGGGTCTGGCTGCCCGATCACTGCTGGCCAGAGTGATCGGGTCACCGCAGCAGCCACGGCTACATAAGCCCTGGCTGCTGGAGGTTGATAGCCCATGGAAGTTCGCCGGGAGGGGGGTGCTGACGGTGCCCGATCACTGTGGCCAGCAGTGATCAGGACACAAAGGAGGGGGAGCCGCGGGTGTAGAGGGACCAGAAGGTCCCGCTGATATAGGCGGCAGTGGAAAGATTAACTTCCCATAGCCGCCTAGTGGCCATTTCTGACTGGTCGTATCAGATACGACCATGTCAGGGAAAGCCCAGTCTGCTATGGTCGTATCTGATACGACCATGCCAGGCAAGTGGTTAAACAGTTTATCTAGTTTTTAGTAGAGATGTGCGGGTTCGGATTTACTCGGTTGTTTTCACCACATTACTGCAAGTTCGGATTTCTCTTATTGGCTATATACTAAACACGTGACAGCCGGATAGCCAATATGATGCTGTGTTTGAGATCCGAGTAAAACCGAACCTCACATCTCTAGTTTTTAGTCTGGAGGCTGATTCATGTGACACCTCGTACTACACCTAGGCTTATTACTGTTTGAGGCTGCCTGTTTTCCTGCATTAATATAAGATGTGGTCTACTGCTGGTGACATGCTTTCCTCTGTTGTTTACACATCCATCTTAATATTTTGTTATGCGTTCTATTACTGTTGCGTAGCCACAATATTTATTGTTCTTCACTTGGAAGCATTGATTTTAAACTGCTGGAAATAATTAGTAGTAGTAATAGTAGTTGTTAACGATGAAATACAAAATGTACGTAAAATTTTTTTTTATGATACAAACAATTTATATTTCCAATTTAGTGCATGCTTGCCTACTTTTGAAAAAGCTTTTCAGGGAGATTGTGAAAGCACCACCTATGAGTGCGGCGGTAAAGTGGACTTACATCCACATATAAATGAGCCCCAAAGCAATTAGCAAAATCTACTTGTTGATGAAAACTCAATGATACTTTTCAGAAAATACATGTAGCCATAGGGATCATTGTCCCTTATAACCAATGCAGGGAAATGGCACTTATGATGACATTAGAATGTCTATATCTCTGATTCATTTTCTTCCTCAAGTATATAACCGCTAAATAATGGGGGTAAAGTGCAATCAGGGAGATTGCTACTATCACCTCCCATTATTTATATAGTCAGGTTGTGCAGTCCCGAAATCTTTCCCATATACTCCATTTAATGTGCTTTATTGCACTTCTGAGGGAAAGGAGACGCCCTCATTCTGGATTAGCACCATTCCTTATTGGTATAAAAGCATGTAGTCTGGTAATGTATATGCACACTGTATTAGGCACAATTCTAGGTAAGTCCTACACGTTATATACTGTAGTGCAACTTTGGTTCATTTTTGGGATGTGGGTCCCCCTGGATTGTGTTGGGTGAGCTGTCTCGGGGCACATCATTGTAACACATTTTCCTTTTGTAACACATTTTAACCCTTCACTGTGTGTTTAATATATATGTACTTCACTTTTTAATTTTCATTCTTTATATGCAGCAGCAGCTGCTCCTAACTATCTCTTTACACTGCACTTTTCTTACTATGGTGGTGCCCTGGGGCAGCTTGGCTGGTCCAGTTTTGGGGGGTCCTGCGCTCTGGATTTGAACCCTAGTATGTTAGGGACCTACCCGAAAGAGCTTACCTGGATATGGTGGGTACACCCATAACCTTGGCCATGATTATGCTAAAAACCTCTATTGATTGCAAAATTTTATTGCATTTATATATATTATTAATAATTTGGAGTTGTGCACCTGAGATTTGTCTGTTTCTGAGATTGCTACTATTTCAGGGAGTCTCTCTGACAATGAGGGAGAGTTGGCAAGTATGATTTAGTGCATGGCCTCTTATGGAACTCTTGTTTCTTATAGTCAGTCTGTGGGACTTGCCAAGACTATCTAGCACCCAACGTCACCTTCAGCAATCTCCTTTTCTCTCTCTCCTGATCCTCTTATATTAGTAATAATCCCCTCAGATCCTACCAATGTTTTGTTAACCATTTGACTACTAACACAAGAAGGATGATGGAAAATCGAAAAATAAATGATGGAGTATGAATGTCACATTGTTTACACATGCAAACTGTTATTTGTATAGTGCAGTATATTGGAAAAGCTTTTGGGTAAAATCAAATAAAGTGGAATTAAATGATCATCCTTATTTATTATATAATTGTAACTGATCTGCAAACAATGTCCTGTTGCTCCACAAGGTTGTAGGCAGTGAAAAGATTGTAATGTTTAGCAAATGTTTACAGCTTATTTGTATCCTGATCCTTATGAGCATGACTGTAATATTTGCCCTTGACCATACAGCCTTAGCAGTAAAACTTTCATCTGCAGTATTTCCTAAGTGGAAAAGCTTATGCTTTAATACCTTAATGTGTGCGTGAAGGGCCTTTGTTATGTCATGGGTTCATCTGCTGGCAGTCTAAAGAGTAGTTGGGGATAGGTTGCAGCTAGTGTAGAAAATTAAGATATTTGTTCCAGCTCTCAAGATGATAGTCAATCCATGAGGATGATTGAAGTCTTGTGAGATATTTAATAAAAGTAAATAGTTAATTGTAGGAAATATCAGAGAGTTTTGGTATGAGTCTGAGAATGCATAATTATGATGTTGTAAAGAGGTCTTCATGAGCCAGGCACTGGAAAGAATGAGGATGTAAACAGAATTGCGATGGGATACCTGGGACTTGGTGTTCAATCTCCAATAAGAAGAATGTAGAGTAAGAAATATTCAGCATGTCAACGTAGAAGAACGGATCACTAGGGTAATCTCTGTGGTTGTGGCAGAAGAACATGGTGGATCAATTGCTATCACAATACTCCATGGAAGAGGAAACTGAAGAACAACTGTACCGTGACTATAAACCACCAGCTTTAGATGCCATCCAGTTGCCAAAATATGTTCTGTACTTATTAATGGCAGCACTTGTGGTTATAGCTGTAGCATATGCAATTGTGGGCCATCTGATGAAAGATCTCCTGCATGACTTTGCAGGTAAGCTATTAATGCTATAGAATACATGTACTGTGATTGTGACTAAATTATTGCCAACGGGCGCACTCCTTATGTTGTCTGTTCTGCAATGATAAAACACATGTTTATCATACAAGTCAGGGGCTAGAGCTGTAATAACATGTATAAACATGCTTAACCGTAATGTTTAGTTATAGTGTCGACATAGTTACAATGCTTTAACTTGTATAAGATTGTGTTGTGTGTACCCAGTTTAAAGGTTATAATAGTTATTACAGATATTGATTGCAGATCGGTATTAATGATATTTTAGGTAATTGAGAAACAGCATGATTAATGATATTCTATGTCACTGAGAAGCATTAAGAATATATGTATGTGTGTTAGAATTATAGAGAATTGCAGGAGTTTAAATTGTAGATGTGTAGATACAGTATGAAAGGCGAAGCGATCGGTATGAGATTGAGAGATTAAATTAATGAGTGACATCTGAGAGACAGAGGAAAGATTGATGGATATAAGATGAAAATTCTCTCTCTGTCTCTCTCTCTCTCTCTCTCTTCTCCCCCCCCCTTATTTTGGAATATTTGCATACCATAATGAGATCTTCGGAAAGGGACCCAAATCTAAACATAGAATGCATGTTTTATGTACACCTTATACGTACAGTCTGCAGGTAATTTTATACAATATTTTTAATAATTTTGTGCCGTAAGTATAGTGTACTTTGAACCATCAAAAAGCACAGGTTTCATTATCTCAGTAATGCTAAAAAAAAACAAAACTGTATTTTCGGAATATTTGGATATGGGAGACTCACTCTGTGTGTATACAAAGTGTGTGTGTGTGTGTGTGTATATATATATATATATATATATAATATTTTGATCAATAGGCATAAGATACTACAGATTATTATGATGGATATGCAGCTGCTTATGGCTGTCTTTTAGTCATAGATACCACCAATTAGGATTCAACCTTTGAAGTTCATTACTGTAGCATCCGAAGCTTAAGTCTGATTGGCATCACCATCTATAGATGACATCAGGGCGGGATTAAGGAGGGGCAGTGTAACTGCAATTGTAAATGGCAAGAACTGGTGCCCAACCGCACCTGTTTCTGGGGCATTCGCAGCTCTGTGTTCTGCGTGCAGTCAGTGCTGTATAATGTGCTCTACATCAGCATCACGTGACACATGGGCATGATGCAGATGAGAGGGCTCGGGAACTGTAGCCACTCTGGGCAGAATTTACGAAGCAGCGGCTCCTGTAAGCCGCTTCTTCCCTGCTGCCGTGCTTTACACTGACTCAGAGTGCCGTTTAAAATATTCCCCTGCAACCCGCTGGGAAGCAGTGGCTTACAGGAGCCGCTGCTTCGTAAATTCTGCCCTCTGTGCATGCAGAACGGAAGCATGGAAGAGAAGCCAGCCACAGGAGGTAAGTAATCCGTAGCATGGTATGTCATACAGGGGGCTATGTGTGGCATATAGAGGAGCACAGTGGGGCATATTGGGGGGGCACAGTGTGGCATGTAAGGGTAGCATGGTGGAGCATATTGAGGGGTTGGGTCACAGTATGGCATGAGGGGAGCACTGTGGGGGAAGGTAAGGGGCATACTGGCATTCTGTTGGAGGGGCCCCCCACAAGTCTTAATCCGACCCTGGATGACATTGCCTATAGAACAGTGTGAGCTTCTTTTCGTATCCGAACAATCGCTTTCCATCCACCAGCCGGTCCTGGTTTTGGAAATACAGGGGACAAAAAGCGTAAGGGTCCCCTGTAATATCCATAACCAGCACCAAGCTCTTTCTAGTGGGGAAGTAATGCTGATAGCCCGGCCTAGGGAGTTTTGCGGTAGAACTACAGGTCCCAGCAAGCCTCTCCTGCATGCTGGTACTTGGAGAACCACAAGTATCAGCATGTGGGGCATTACGGGCCCGCTGGTACCGTAGTTCACCTGCAAAAAAAATATTTTTTTTAAAAAGTACAATTTTTATTAAAACCTACTATACATGCACACTCACTATCGCACATACTCACCTAGTATCCCTGAAGCCATTCACGTCCCCTTGTCCAAGTAGAAATCCACGGATACCTGTAAAAATAAAAAAAAATCCATACTCTCCTTTTCCCATGTATGTCAATCACGTCCTCTTCTTTCCATGTAGGCATCCATGGTCTTGGCAGAACAAAAAAAGGAAAAGACCTGGACCAGCGAACACAGTACTGTTCTCTAAGGACTGTACTGCCCGAATGACCACTCATTGCCTGAGAGAGGCAAGCCTTAGCGGTTCTCACCATTGACTTCAATGGTGGGAACCGCTCATTGGCTGAGCCGTCATTTGAGAACAACCGTCCTTAGAGGATGGTACTGTGGTTGCTGGTCCGGATCTTTTCGTTTTTTTGTTTTGCCAAGACCATAGATGCCTACAGAGAAAGAAGAGGATGTGATCCATGCATAGGAAGAGGTGAGTATCTCTGGATTTTGATTTGGATAAGGGAATATGAATGGCTTCAGGGATACTAGTTGAGTATGTGGGTTTTCTTTTTTTCATATTTCTTTTGCAGGTGAACTACAGGTACCAGTGGGCCCGTAATTCTCTGCGTGCTGGTACTTGTGGTTCTGCAGGTACCAGAAGAATGCAGGGGAGGCTTGCTGAAACCTGTAGTTATACTGGAAAAGACAATATTTATGCTACAAATTTACACTATCAACCCGGCACCCACCGCTCCAGGGGTACTGGGGATGGAATTGGTATGAAACACCGCCGGCAGCGGCAGCCCGACAGGACAGATCCCGGCAGCGCTGGAAATCCCGATCGTCCTTAGGTAAGTATATACTAACCTAACCCTCCTTGGGGGGGAGGTTAGGGTTAGGCACCTCTAAGTGCCTAACCCCCCCTTCCCCGCTGCCTAAACCTAAGTCCCCTAGGGGGGTGCCTAACCCTAACCCTCCCTCCCCCTAGCCTAACCCTCCCGGGGGGATGCCTAACCCTAACGCGCGGCTGTCTGATTGGGATGCTGGGCGCCTGTCTCCCGGCGTCAGGAAAATGACAGGCGTCTAGATATTGGCGCCTGTCATTTAACCCACGCCGAGATGAAGCAATCGGGAAGCCGGCTGTCGGGATCACGTCAGCCGGTTTCCCGGTTGCATCCCATGGGGATGGCCTGGGGTGCTCTGGAAAGGGGGCCCCCTTTATTGGAGGGGGGGGTCCCCCCCTAGTGGTCAGGGGTAATGCTTTGACCCGGTGAAAGGGTTAGGGGTAATGCTTTGACCCGGTGAAAGGGTTCCCGTGGTTGTGCTTTTGGGTGGGGGGGTGTCTGCATCATATGCGTATCCGAACGACCTATTGTTCAGGCATAAACACTGAATGATAGGCCACCGGATCATGTACGATATTGACAGATCTTGCCTGCTGTAGGCAAGGTCAGAAAATAAAATGTACAACCCGCGGGTATGCGCATCATTATCGTCAGTAGGCACTCAACGATTTGCACATATTATGCACGATCTGGTGTTCCGATGCATCAAAATCGGGCAAATGGTGCATAATATCGTCTAGTGCACAGGTTCTCAAAATCTGGCCCTGATTCAGAGCCGGACGCTCTGACAGAGCGCTCGCTCTGAATCAGGGCCATCCCTCTGAATTTTAGAGCGGCCTCCTGGCCGCTCGCATAGCTATGGGTGACCACCCACAGCTATAGTGAGCGGCCAGAAAGATGGTCGCGCTGGTCAAGACCATTGCGACCATCGGGCTTGCGACGAGACCCTTGTGGTAGGGTCTCGTCAGCCGCAAGCCCTGGAGTAGTTTCGGCTCTATCAGAGCCGAGAGCACTCCCACTGACATCACTTGTGATGTCAGTGGGGCTGGCCCCAGACGATAGGCCTTCCCATGGGAACGCCTCCGTCTGGCCAGCCACGCCCCCAGGACGCCCACCAAAGGGGGCGTGCTGTCACTCACCATCGACAGCATGCCCCCTTTGTAGCGAGACCCGGAGTGACGGCTTGGCCGTCGCTGTCCATGTCTCGCGCATGCGCACGACAGAGCCGGCTCCCTCGTGCGCATGCGCACTGGGCCAACATCGACCCGCTCGCGAGCGGGTCTGAATCAGGCCCTCTATTCACAGGACCCCAAACAGTGCATGTTTTCCAGGTATCCTCACAGAATCACAAGTGAAATAATTAGCTCCACTTGTGGATGTTTTAAAATGTGTCAGTGAGTAATGACTATACCTGTGCACCTGCTGGGTGACCTGCAAAACATGAACTATGTGGGGTCCTGAGGACAGAGTTTGAGAACCATTGGTCTAGTGTGTAGGCACTTAACGCACAGTGCCCACAGTGCAAATTATGACACATTTAAGTGCCCCCTGTCCAAAGTATGCCACATTGTAGTAGTACATACAGGTTGAGTCTCCCATATCCAAAATGCTTGGGACCAGGGGTATTTTGGATAACGGAATATTCCGTATTTTGGAATAATTGCATATCATAATGAAATATCTTGGGAATGGGACCCCAATATACACACAGAATGCATATATGTGTTATATGCACCTTATACACATTGCCTGCAGCTCATTTTATACAATATTTTCAATAATTTTGTGGCTCAAGCAAAGTTTGTGTACATACATGAAATAAATTTGTTTCATTTACACCCTATTCACACAGCCTGAAGGTAATTGTATACCATATTTTTAATAATTTGTGCCTTAGACAAAGTTTGTGTACATTGAACCATCAAAAATCAAAGGTTTTATTATCTCAGTCATGCCAAAATTATTCCGTAATTCGGAATATTTGGATATGGGAGACTCAACCTGTATTATGAAACACTGTATAGTTCATAATGTGCAACTTAGCAGTGCCCCCAGTTCATATTATGCCACATTGGTGTCCCCCAGTTTATAATATGTCACATTATAAGGTTCCCCAAGTTTACATTATTTATAATTAGTATTTACTTACATAGCACATTACAATAGGTAATAAAACAATACTGGGTAATAACAATTATGTAAGAGGGCCCTGCTTTCTAGATAACAGTACAGTTCATATTATGCAACATTATAGAGCCTCCAGTTAATATTGTGCCACATTACAGTGCCCTCCAGTACATTACAGTGTCCCTGGTACATATAGTAACCACTACATAAACCCCTCTCCTGTACCATTATGACATTAATCACACACACCATTAATTCAAAATGAATGTCATTCCATACCATCTATTATATCCCATTCACCTCATATCTCATCTATTTTCTTATGGTGATGAATCAAGTGCTCCATCCCTTTTGGCAGCTTCACAGCTGAGTAGATTGCAGCTTACACTGAGTGTAAAGAAAGAGGCAGAGGAGGCAGTGGCAACTAGCTCCTATCTGAGGGCGATACTTCCAAATACAGAAGATTCTCCTTTGAATGGAAATCTTCATTTCTGTACACTGGGCCTGATTCAGTGATAGGCACTAATGTGATTGCAACTGCGTATCCATGCGCAACGCAGTTGCAAAAATATGCTAATGTTGGCAAAGATCAGCCGAGCATAAAGCCGCCCACTACTGTCTTCTCACCTGCGCGCAACTAGGCATATTTACGTAAACATCGGTAACATCAAAGTTAATCAGCGGCCATTTTACCCATGCTGCAGGTCTGACCTGCCGCAGGCCAGGGAGCTCTTCTGCCATGCAGAGCTGCGTATACAATTGTAGTGGCTAATTTATGCACGCCTACGTAACGGCCCCCAAACGGTCACTTCCTGTCAATCTGCAATGGGTCTGCGTGAATGCACGGCAATCACTGCTGCCTTCGCGCATGCACACTGCGATGCATGCTCAATGGCAAACGATCGCTCGATCTGTGTGCGATTTGCAATTGCGTTCATCTCTGAATCAGGCCCACTGTCCCATTCTGGGACAGTCCTATTCTCAGAGATCAATACCCGCCCCTCTGCTCACTTCACATAGGGGTCAATGTATTAAGCCTTGGAGAGAGAGAAAGTGGATGGAGATATAGTACCAACCAATCAACTCATTTTTAAAACACAGCCTGTAACATGATAGATTGAAGCTGATTTGTTGGTACTTTATCTCCATCCATTTTCTCTCTCTTTCCAAGGCTTAGTACATACATAGACCACAAATACTATAATCAAGGGAAAGCCTACTCTTTGATAGTGCCAGGCTCACTGACCAGCTGTGTCTGTGAGGATGAACGTGGGAGATGGATCATACAGTCTGGAGTTTTACTGAGCATCAGAAGACGCTGTCATGCCTGAGTGTTGGGTTTGGTCGGAACAGGTGTGGGAGGCTGAAGAGGAGACTTGGGAGGTGTGAATGAATCTGGTTGGCTTGAACCTGGACTTCCTCATGTATTGAGGTGAGGAGGTAGAGGAACTGTAATAGATGAAGGGCCCAAAGGTGAAGACAGGAATGGAATGTCTTTATGTCAGGACTGCGGCTATTTCAGTACATAAAGATAGACTACTTTTGCCAAAGTTCCATTGTGGTCGTTGGAGGAGCTATCCTGCTTGCTGGCATGCTTCTCATTCAGGGGCTAGAGTGTTAAAGTGACCATCTGTTTCCCAGGTGTTGTCAGGTTGTGGGATTCCTAGATTGCTCATTATTTCAAACCTGATTCCATTTGGGTCACATATTTTGAAACTTCCTATGGATCACAGACCTTTAGTATAAAGCCTGGTACTAACTGTGTCTCAGTGTCTGTGCAACGTTGCTTTCAGGTCTTTTCTTGGACTCCTGCCAGATCCCCGCTGTGCCTGTGGATTGCTGTGGACTTTGTTGTATTCCATATGAACTTCTGATGTCAGTCACCCACTGCACTACAGGGCCCAGCATTCCTATCGCCTAAGTATTGCTTATTGCTCCATCACTGCAGTTTCACCATTTTTGCTGCACTATTTATTTTGCCTGTTGTTTTTCCATTCCTGTGGATATTGAACTCATCCTTGTTACAGTTGTCAACTGCACCGTTACAGTGTTATCTTTGCATCACGGGGCTCAACCCCGCTCCGAACCCTAGCTACATTACAGGGCTCAACCCGCTACAATCTTCTTCGCATCACGGGGCTCAACGCCGCTCTGAACTCTAGCCCCACCACAGGGCTCAGCCCTGCTACAATCATCTCCGCATCACGGGGCTCAACCCCGCTCCGAACCCTAGCTACATTACAGAGTTCAGCCCTGCTACAATCTTCGCCGCATCTCAGGGCTCAACCCCGCTCCGAACCCTTGCTACATTACAGGGCTCAACCCTGCTATAATCTTCTCCGCATCACAGGGCTCAACCCCACTCCGTACTCTAGCCACGTTGCAGGGCTCAACCCTGTTCTGGAATTTCATCGTCTTGCAGGGTTTAACCCTGCTCCGTCTTCATTATACCACAAGGATCAAGTTTGCTTCATCTCTCACTGCACCGCAGGTCTCGGCCCTGTCCCGGAACTATATTATTCTGCAGGGCTCACTCTGTTCCGGATTTCCATTACTACAGGGTTCTACCCTGGCCAAGGTCCTCAATGCCATCCTGAGGTGTTAGCCTCATACTGGACTCTGGGTTCTCTACCACGTTAGTTCTTATATGTTAAAGACTGCATATATATTTGGGGATTCTCTCCTATACTTAGTATTGCATATAAGAATCTTCTGTATAGTGCCCTCTGGTTTTTGCGTTTTGTGTATTGTCTGATCCTTACTAACGGGATTTGTTGAGAGATGCAGCTTTTTTACACCTGTTTGTTTTTAAAGGCATTGTTTTTTCTTTTTATTTCTATTTGTATATCTATATAGGGGAAAAGAAAAAGGGAATGACTTCTAGTGAATGTAATAAAATATATTATTGTGGAAATACCTCTAGTACAGACAGACATGAGTTAGAAAGATTTTGGTTTTGTTCATTTGAGGCACAAGTCAAAAAATCTGCCGCCAGATTCTGGGGATTTGGAAATGAGTGCCTCATATATTAACTACATTAGATGAACATCGCACAATGAGCTACCTCCTCAAACTTGGGGCATGAACAGTATATGTTGGAGGAAAGAGCGAAGATGTGCACTGTGCAGAAGGATAAACACCACGTCAACCTTTCTTGAAATTTTAGGCTTAGACTCACTTATTGTTTAATTATGAGGGGACCTGGGACTGTTTTTAGTACATTTTACCTTTTGTATGTGTGAAGCTTTTTATTACATTGTGCTTGGAATTGTCAGAGAAATTAACTTCTCCACAGAAGTGCAACATAAAGGCACAAAATGGGTCGCTTTAAAAGTAAAGGACAAGATTTGAAGACCACCAGATCTGATAAGGCGCACATCTGCTTGCTGATTTCTTTTAACGATCTCGTTATCGTTCAATCACTCGGGAATCGTGCATATTAATGTCGGAAACTACCAGTGATGCGCACTACCGTTAGTCGTTTCCGACATCAATCATCGGCCGAATATGCTGAACAACTTGTCGATAACGTCAGATTGAGCATGTTAGAGGATGATTGATGTTCCTACACTGAACTACTGCTCATTCAGTGTAGGCACAGCACAGACTGAAACGACTGCACGATTACAATGTCGTAATCGTGCAGTCATTTTTTGGTCTGCTAGTGGAGATGATGTGGGGGGGGATGATGTGTCTGCCGGCAGACTTCCTTAGTGAGTCGCGGTGAGCGGGTAGCTGCTCGTGCGGCTCATGGGTGGGATCGATTCTTCTGCAATCAACGTGTTTCGCCTTAGGCTTCCTCAGGATAACAGAATTGACTGAGTCTCTGCTCATACACATGCTGGCTTGCAAGGCTAAAATACTGCATCTGATGACGTAGTCCCTGGCCTTGCAACTCCCTGAAAATGGGGGGGACACGTCCCCATTTCCGGTTATGCTGGTCTCCCCCATACCACCCGTTAATGCCTTTGCCTCTCAATAAGGAAGAGGCATCGAAAGGGCTGTGTGCGACAACGCAGAACCCATTCTGCACACTCGTAGAATGGGTCCTGCACACGGGCAGACTCCTGATAATCGGGTATCTGCGTTCAGCATTGCACTTGATTGCAATGCTGAATCAACCCCAAGGTTACCATATTTTAAAACCTATAGTGGGGGCAAAAATAATATTAATTTGCACATACCTTTCTAAGAAATATGTATGGTATGTTTTGAGCATGGGCCATAGAAAAGGCATAGAGCAATATATTACTGCTTGCAGTCACCAGCTAGTGGCAGATAGGCACAGTTGTAGCAATTGGGAGGCCTATCTGGTGTGGTGCCCAGCTCTATCTTTTTCTGTGTGTGGTGAAAGAGGGTGGGGCAGAGTCTCCTTCACTGCACACTCCAATTGTTCTTACCCTACTACATCGTCCAGAGATGAAGAGGTTAGGGTGCTGCTCTCTACTGAACAGCAGAAACGTTCTGTCTCTTGGTGTGAGCGCTCTGTGTGGCTATTAAACCATCAGTGGGATTCACCAGTGTGCTGCACACAATTGCTCTCCATTATAGGGTTGCTATATGTACTGGTTTTCCCGGGATTGTACTGAAATTGGGGTCGGTGTCGCAGCGTCACGAAAAACCGTATCCGGAACACCCAAATGTCCTGTGCTCTGGCGGGTGGAGGAGCAACTACTATCACTAACCAGAGACCCTTACATGCAGACCAACTACAGTATATTGGGGATCAGGTAGAGCGCTTACAAGTCCTCTCTGCAGCACACATCCCCGGATATATCCTCCCACAGCTACTGTAGATACATCGGTCAACAGGACAGCACTGAATACTTCTGACTTAAGCACACCAGCTCCAGTACTGTGGACATCACACTGCCAGGCACCTGTAGGTAAGTACGTTTTAGCTGCATTGCCATAGTTTGGGATTTTTATCTTTTAAATATAGCTGTCCTGACTATTTCTTTCATTTTGTTTGTCTTGTGACCTAAGCTGGGTACACACCTAAAGATTTTCTGTCCAACCATCCAACTAGTTGATTGGTTGGAATGAAAATCTGGTAACATATGGGAGTAACTGATGATCAGCAATTTGCTTCTAAATGCCAGAAAACAGATGAAAATGGTCATCAGACAAGTTTGTTAAATGTTTGATTTAAACCACAGGTTCTCAAACTCTGTCCTCAGAACCCCAAACAGTGCATGTTTTCCACCTGTGGATCTTTTAAAATGTGTCCGTGAGTAATGAGTACACCTGTGCACCTGCTGGGTGACCTGCAAAACATGACCTGTGTGGGGTCCTAAGGACCGAGTTTGAGAACCACTGATCTAAACAATTTGTTCAAACAACACTTTTTTTTGTCCATTTTCCGGTGTTTGGGAACAAATTGCTGATTGTCATTTGCTTTCATACCTTACCAGATTTTCATTCCAACTAATCAACTAGTTGGATGGTTGGACAGAACATTTTTAGGTGTGTACCCAGCCTTACCCCTGCCACCTGACCTGTGGATCTGGATATTCTAATTTGCCTGGGAAATCTGCTCAAGCATGTAGACTAGGGATTCCCAACCTCGGTCCTCAAGGTACACTAACAGTCCTGGTTGTAGTAATTTCCATGCTTAAGCACACATGCTTAAATCAAAATAACTAAGGTACTAATTAAGTCACCTGTGCTCAACTATGGCTATGCTTAAAATCTGGACTGTTTGTGTGCCTTGAAGACCGTAGTTGGGAACCCCTGATGTAGACTGCAACACTTCCAGTGTGTGCTTTTAAACTGTGCTATTCCTTCCAAGCTTATTACTTACCTGAGCCTCCTTCTGTCTGTGAACTCTGCAGATTCCTGATTGGAACAGTGGGTGTAGTCCAAATAGTAATGCTGGTCTTGAACTGCAGATATTGACGATGCAATTGCTCTCTGTGCATGCTGTTTCCTCTACACTTCCACAGCATGCTAGTATTCAGGCTGCACGCCAGAGTTCCCTCCGAAAACCCAGTATGGGCGCAGCTATGTTGGATTCAGTCACCTGACTCTCCTCCACCACTCAGAGTGCTGCTCCCTGACCACCCGACTGTAACAGCCAATACCTGCGAGTCACAGGGTATAAGTATCCTGCACTGACAGCATTCAGTGCCTGAACTTTGTCGTTATTAGATCATACTTGCCTACTTTCCCGAGAGTTGCGGGTGGCTCCCGATTTTTCATGTAACCCCCCCCACACCCCTGAAAGAGTAGGCAGATCTCCAGCATCCCGCCCACTTACTAGTGAAGTGGGCAGGATGGGGAGATTTTACGAGCAATTGGGTCCGTAGGGAGTTGGAGGGACTGAATGACACAAATCTTGTAATTTAGCCCCAACCCTCAAAGCATATCCATGATTCGTAGGTGTTTCCTGTAAAGGGGAGGGGCGTAATGACGGTTATAGTCTGGCCCTGCCCCTGAAGCTGAGAGCAGCTCTCCTCTGCGGGCTGCTCCTGGGAAGGATTCCTAAAAAGTCAGTAAGTATGTATTAGACGCCCTAGCTCCTTGACTAGCCAGCTACGGTTCCTGTCGCTACCAGTTACCATCAGTCCTAGCCGACACCTATAACTATCGGTCTTACCTGATACTTATTACAAACTGTTCCAGCGGATACCTATTATCGATCAGCGTATATCAGCATCGGTTCCAGTGAATACCTGTTACCAAAGGTTCTAGCCAATACCTGTTACCATCAGTTACAGCTGATATCTGTTACCATCGGCTCTAGCCAATACCTGTTACAGGCGATATCTATTATGTCGGTTCTAGCTGATACCTATCATCATCGGATTGAATCCAATTGTACTCCAGTCCGGTCCCAATCTGGTTCCAGTTTGCACTCCATTCCGGTCACAATCTGGTTACTGATGTGTGGCATAATGTGCAATAAGGGTACTACTGTGTGGAGTAATGTGCAATAAGGGGCAATATTGCATGGTGTAATGTGCAATAAGGGTACTACTGTGCAGCATAATGTGCAATTAGGCTACTATTGTGTGGCATAATATGCAATAAGGGTACTGCTGTGTGGCATAATTGAATAAGTTTACTGCTGTGTGGTATAATGGGCAATAGGGGTACTACTGTGTGGCATAATGTGCAAAAAGGGTACTGCTGTGTGGCATAATTTACAATAAGGATACTATTGTGTGGCATAATGTGCAATAAGGGTGCTATTGTGGCGTAATGTGAATAAGGGGCATTACTGTGTGGCATATTGTGTATAAGGAGGTGTTGTGAATAAGGAGCATTACTGTGTGGCATTGTGAGCACTACTGTGTGGAGTTGTGTGGCATAATGTGAATAAGGGGTACTACTGTGTGGCATAATGTAAGTGGGTGGCATTATTGTGGAGTATCATGATGACACACCCACATTTCAAGTGACTACACCCCTCGTGACATGTAGCCACCCCTATTTTTGGGCATACGCTGCCTCGAAAAGAAAAATTGTATGTGCAATACTGAAGGTGACATAGTGTAAGTTCTGGTGAGGGGTTGAAACTGGGACCACTCATTACCGTTTGGGGGTGGCCCCACTGACATCACGAGTGATGTCAGTGGGAGAGATTTCGGCTCTGTGAGAGCCTAAATCTCTGGGGCTTGCGGCAACGAGACCTTACCACAAGGGTCTCATCGCAAGCCCAATGCTCGCGACCATCTTCCTGGCCGCTCGCTATAGCTGTGGGTGGTCACCCACGGCTGTGTGAGCGGCCAGGAGGCCGCTCTAAAAAACAAGAAGGCCAGCCCTGATTCAGAGCGAGCGCTCTGTCAGAGTGTCCAGCTCTGAATCAGGGCCTCAGTGCCCACAATCATCCCATTTGATCACCAAAACAATCTCACTGGCTTCCAACATCCTTCTCACTGCATACAGTTATCTCATTTAGAATACACATTCAGCTACCTTACTTTTTAAAATATCATACTCTATGCATGTACACTTTCTTCCCCAATATGCCTCCATGCTGCTATATATTCCCCAATCCCTACTGCTGTGTGGTCTCCCAACTGTGATAGTCTGTGTTCCCTCATCTGCACCAATGTTTTTCCCCAGCCGCACTGCCCCGCATCCATGCCATCTTCACAGCCATGTTGCTATCTTTCTCTCATCTTTCTTCCTCCATCTGCACTACTCTGGTCCCCTAACCGTGCAACTCTGTCTCCCCCTACCACCAGCACAACTCTCTTCCTGCCCATCCACACCAATCTGTCTTCCCCAAACCCTACTGCTATGTGGTCTCCAAACTATGCTGTTCTCTCATCCGCACCGATCTGTCTTTCTCCATCTGCACCTCCCTGCATCCATTCCACTCTGTTTCCTTCTGCACTACTGCCTTCCCCTAAGCTACGCCACTGTCTTCCTTTCCTCTGTGGCACTCTTTCTTCCACCATCTGCACCACTCTGTCCCCCCCAACTGTGCAACTCTGTCTCCTCCCCCCACCCTTTACTAATCCTGTACTGTTGTGTGTTCTCCTATTTGTGCTAGTCTTTATTCCCTTATCTGCCCCAATCTGTCTTTATCCATCTGCACTGCTCTGTCTTCCCATGTCCATGCCACTCTGTTTACCCCCATCCACATCGCTGTTTCCCCCCCCTCCCCATCTGCACCACTGTTTTTCACCCATCTGCATTACTTTGGCTACCCCCCCTCTATACTGCTTAACCTTCCCTCCTCTGCACGCCTTTGTGTCTCACCTATCCACGCTGCTGAGTCTCCTCCCCCCCCATCCATACCACTTTTATCCCATCTGCACAGCTCTATTTTCTGCTTTGACCTCGGTTGCATAGGCTGCATGTGTGTATTCCAATGAGCACACATTTCTGTGAATTAGCAGCTCCACCATTTTGTGAGTGACAGCAATCTGTGAGAGTGCTGAATCTGCAGTTAACCACAGGGTGTGATGGCATACCATATCTGTATTGCGCAAGCAACATGTCCATTAAGGCGTCAGCCTTAATGATTGTAATTTCATTGCTTTTTGGAGTTTGAGTGGCAGAAAATTAATCGGTTTTGTGAATTTTCAGATCATGTCTAAGCAGCGTTAATGTGACATGTGAAACTGTAAGGTTTTTTTGTCTATGGTATTTCATAGCTTTTTTTAAACTTTATTAACTATCAGGGTTTGGATGAGCAAACCGAGCCACCTGTAGGGGAGAAGGGCAATAAAAATGGTACATTAATGCAGATGGAAGAGGGGACAGCACACAGGAGGTTGGTTTGGGAGGTGCAGAGTGCGAGATGGCTGTAGGCGTGTGGAGCAGCGGTGGTGCAGTGCAAAGGGGGCATCAGTGGGCGACAGAGGGCTCACGGGTAGTGCGTATGCACCTGAGAAAATCAAATCAATAAGTCACAGATGCACGAATGCAGCAGGGGGTGGCAGCCTTAAGCTCCTTGACATGGCTGCCACTCCCCCAGGACGTCTTCAGCTGGAGGGTGACGGCCTTTAAGCTCTTTTTCCTGGCCGTCACCCATCCAGGGCTTCCGCGGCGTCTTCTGTCTTCGGCAGCTCTTTTCTGCTGCCTCCCTGCCGCCAACTGAGGACACGGCAACTCGCGCTGGCAGTATTTAAGCCAGCCGATGGGGCGGGGCAATGACATTGCGAGCCGTGATTGGCTCGCGACAGCCATCTTTGAATTCAAATATGGCGCTGATGCGCTATTTTTGAAATGGGCACGCTTGGTTCTCACCATTGAATTCAATTTTGAGAACCGCTCATCGGCTGAGAGGCGGAGCGCTCCGCATCGGGATTTCTGGACTGAAATCTCGCAGCGGAGCTGTTACTCGGGTAGTAGTGTTCTTAGAGAACACTACTAATGTTCATGGGCTCATGTAATTCATTTTTATTTTTTTTTGTGCCAAGACCCAGGATTTGCCTACTTTGGAACGAAGCGGACAGATCCACGCATAGGAGGTGAGTATGAAATTTTTTATTACAGGTAATCCATTGGATTGTCTACTTGAAAAGAGGACAGATTGGCTTAAGGGATACTAGGTGAGTATGTGAGATAGTGTATGCATGTGAGAGTACATGTGTGTGCATGTATGTTTTAATAAAATTACACTTTTCTACGGTGTGTGTTGTGTGTTTTTTTTAGTATTGCTTTTGTTGTGAAACTACAGCTATCAGCACGCCCGTAAAGCCCAGCATGCTGATACTTGTTGTTCTCCAAGTGCCAGCATGCGGGGGAGGCTTGCTGGGAACTGTAATTTCCCAGCAAAAGACAATATTTTAATTTAATTGCACCACACTTTACATAATCAACCCGGCACCCACCGCCCAGGGGGACACCTTTATTGGGGGGGGTCCCCAATTCCCCAGGGATCCCTGGGCTGACTAGCAGTCAGAGGTGATGCTGCGGCTGGGGGGGCCAAGTGAAAGGGTTCCCCTGGCTGTGACATCACCCCCCTCCCCCTGCTAAAAGGGTCCGGTGCTGGTTCTGGGAAATACAGGGGCAGGCCCTATGCATTTTTTCCCCCTGTATTTCCAGAACCAGGACTGGCTCAGAGCCCAGTGCTGGTTGCTCTGATTACGGGGGACCCCTACATAATTTGTCCCCCATATTTTGGTATCAAGACTGGTTCTGAAAAGCTTGGTGCTGCTTGTGCTTTATACGGGGGACTCCTACGTTGTTTGTCCCCTGTATTTACCACAACCAGTACTGAGGCTCCATAGCCCGGGCTGCTTGGTTTTTTGGGGGGTGGGGGTCACACCTTTTTTTTTTGTTTATAGTTCTTTTTCTAAACAGGCAGCCGGACCTGGTTGTGCTTTAATGTAGGGGACAAATGACATAGGGGTCCCCTGTATTTAAGCACAACCAGCCCTGGTTTCCAAAATACGGGGGACAATGACGTAGGGGTCCCCTGTAAGTTGCGCAACCAGCACTGGACTCTAATCCAGTCCTGGTTCTGGAAATACAGGGGGAAAAAAATGAGTAGGGACCCCCTGTATTCTCCAGAAAGAGCAAGGGACTAATTCTAACGGAGGGCTGATGCCACAGCCAGGGGAGCCCTTTCACTGGGCCCCCCAGCCACAGCATCAACCCTGACCGCTAGTCAGTTCAGGCCAGGGATCCCTGAGGTGACCCCCCCCCCCCCCCCCAATAAAGGGGTTCCCCCTCAGGGCACCCCAGGCCTAGGCTGATAGCCCGGGGCTATCCCCAGGACCCCTGGGCCAGGTTGATTGTGTGATGTGCATTTTAAAGAATATTTTTTTTTACAGGTGAACTATAGGTCCCAGTACGCCTCCCTGCATGCTGGTACTTGGGAAACTACAAGTACCAGCATGCTGGGCATTAGGGCCTACAGCCACCTGTAGTCCACCTGTAAAAAATATATATATATATTAAAATAACACAACACACTTTAATATTGTAAGATTTTATTTTACAGGTCTTCACCTGGGGTACGGCGGCCTTTAAGTTCTTTTACGTGGCTGCCACCACCCCAGGGCTTCGGCGTCTTTGCCTGGCGGGCGCCAAGGCTTCGGCGTCTTTGCCTGGCGGGCACCAACCCACCACGGCTTTGGCATCTTCACCTAGTGGGCTGCAGCCTGTGTCAGTTTCTACTTGCCCACCGACCACTAGGACTTCTGGCGCCTGGCGAGCGCCAACCCGCCAGGACTTCGGTGTCTTCAAAAGAAAAAAAGGGATCACTGCACCAGTCATTTTATTAATAAATGAGATAAACCCCAAATGTTACTATAAATAAATCCATGTTATTAAGTACTGGGGGTGCTGCCTAATGACAACCAAACAAGTAATTCAACAAGAAGAAAAAGAAAGAGAGTTGTCTTTGGTGGCATACAAACATGAAATAAAAATTAACGTTTATTGATTGTCATTAAAATATTGTAGTATCAAGAGCGAAATATTAAAACTTATTATACACACACACATACAATAATTGCATAAGCAAATAAAATAACAAAAAAGGGAAGGGTGTGAAATAATTTAAAAATCCCAATTAGCACTTATATACTGTATACATTACAATATAATATGTTCCGATGTACAAAATGTGGCGGCAAAATAAATTAACAGACCAATGAATACACCCACAATCCGGGAGGATTCTATATCAATATTAAATACCTTAATATTTTGGATCACTTATCCAATCATATGGGAACATATGTCATTGGGAGTAAACCTATAAGGGATATCTGATCTCATTAATTATTATGTAAATTTTAATGAATCTACAATGTATAAGAGTTAATATTAATCCTTCCACCAGTGTATAAGGCATATAGAATATCTGTTAATTCATAACCTGTTAATGATGACATGCGCTATTATAAGCTACTCAGTATTTGCAATTCACAGGTGTTATTATTAGTGGCTTTGTAGTATATCTATTATGAACATCATATTTTTTATCCCTTTATCCGGCAGTTCAAATTAATTGTATACTTTTACAATGCACACAAACTCCTTTATTAGGTAGTTTAAATTATTTATAGGTAGTTTATATTAGATTTCCTGTTACAATATGCAAGTATGGTCGGTGCAGGATAACTCATACTGATCATCAGAGATCTGTCATATAATTATATTTATTAAAACGATCGTGTAACAGGTTACGCAATAATATTTAATTCTCAGCTTCCATAATATATCATGTAGTGTTCATCGGTGTATTAATTGTCCAGTCACACACCTCCTTATTAGGTAGCATTAGGTTGTCTATATATCATTATATTGATCATTCACCACTTGCATTTATAAGCGGAATACTTCACATTCAGTGTTGGGGATTATTCACATAAATGTTATCTACATGATAATCATTCATAATCAGTTAATTTAAAGATAACATTTAAATGTGTTCTGTGATGTTTCTAATCCCCAGCTGCCACATTGTATCTATTGCAGCTTCACTATGTATCTAATGTTACCATAGGAATAATTGGTGTACCGCTGTACTGAACCTTCGTGCCTGCAAATATGAGCAGGACAGTTCACATATTGCATCGGGGCTTAACTACCTATATTTGCCGATAGAATAACCCCCAATCCACTAAGAGGTTCATCCGAAAATTCATATACAAATAGTATTCCTCCTCCATATATTGATGGAGAGACAGCACCTTAATGGATTCAGTGATGTCTCTAATATTCTGCCGGCAAGTAGTATCTTTTGCAACTAAACTAAGTAACAATTGCCGCCATCATACAATTCCTTACTAGGCAATATTAAACAATCAGTATGCTATTACAATGAGCCATCAATGCCTACAATTTCGAGTGGGACAATTCGCATGAAACATCAGAATTAATCATATTTCGTGTGTATATTTTTAGTGTCACTAGCGGGATGAACGCCAATGCGCGTTTCGCTATAGATTAGCTTTCTCAAGGCTGCCTTTCTCTGTGTCTTTGCCTTGTGGGCGGCAGCCTGTGTTAGCTCTTTTTCGTGGCTGCCTCCCACTAGGACTTCTGGCGTCTTTGCCTGGTGGGCGCCAACCCACCAGGGCTTCGGTGTCTTCGCCTAGTGGGCAACAGCCTGTGTTAGATTTTTTTTTGTGGCTGCCTCCCACTAGGACTTCTGGTGTCTTCGCCTGGCGAGCGCTAACCTGCCAGGGCTTTGGCGTCTTCGCCTGGCGAGCGCCCACCCGACAGGGCTTCTGGCGTTTTCACCTGGGGGGTGGCTGCCACCTCCTAAGGGCTTTTGTGGTCCTCTTCAGGTGCCGTCGTCTCCAATGACATCGCGAGTCGTTATTGGCTCATGACGTCATTGGCGGCGGCACCCGGTAGCTGCCGGTCCGGCACCATGTCTGGTGTTGGCGGCAGGCCTGGATCCGAGAGGATCCAGTCTCCGCCAGCCATTCTGCCAAGTACGGCAGCGGCACCCATTTCAAAAATGGCGCCTCAGCGCCATTTTTGAAATGGGTGCTGCTGCCGTACTCGGCAGAATGACTGATGGGGACCGAATCCTCTCTGATCCAGGCCCGCCGCCAACGCCCGCACCGCCGCTGCCGGACCCTCTGGCACCGCTGAGTCCCACCGACATCCGCGACCTGCCGCTGATGTCCCAACTGTCACCTCCGTGTCCCCGCCGCTGCTACCATTGGTGTTTTACAGCGCCTCTATCACCCACAAACGACTGCCATCTTTGTGCACCCAAGTGAAGCCACAGTGAGTACACCTGCTGGAGATTACTGCTGAGGCTGCACAACAAGTTGAAAAGTCCTATCTTTATAATAGCGCATTCTTGAGGTAATAGTTTTTAAACTTTGTAATTTACCTGAACCCCAAAAGCACGTACCCTGGCACAATAGCTGCCTAATAAAACAAACGTCAAGTCTAAATTCGCCACCTACCCTGAGTTTTGGTTCCCAAAAAAACCCCATAGACTACAACAGAAAAGTGGTCCTAATTGAGAATGTCAGAAAAATGTGACAGTTGAAGCATTAGATTACTCCCAAATCCTAATTTTTTTTTAATGTTTTTGCACTGAAATTTGGCATGCAGCACCCAGTGACAGTTCTACCCGGCCATGCCAAATTTCAGATCCGTACCTCTAATAGCTTTTGAGGTGTAGCCCCTTGAGCACCCTGCCCCCCCTTTCGGTATTCTCTATGGAGAAATCTGTTTTTTAGATGCAGCCTTAATATAAGGGCACTACTGTGCCCTTTATAATATAATATATTCATTGGTCTTTATGTTTGTCTGTCCAGTTATGCTTTCGGTCAGCCCTGCACTGATTCTGATGAAACCAACGTGAAGTGGTCAGGTTGGATCCTGGCCAGGTTAAAGGGGGGGGTCAGGGTCCCAGTCAGACCTCCCGTTGGTGTACGCTGGACAAAACTTCGACCCGGGGAGCCTCTTCTGAGCCTTCCATTGGATGGATTTGGATGAAAATTTCACGGAGCGGTAACATTGGATTCCAGAAGACATACTAGGGCGTTGAGGTTCTGGCTGGACCTCCTGTTGGTGTACACTCGGCCGAACTTTGACCCTGGGAGCCTGTTCTTGGCCTTCCACTGGATGGATTTAGATGAAAACTTCAGAGATGTGGCAATTGGTCTGGGATGCCTGGCAATTGGTCTGGGATGCATAACTTAATAACTTGAAGATTTAAACCCGGGCAACGCCGGGTATTTCAGCTCTCCCGTTGGTGTACGCTGGGCAGAACTTTGACCCGGAGAGCCTGTTCTCACCCTTCCACTGGATAGATTTGGTTGAAACTTCACAGATGGGTTCCAGTTGGTCTAGGATGCCTAACTTAATAACATGACCTGGGAAGCCTGTTCTGGGCCTTCCACTGGATTTGGATGAAAACTTCACAGAGGGGTGGCAATTGGTCTGGGATGCTTAACTTAATAACTTGAATATTTAAACTCGGGCACTGCTAGGTACTTCAGCTGGTCTTGTATATAAAATTAATTGGTTTGTTTGATTGTCTCCCCGGTTTTGCATTCGAACACCCCTGCACTGATTGGGATGAACCCAATGCGAGGTGGTGCAGTTGGACCCTGGCTGTGTTTAAGGGGGCTTAGGGTCCTGTTAGGACCTCCTGACCTGGGGAGCCTGTTCTGAGCCTGCCACTTGATGGATTTAGATGAAAACTCGGAGTGGCAATTGGGATGCCTAATGGAGTGGTTGGGGTCCCGGTCGGTCCTCACGGCAGAGTGCGCCTGGCAGAACTTTGACACAGGGAGTCTGGAGTCTGTTCTGGGCCTTCCACTGGATGGATTTGGATGACCTCCTATAATAATCTCCAAAATATATATAATTTAATGTAAAATTTGTTACAGTTAAAGTTTAATAAAATTATTGTTCACTCTACATAAGGCAGTCAAGGCAAAAAATGTTGTGTTCACTCTACTGGGCAGGTCACTTCATCGGGTGTTCACCCCAAGTTGATACAGTAGACATCTGATGGAGTAAAGGTAAACAATTATTTTATGAAAATATCATCCTAAAACAATCACCTAAATATGTACTATGGTTGATATGTCCCATTTTATATTTTTTTTATGAGTAAAGTTCATTTTCATATTTTAAATATTAAAGTAAACACATTTTTCTGTATTATAAAATTAAAAGATTAAACTTTAAATGTCAGCTCGGAATACAGACACTTGTCAGAATCCCGACCGCTGGCATCCCAACGTGAGAACTGGGCTTAGGGGGAGGGCTAGGGATAGGCACTAGGGGGAGAGTTAGGGTAAGGGACTAGGGGGGAGGGTTAGGCCCTAGGGCGGGAGATTTGGTTTAGGCACTGGGGGGGAGGGGAAGGGTTAGAATACTGACCAACAGCTGCCGGTATCCTAACCCTGTTGGGATGCCAGCATTGGGATTCTGACCGTCGGCATCCTGTACCCAATCCACTGTAGTATTGTTTTGTATGTTTGAATCTTTTACTTGCACGGATCAATGTATGTCTAGACGTGTGCTTTTCTGCAACGCGTATATAGAACTGGACTATGCAAAATGCATCCTATTTGAAGGTGGTGGGAAAATCATGTCCTTCTCTGGGGAGAAAAAAGAGGGTGCACCTTTCCCAGAAGCCAGGAAGTCCCCTAAATGCTTCTCCACACCTTAATAATCACCCACAAAACAAAATCTTACCCTGACGCTTTTTTTTTCTCTCTAATAAATAGAACTAAAATTCTCAGTCTGGGCTTTCAGTTCCATGCGTGATCCTGCTGGGCAAGTATAGCGGCTAAATAAGTAAGCTTTAGTAAGCAAAAATTCACAGCCAGCTAAATAGCTTCTTACAGAGGAGTACCATCAGCAATTCAGGTACATAAAAGTACAGCTTACAAGAACAGCATTCACAGGAATACAGCAAACAGGTAGGTCAGGGTCTGTAGTGTCCATCACACAAAGGGATGCTAAAGGTACACACCGTCTTATCGCTAACACTGACTGTCCCATATAAGCAGGTTTATATACCTTAGCTCCTCTTAACTGAAGAAAGGGTGAGAACTAAGAAGGGGAACAGCAGCTGAGTGCTGCTGGGAGTAAAGGTACAGCTGTTGGGGCATGGTGCCAGGCTGCAGAGCTGAAAGCCCTATGCTGGGACTGGGAGCTTGTCTCCCAGTGTCCCAGCACGGTGGTCTGGCTCCTACACTTTCATCCTGGCTCCTAGGTTGTAGAAACATTTGTCAAGCGCTGTCTTATACTTATTCATATCTTTATCTTGTTTGCGATGTATATATATTAAACAGCTCTATACAATGCTGCAATTTATCATCTGTGTAATTTATATATATATATATATTTTTTTATCTTTTTATTCAAAATTCAGTAAATTACGTACATACAAAAATGTTACACCAAATGTATATCTTGCATCATAAAAACAAATAAATGCAATACAGTACATACATGTTGTGGAATATTGAGTATCTGAATTTTGTCGTTTTTACTTTTTATGGGGATAGGGAAAGAGTCTAAAACATACCCCCCAAAAACAGGTATATAAACCGTCAGGGCCGTAGCTAGGGTGGTGCGGTCGGTGCCACCGCACAGAGCGGAACAGCCCTGAGGGTGGAACACCGGCCGCCCACCAGCTTATCTATCTGAGCTGGACAGCCGCTGCTGCGTGGCCGCGGCGCGGGGAAGCTACATGCCTTCGCCCACTAAATTCAGTGACTGCCAGTCACAGGAGGAGGACAGCCCCTAAAGCCATAGCCAGCCGCAGTGTATGATTGTGCGGCTGGCTCTAAATAATTTCTGGCAGTGTGCCATCCGGTGCCTGTTCCCCCATCCGCAGGTGCCCGTTTCCCCACCCATCAGTGCCCGTCCCCCTCCCACTGCCGGAAGGTCTCTGCCATATGCAGGCAGCAGAGTCCGGCATTGTGTCCCAGCTGCCACGTGCCCTTCTGCCCACCAGCCAGTGTGTGTATGGCCATCCCCTGCCGGATACAGTGACAGGGGTCACAGGTTAGCCCCTCATTCTGCCCGGATGACTATGTGGCTGGTTGGGCCCTGGAGCCCTGTTTTTACTGCTGGTGCTTCCCTCCTCTGCTGCTCACCTTTGGATGGATCCCTCTCAACTCCACCTTTTCAACCCTCAGTTGGAGTCAGCAGCAGCTGGTAAGTAATACCAGATTTCAGTTAGTATTCCTCTAGTGTGTACCCCACTTCCTATGTGTACCCCTCCACCATTTGTGTATCCCTCCTATATGTACCCCTACACCTTTGAGTACCCTACCTTCTATATTTGCCTCATTACCTTTGTGTTCCTCACCACCCCAGTGTACCCCACAACATTTTTCCTATCAGTGCCAATGTTTATTTTCAAGCAAAGGATATGCAATTTATGGGGGGCCTATGTATTTATTTTTTCCTATGGGTGCCAGTGTGTGTGTATGTTTGCCTCAAATATTAAGTATCCCCCGGATGTATTAAGGAAGGACTGCAGCAGGTATCTCCGATACCTGCTGCAATCCCTCCACTCCCGCAGGCAGCCACACCTCCCATAGAAACCTATGGGGGATGCAATGCTGCCAGATCTACCAATATCTGGAATGCGACGCATTCCCGATATTTCGCCCCTCAGCTAAGGCTTATGGCTACACACCGCATAACTAGCTGGCAGAAGGATTCTCAGGAACCCTCCCACGGCAATGGCTGCCAGCCACCAGGACTTTGCGTGCGCAGCAGCCCCGGAACTGGCCGGCAGCTCTCCGGAGACATTGCAGGGACGGGCTCCTTTCGGAGCCCATGTCCCTGCATGTCCCGGATGATACATCCGGCCACCATGATCGCATTTTGTATTGCGATCATTGGCGGTTATTGACATGCCCTGATCGCATTGCAAAAGCGATCATTAATAAATGGGCCCCTATGTGTTTGAATGAGAGGTGCAAAGGGTGAGAGATGAAAGGTAGGAATGAGATGGATGCATGACACACCTCATTTTTGAGTGTGCACACTCCACATGACACGTTTCCACACCCCTCATGGTACGTAGCCATGCCCACGTCGACCACTGTGTATGTATATAGATAGATAGATATATATATCTATCTGTGTGTGTAAAGGTTTTTTGTGAAATATATTTAATAAGTATTTAATAAGAATTCTATACATAGATTAACAGATCAACAATAATAAATAGATATCACATAATATGGAACTGCAGCTCTCACCAATCTAATTAAGCTCAAATACGGGCACTATAAAAATCATACCCAGTTCATCCATAATATCGCTATCGATATGATTTTATAGTGCCTGTAATTGAGCTTAATTAATTTGGTTATTGTTGATCTGTTAATCTATGTATAGAATTCTCATTATATATATTTTACAAAAAGCCAAGAGTCAGGGCTGTAGCTAGGGTGGTGCGGTCGGTGCCACCACACACAGCTGCCTTTATACTTGCAAACTCCGGCAATTGGTGGGGGGAGGGGGGCACCAATGCTCTTTCTCGCACAGGGCAGCAAAATGTCTAGCTACGGCTCTGTAAACCATATTTAAAGTAGTAAATACTATTAGACTCAGGGTTAATAAAATAGATTATAGAATAAAACAAAAATGAAGGTAAGTAAACAAAATGTAATGAAAATAAAATGAATCGTCAAAACATACAATGATTATATATTATGTTAGGTATTCCTCAGTGAGAATAAATCCTACAATGTGATATCATGTACCGATTTTAGCCGTCAAGATATTCGTCTCATCAAAGATCAAGTGGTATTGTCAAAAACTTTCATAATACTATCGGATGTTGTAGTAGGTAGAAAGTCTTTCAATATTAAAAAGAGCAGCGCATCTATCAAAATATATTCTATTTAACAATTCAAATTTCACAATTTCTAAAGACTGGACTCCTTTTGATAGCCAAAACTGTAAAATCAGTTTTTTTTGCTATGGTTATTATGATAGTTGTTAATAATGGCAACAATTTGTTATGAATTAGATTTGGGACCCAAGAAGAAAAGTCTGCTAATATAAATGCTTCCCAAGGAAAGGGAAGATTGCTCTTTGTATCTGTTGGACAAAATTATGAACTTTATACCAAAATTTCTTGATCTTAGAGCATTGCCATATGTTGTGAATAAAGGTGCTAGAGGAGCATTTTAGACAACAAGCAAACTTAGGGTCTGACTTGGTAATTCTGCTCCATTGCGCTTGGGAAAGATAGGCTCTGTTAAGAAATTTTATATAAATTTCTTGGAGTTGAGCTGATTTTAGCCACTTTAGGATCGATGGGAGTAGTTTCATGGTTCTAACGATACTGCCTTTGAACCTCTATATACCCCTGCCTATACCTTCTAATATCCTGCCTATAAACCTCTAATTTGAGTATGCAGTCATACAGTAAATAAAGACTCCAAACCTAGAATCTGTGGTTCCAAAGCACAAAGTATTATTCAAGTAAAAGTACAGCAGTTACACGCTATGATCCTCATATAATCTTAGCGCAAAGAGATTATACAGACCCAAGTACAATTATACATACGCAGTGCTCTCTGGTCCAGATGTAGGCATCAGCAAGAAACCCCTCATCAATCAGCATTCAGCACGAAGACCAGGAACCCAGGGTCAGAGCACACATATTTATACCCCCCAGGAATAAACAACACAATAGAGAAGTTTGTTGCTAATACCATTGGTCCTAAAGGAGAGGGCATATGTTACAAGGCATTTAACAGGTTGGTTCAAATAGACACAATCCAGCCTCTAACAACTGGTGGTCTCTGGTTTCCCGCCTCATGCAAATCCTAACAATTGTTCATATAATGTACATTTTGTTGCTTGAAGCCTCTGCGGTCCATAAGTTGAGAATGCATGTTACGATCTCTCCATCGATATAACCGGAATACTGTTGAGAGAGTACGCATCAGTACAATACCAAACATGGCTTACTTATCACGTATAAAACCTTAGTTACAAAATAACCTTTATTTCTTAGCAATGATAATAAATGTGCATACTCGAATCTTATACCTTATAGCTTATGGAACCTTGTATGTGAATATGTAATGTGTGAGTATGTGGGGTTTGATGTAAAGACGCTAGTTAACTTGGGGCAGATGCATGTGCATGGCGCTAGTATTCAGCGTTTTCATACAGGGTCTTATGTATTTGCTAATATGCGACTAGTTAACAGCGCAATTGTGCGTATTAATGTGTGTATGAGAAATGGTGGAAGATGCAATCGCATGATGCTAATAGTAATATCGCCACATGTACTAAAGTGTGAGTTTATCTAAAAATGGCGCTTAGGCAACCATTCGCAAAATGGCGTCTTGCGATCTCATTTCCAAGATGGCGTCTTGCGGCCAGTCGCAATATGGCGTCACTGCGATCCAATTTTAAACTGATCTTGTCTCAGCCAATTATCCAGCTTCGACAGTCCACCCTTTGATAGCGAACAACATGCTATCACAATCTGATTTTAAAATATAATTTAGGCTTACATTTATATACTATTTAGTGTTATTATGGGATGGCAAAAGGTGGTTCTTAATCCATCAATAATGTGTCTCTGAGTGGGGACATAAAACTACTATTATACGCACACTGTGGATCTTTGAAGATCATGTGAAAGGTGGTGGGGATACACCAGTCCTATAAAGGCAGTCTTGAAGGGGAAATTTGAGACTTTACATTATCTGAGATGTTTTAAAATAACATTTCAATAATACATTCTATGCATGTCTAAATATAATACATTAAATGATGGTATTTCCTAGTTCAGGGTTGTAATGCAGTTCTGTATTTACCTTGGTATTCATACTGACCACCATCATAATTTCGTTCTTTCGTTTTACTCTATTTTTACATTTTCCACCCTTCAACACAATAGGAACACACCGGACACATATGCCAATTATTAAGATGACAATCAGTATAAGGATTAAGAATTTGCCGATGCTGGCGATCACTTCCTGGACCCATTCCCCTAGACCTGAGAACCATTTCACTGGGTTCAGCCATGAAACCCATCCTTCTATCTTCTCCCCTACTTCAGCCACTGAAGCATTATGGTTCTTATGAAATTCCCATTTTAGCTGCAGAATTTCATCCATCTTCCGGTCTATCATTTCCTTAGGGTCGCAGGTATCATTGGTGACATAGGTGCAACATTTTACTCCAAATTGGGTGGCCAACGTTACGCAATACCCTCCAGTAACAGCAGTTAAATAATTTAACACTAGCCTGTGTTGCACCAGTTCTTTCTTGTACGCTTGCAATTCTCTCCCTGTATACCTGAATGTGTCATCGTACATCTCGGTGATATTATACTTTAGCAAGTTCCTGAATACATCTAAAGTTTAATGTAGCCCGAGCGATCCTGGTGGGATCCAATGCTACTAGAACTTGAAAGCCAGTTGTCTCACTAATTAACTGAGTGGCTTTGTGCACGTTACCAGGTATCATATTTCATTTGCCTCTGTGTTCATATTGTGTGTGAAGATATGGTGACGGTGTGTTTTTATGTATACCCAGCATTTCAAAATGTGTGAGGGTCATAACTTCTGGGACTACTCTTCCCAGGTAACACAAACCTTTGGAACTCGGGGAGAGCCACTTATACGCTTTTCTTCCACATATAAAATATACATTATCAGGGAGAACATAAGGAATGGTATGCATTATTATCATTAAGCACATTTCCCTTGCAAACAATCCTATTTCTGGGTCTTCCATCTGGTACATGCAAGTTTCTGGCTGTATTATTTTAGCACAATAACCATCTGGCACCTTACCAATAATTTTTTTAGTGGAACTCAATGCATACCAGTACCTAAAATGTCTCCCACTAGATTTAATTGAGCGTAACAGATCATGGTTTATGGACTCATTATCAGTTCTTTGTGAGAAGGTCATCGTCTGACTATTCCCTGTCACTTCCCAACTCCCAGGTTTATTGGGGTTATGTTTAAACACAAAAGTGATCTATCTACTTGGAATTGATAGAGTTTGAAATGAGGTGGTTTGGATGAGAGGAATTTTCCATCCAAGGTTTTCCCTTTCTGTAATTCTAAAATTTCCGTGATATTCAGTGGAAATGGCACCAACCCTACATTATGCTGTCCCTGTGGCACATGTGAACACACCCAGCGATCAGTTTGATTTAACACTTTGCCTACCATGCTATGATAATCCTCTAAAGGATACCCACCCCAGTACGGGTTATATTTAGGCTGGCACCGCTGGATACAATTCTCATCAACTAGGGACCCACAAAGCTCTCAAATACAGGAATCTTCAGACGATAAACCTCCACACCGTCCCCGAGTATCCGGAAAAACAGCTCTCTTAACAATAACAGTACTAAGATTGGTCAGACACTCCCCTGATTGGATTTGCACTCCTTCTGACTCCACTCCATCAGCTCTGCCATCAACTCCTCTCTCCACAATCGGTCCCCCTTCACAGAAACCGGACATTCCTGAACCGACCAGGATGATGAACACTCTAAAAGAGAACATGAAAATGAACACAGCAGGGCCATCCATTGCCACAACAAGACCTGCAGATTTCTGTTAGTTCAGGTATCTCACTACAACCTTTTCAATCCTCCCGGAACAAGTTCACGAGCGACAGGTCCACGCTATCAGCCTTGTCTACGACTTGTTTCTCCACCGGTTGATTGACCTTTTTGCAGTGAGTGGAATGGACCCAGGTATCTCTCTCAGCCACCTTCAATGATGTAGTACTTGTCAGCAGCACCTAATATGGACCTTCCCACCGATCAGTCAAACAACCTGAACGCAAGAAATTTCTGATCATAACATATTCTCCTGGTTCAACATCAAGACAGTTAGTTTCAGGCATATCATTGGACAACAATTTCAGTTTCTGCTGCTGTTGTTTTAACTGCTTACTCATTGATATAAGATACTTTACAGTTACCTCTTTGTTGCCTTTCAAGTCTTCCTGTGGACTTATAATCAAATGAGGTTGTCTACCGAACAGTATTTCAAAGGGAGACAGATTTAGAGGGGGTCTGGGAGTGGTCCTTATACTATGCAGGACCAACGGTAACGCTTCTGGCCAACCTAGTCCAGTCTCTGCCATGATTTTACTTAACTTATTTTTAATAGTCCCGTTTATCCTTTCTACCTTGGCACTGGCTTGCGGTCGGTAGGGGGTGTGAAGTCGACTATTAATACCCATCAGCTTACACATATTTTGAAAAACATCACCTGTGAAATGAGTACCCCTGTCACTCTCGATGATTTTAGGGATACCGTATCTGCATACAAATTCCTGAACTATTTTCTTAGCAGTAAACGCAGCAGTATTAGTGGCCGCTGGGAGGCCTCAACCCAATTAGAAAATACATCAGTGCATACTAATACATACTTAAGATTCCTGCAGGGTGGTAATTGGATGAAATCAATTTGTATCACCTGGAAAGCTCCATGAGTCGGTGGAATGTGGGACAGTTCGGTAGGGATCACTTTCTGTATGTTCTTCCTCAAGCAGGTCAGACAGGACATTGCTATCTTTTCTGCTTGTGAAGAAAAACCTGGTGTGCACCAGTATGCTTTCACCAACTTGCACATACCTTGCTTTCCCAGATGAGTCAGACCGTGTGCTGCCTCAACCAGGCTGGGGTAACATGCCTTGGGGGCTACTGGCTTACCTTGTCCGTCCCTCCAGAGCCCGGAGGACTCTTGCCCACAACCCTTGGACTTCCAAATGGACTTTTCCTGGATTGAACACAAATTTTGCATCTCAATTAATTTCAGCATATCAATTGTCTGGAAAGACATAATTTTTTTCAGTGGGAGAAAACATTTTTAACCCTGCTGCCCATTTTGCAGCTTCATCGGCTCTGTTGTTGCCCAGTGACACAGGGTCATCCTCACATGTATGGGCTTTACACTTGATTACTGCCACTACTTTGGGCAGTTGGATTGCTTCTAAAAGATGTTTTATGTGTTGGGAATGTGCAACCGGTGTGCCTGCTGCTGTCATAAAATTTCTCAGACACCATAGAGCCCCGAAATTTTGCACCACCCCGAACGCGTAACTCGAGTCAGTGTAAATGTTAGCAGATTTGCCTGCTGCCAGTTCACACGCTGTAGTTAGTGCTACTAACTCTTCCACCTGGGCTGAGTGAGGAGGACCAAGAGGTTTGGCTTCTATGATGTCTGTGTCATTTACAACAGCATAACCTGTACATAATTCACCTGTGTCTGTTTGTCTATGACAACTCCCATCCATGTAAAAAGTCATATCTACATTCTCTAAAGGTGTGTTGTTTATGTCAGGTCTAGCAGTAAAGGTCTAATTCAGATATTCCATACAATCGTGTGTATCATTATGTCCGCTGAACTCACCCTCCGCCAGCAACTCGTCTCCTTCCACCCTTTGTACATAAATGTTGTACATATGGTAAATACGTTGCTGGATTCAGCGTGCTGCAACGTTTAACAGTGATGTTCGCAGGTGCGATTAGAGCTAGTTCCCATTTGGTAAACCAAGCCGAAGAGACATGTCTGGTTTGAGCAGAGTTCAGCAGAGCAGATACAGCGTGGGAAGTATAGACAATCATATCATGACCCAATACTACGTCCTCACTTTTACTCACCAACAGAGCGGTAGCTGCTACACTTCTCAAACAGGTGGGGAGTGATCTCGCCATAGTGTCCAATTGGGCACTGTAGTATGCTATGAGCCTACTGGCATCACCATGTTTTTGTGTAAGGACACCTGCAGCACAACCATCGGCTTCCGTACAATACAAATCAAAAGATTTTTCATAATCAGGTATTCCCAATGCAGGTGCTTTGGTCAGACTATCCTTAAGATTAAGGAAAGCCTGCTGTGACTCCTCTGTGTGTATGACACGATCGGGCTTTGAGGAAGAGATTAAGTCCTGTAAAGGCAAGGCCAAAATAGAAAAACCTGGGATACACATTCTACAGTATCCACACATTCCCAAGAAGGTACGAATTTGCTGTTGATTCTGCGGCAGTGTCATGTTTTGTATGGCCTGGATTCTATCATTTGTGAGATGTCTTAACCCCTGGGTTAGGCAGTGTCCCAAATTTTTTACTCTGGATTGGCACGGCTGTAGTTTGTCCTTAGCCACCTTGTGTCCTGTATGCGAGATATGAAGCAACAAAAGTTTAGTATCATTCAAACATGACATAAATGAATCAGAACACAGCAATAAATCGTCCACATATTGAATTAGAACAGATCCATTTGCAGGTTGAAAAGATTGTAAACAGTCGTGCAATGCCTGGGAAAAGATTCTGGGGCTGTCTATGAAACCTTGGGGCAACCGTGTCCATGTATATTGCACACCTCTGTATGTAAATGCGAATAGATACTGACAGTCAGGGTGGAGAGGCACAGAGAAGAAAGCAGAACAGAGGTCAATGACAGTGAAATGGGTTGCGTTTGGAGGGATCTGCATAAGAATGACAGCTGGATTTGGCACTACGGGGAATTGGCTTTCTACTACCTTATTAACACCTCTAAGGTCCTGTACCAGCCTATAACCCCTCCCACCACTCTTCTTCACTGGAAAGATGGGACTGTTGGCTACACTGGCTGTACGAACTAAAATTCCCTGTTGCAATAATTGTTCAATTATTGGAAAAACCCCTAATTCTACCTCCTGTTTTAGTGGGTACTGGGGAATTTTTGGAGCTTGCCTACCGCTTTTCAAATTTACCATTACGGGGCTTACGTTTGCCATTAATCCAGTGTCCTGTCCATCCTTAGTCCAAAGGGAATCTGGAATTTGGGACAACATTTGATCTACATGGGATGGATTTTAATTTAAACTGGCAGAGTGATACATTATCCTTTGGGGAGTATCCAACATATCCCGCACCTCGTGCGCAACTCTCTCAGGAATGTCTAAAAATACACCATCAGGGGTGCAATATATAACACATCCCATCTTACATAACAAGTCTCTACCCAGCAGGTTAGTAGGAGCCGCAGCAGCCAGAAGGAAAGAATGCAACAATAGTAACCTCTGTGGACTTTGTTAAAGGATAATGTTGCATTTTACCTGTTACACCCATTGTTGATACTGTCTCGTTGGTCACCTGTAAATTAACGGGTGATTTTATCACTGACCTGGTCACCCCTGTGTCTACAAGAAAAGGATATTCAGTACCAGCTACATCAACCATCATGACTAGTTCTTCCCGTTAACCTGACTATCTGTAGACTACAGGTATGACCTGACCCCTAGCGTTGGTTACCATTCTCCAATAAAGCATTAACGGCCACAATTGGAGCTGGTGCTTGCTGGATATTTGTTGGTCTCTGTGCATATCCCTTATGGGGATATCCAGGTACTCTCTGGTTTGGGGGACCTTCCCTTTTTACTTTGCAGGTTCTACTTAAATGTCCTGGCTGGTTACAATTAAAACATTTGTGGATAAAAGGGATATGGAGGATAAGGGTATTGTGGGGGATATGAAGTTTGTGAGTAGTGTGGGACCTGTGGTTGTGTAGGGTTAGTAGAATAGATCTGTGTTTGCTGTTGCATGGG
This sequence comes from Taudactylus pleione, assembly GCA_031769625.1. Classification (NCBI taxonomy): domain Eukaryota; kingdom Metazoa; phylum Chordata; class Amphibia; order Anura; family Myobatrachidae; genus Taudactylus; species Taudactylus pleione. The sequence continues at coordinate 3,742,280 of JAUIMM010000528.1, read as the reverse complement.
ATTAGTGAGGGCATATAACTGTTCAGGTGTAGGTGTGTGTGTAGATGCAAGTGTGTCTGTTGGCTGTGATGTTACCGTCATTCCTTCCAGAGCTTGAATACTGACAGCCATTAGTTTTCGCTCTGGGTCTCTCTCTTCTTTGAGATGTTCTTATCATGTTCTATGGCAGATTCTATGAGTGTATCTATTGTGACTCCCCTCCAGCCAGGTTGTGAGGTCTGAACCCGAGTCTTTAAGTTTTCCTTAAGACCGTCCATGAGTACCGTGACTATCATTCCCCTGTGGTGAGTGTTATCTTTAATATCTTCTATACCAGTGTACTGGGTGATAGCCTGCAGAGCCCGGTCGCAATACTCTTCTGCAGATTCACTCTCCTTTTGCTTTATGGTGAAAATTTTGTTCCAGTTAACTACTACCGGAAAATATATACCCAATTGATATACAATGCGGGAAATGTTACCTTGGTTTACTTGGTCCGTTAAGGGAACGTCACCATCCAATACACAATCCGTGATAAATTTTGTCACGTCGGTATTGTGTGGTAGACAGGCCCTTAACACCACTTGCCAATCTTTATTAGTTTGCTCATGAGAACTACCCAAATTCCTCAAAAATCTCTGACATTTGGCTAGTTCCTTTTTGGGATCGGGGAAATCATTTATGATGGAATTTAGTTCTGCTCTTGTCCAAGGACAATGCATTACCACTTCCCTCATGGGCACTAAACCGTTTGCATCTGCATTTCCATTCGGAACAGTTGTTGTCCGAATGGGATGCAGACCGGTAGCGCTGCTACCTTTGGACCTTGTTACTTGGCTAAGGGTTTAATCTGTTGCTTCTGCGTATGGTATTAACAACTTCCTCTACGGGTGCAGACGGTGTTAGCACTTCCCTTGCTGTTACCGATGGAGATGGCGCCATCCCTCATGATTGTCGTGGCGTAGCATCTATCATTTGTACAGCATGGGAAATGGCAGACATTACAATAGGCTCATCATCCACATCATGAACATTTTCTTTATAGTTGCTTAAGAGAGGGTACAAATTGCTTGTTAAATTTTTATGGGTATTTTTGATAACTGTACTTGCATCTCCATCCACATAAGGTGGGGGTGGTGTGTGTGAACTGCTGGCAATACCTTCCACAACGCTACCTTGCTGCACGTGCGCGCCATTTTGCGGCTCGCCCGCATTGCAATTCAGCGTCGCGGATGTATTCTCTGGCAATGCGCTCACAATGCTAGTTTGCATCGCTTGCGCATTTTTAAGCCACGCATCCCCTTCATGCTGCCACAACTTTAAACATTCATAATATTTGACCTTTTTCTCTCGGGAGCGCATCAGACTGATGTGATCCCGGACATTATGTAATACATCTTTATCAAAACTACCAATTCTGGGAAACGGTCTAACACTCTTCATCGTCATTTTAAACCATACAACACAATACCTTATCGCATAAGTACCGTACTTAGTATGCATAATACGACGGGGCGATCCAAACGGCGCTTCCATTAGCAGCACATCATTGTATAACATCTCTATTGTTTGCATGGCTCCCATTCTGAGACAACTCCTATGTTTTTCAATAAAGATTTAAACTGGTGAAAGACAGTCAAGATACTTTCACTTACCTGTGGACGATTTAAACGGCAGCGCCCACACACCTGTGAAGATTTGAAGAAGGCTACTCCACACACCCGGATAAGATTTAAGAAGGCAACTTCCACACCTATGGAAGTTTAAGTTGGCTACTTCCACGCACCTCTCTACAACAAAGACAACATGTACACCTGCTACTGTGTATAGAACGGTAAGCTGCTTACCAAGCGGCTAGCACTTAGCCCTTAAAGGTCATACAGTACCTCTAACTTTAGGGAACAAGTTACCCCTACCAACAAATACTCACTGTTACACACTTTTTTCCTGCGCAGAAAAATACACGTTAACCCAGATATTGACAACAATTGAAAAGAATGTAAACCTCAATGGCTTTGTTTAAACACGTGGCAGCACGACCGGAAGTACGTATACGCTATTGTGCGACCAGTCGCATACACAATAATGCGACTACCACACAACCGTATGACAACCTTTAGCTGCGTACACAAAAGTGCATCTTTACTGTGCGCAAAACTGTGACTCAGCCGCGTGTTCAATACTGCGGCACCCCTTTAAATGTTAGGCTCTATCAACAAAGGAAAACAAACTTTTTCCTCTCTTGTCCCTGGATTCTACCTTAGATACGAAATAACCTTTATTTCCTAGCAATGATAATAAATGTGCATACTCGAATCTTATACCTTATAGCTTATGGAACCTTGTATGTGACTATGTAATGTGTGTGTATGTGGGGTTTGATGTAAAGACGCTAGTTAACTTGGGGCAGATGTGTGTGCATGGAGCTAATATTCAGCGTTTTCATACAGGGTCTTATGCATTCGCTAATATGCGACTAGTTAACAGCGCAATTGTGTGTATTAATGTGTGTATGAGAAATGGTGAAAGATGCAATCGCATGATGCTAATAGTAATATTGCCACATGTACTATGTGTGAGTTTATCTAAAATGGCGGTTAGGCGGCCATTCGCAAAATGGCGTCTTGCGACCTCATTTCCAAGATGGCGTCTTGCGGCCAGTCGCAAGATGGCGTCGCTGCGATCCAATTTTAAACTGATCTTGTCTCAGCCAATTATCCAGCTTCGACAGTTCGGTTGGAAAATATAAAATCAGGAAAATCCTGTGACCAAGAGGACCATACTTTATACCATAACTTATTGATATCTTGTATCAACAAATCATTATACAAATAGCATAGATTAAATTTGTGAGTAGAGGCTAGTGTAAATATTGAGTAAATAGGGGTTAGTGAGTCATGATGTAAGAGCAAGTCATAACCAAAATCCACTTTACTTTTAATGTAGTGCCTGACTTGCTGATACATATAAAAATGTGAATTAGGAATATTGTACAGGTCCCTTAGCTGCTGAAAAGAATAAAGATTGCCTTCATGATCAAACATGTTCCGAATGGCTGCCAATCCCTTTCGTTTCCACAGCAGGTAGAAAGAATTTGAGAGCGAAGGGACAAAATCAGGGTTACCCCATAGTGGTATGAATTTGGTTTTGCTGAAATTTGAACCGAGACTTTTATGTATAAAAGACCGTGCCCTATATGTGTCCATAAAGAATACATTTTGAAGACTCCCTTTTGGCAATTTAGAATGAGATAGATGTAATAATGCTGCCAGAGCATAAGGTTTAAACAGTTCCTCTTCTAGTAGTTGATTTGTAAAGTTCGCCTGACCTAGACACCAGTCCGAGGCATATCTAAAGGCAGCCGTGCAAGAGTGTGTGAAGATATCCGGAGACCTAGTCCCCCTTTACTTTTAGGTTGAAGTAACCGATTTCTAGCAATTCTGGGTTTCTTACGGTTCCATAGGAATCGTTGAAATGCCTTTGTACATCTAGAAGTGTCATTTTTGGATAGGAACAAGGGTAGCATTTGGAGCGGATACATCAGTTTAGGGAATAAAATATTTTTTATAACCGCTGCTCTCCCCAATAAAGAAAGTGGTAGTGACATCCAGTGCTGTCGTTTCTGTAGGAGTTTGTTTATAATTGGAGGAAAATTAGCATTATATATTTGGCGAATTGATGACTTTATGATAATGCCTAGATATTTTAATTTAGACGTAACCGAAAAAGCTTCATCTAAGGTCGTGTATTCTGCTTGTTGATCAGGTCTAGTTAATGGTAGAATTTCTGATTTAGATATATTTATTTTATAGCCAGCAAAACAGCTATAGAGGTTAATTTGATGTAAAATAGCAGGGATGGATGTAAGCAGACGTGAAGCGAAGAGTAGCATGTTATCTACGTACAGCGATAACGTAAGCTCCAGCGCACCCACTTTAATACATCTAAAATCTCTATTCAATCTAAGAGCTACTGCCAGGGGTTCTAGAACCAGTGCAAATAGGAGAAGGGATAAAGGGCAACCCTGTCTAGTTCCACGTTGTATATGAATAGGGAGTGAGATGTAGTTTTTAGCTACTATTCGTGAGGATGAGCAATTATTTAGTGCTTGAATAAGCGTTATAAATTGGGAGGGAAAACCAAAATTGCGGAGAGTCTCATACAGGTGGTCCCATACCACTAAATCAAAAGCTTTCTCAGCATCTAATGAAATCAGAAGCTGAGATTCATTTTCTTGAAATTCTTTGAGATGTTGCAATACTGCCAATACTTTACGTATGTTGGATACAGCACTGCGTCCCCATACAAATCCTGTTTGATCCTGGTGTACTAAGGCAGGGATCACCCCCTTGTGTCGGTCCACAATAATTTTTGTAAAAATGTTATAGTCCCATATGCTTATTGAATTTGGATTATAAGAAGCGGGCAACGTGAGATCCTTACCGGGTTTTGGGAGGACTTTGATAAAAGCATCGTTAAAATAAGAGGGTGGCGTATTACCTGCTAATATGGAATTGTACAGATTAGTTAATGGTGAAACTACAGAATTTTTAAGACACTTATAAAATTCTCAGGTAAAACCGTCTGGACCCAGCGATTTCCCTGGTTTGAGACACTTAATAACTGCAAGCATTTCAGTTTCGATAATAGGTGTGATTATGGATGTCTTTTGATCCTCCGTTAAGTTAGGAAGCGTTATAGAGTCCCAAAAGATTTGTTTGTTCTGTATATTTATGGATTCTTGAGAATATAATTTTGCATAGAAGTCCCGTAAGGTTTCTAGAATGGCAGGGCCTGAAGTACATGACGTGCCTGAATCATCAGTCAACTTCAAGATCGTCGAATCATTCCTATCACCTCGCAACAAATTGGACATAAGTTTACTATTCTTATTTCCATAAGTATGAAACTGATATCTATTAATATGTATTCTTTTATCTCCTATCTGCAGAATCAGTGTGTCAAATGTCAATTTACATTCCTTGAATTTGGATTTGTGGAGGGGGGATGAAGACTGACGGAGTAGTTCATATGAATTCGTCAGTTCTAGTTGTGCTGTTCTTAGTAGTTCAGACTGGTGTTCTTTATTATGTGCTACAAATGAGAGAATCCTACCTCTCATCACTGCCTTTGCCGCCTGCCAATATAGAGTTGGATTCTGTTGATGCTGGGAATTAACCATCTGATATTCATCCCATGCGGTTTGTACGATGTTCTAAAATTTAGTGGAAGAGGTAATAAAAGAGGGAAAGAGCCATTGTCTAAAATCCCCTAGTGGAACCAATGTATTCACCTTAATCCATATGAGGGCATGGTCTGACAATCCTATCGTCTCTATACCAGACTCCGGTATTCTAAAAGTTAATGTGGAAGAAGTGAGAAAATAGTAAATTCTAGTGAACGCAAAATGGGGTAAAAGGTGCATTCCTTATCTATTGGGTGATGATATCGCCAAATGTCAACTAAGTGCAGACGTCTAAGGAGATAATGAATACCCACTCTGCACGTTATAATAGGATTAGAGGCTGTAGATTGACGATCCATATAACTAGAGGCAACAATATTTAAATCTTCTCCCAAGATTACATTGGAGTCAAGGTATGGACTCAATAAATTAGCCAGGGACATAAAGAATTGTTTGCAACACTTATGCGCCCACAATTTATGACAAAGTGTATAAGATAATTAAAATATCTTAATTACCAAAAGTATAAATCGGCCCTCAGTATCTGATTGTTGGTGTAAAACAGTAAAAGGTAGATTCCTCCTTATTAGAATTGCGACGCCTCTGGATTTAGAATTGTAAGACGCAAAAATCATTACTTTTTGTCCCAGCATTGTTAATGTCTCATGTTCTAAAGCTGTTAAATGTGTTTCCTGTAAAAAGGAAATATCAGCTTTTTGTGTATTTAGATAGGAAATAATCTTGCGTCGTTTAGCTGGAGAGTTAATACCTTTTACGTTCCAAGATTTTGAGATCACACATAAGTAATAGACGGGTGGTAAAGTTTTGCCTGACTCCTGTTCAGTGTATTCCATGTATTTAAAATAGAAAGATCATGCATAATAATCACAGTAATAGCTTGTCCCCGTTTCCAGTGGTACTGTGTGTAAGGGATGCTTATTAAGTAACACATTTCTGTAAGACAATTCTTAGAAATAAAGAAAATAAAAAAGAAAGAAAAATCAAAGAAAAACAAATAGAAAACATTTGAAAACCAAAATTAGAAAAAAGAGAATGGCTCTTAGTGTACCCATTAAATGTAAATATAGTAATTTGAAGAACTGTAAACAAATTACCTGAAGTGATTTAATATGCAGGGAACACCTCTCGGTATTCCAATATGTTAAATATTGCATAGTGACATTGTTGTCTAACGTCTGAAAAATTAACTCCTAAATAACTATCAATCTTTCTAAAACCTAATTTCCCTAGTTTGTAATATAACTAACTGTAAGACGTATTCACACACAAGAAAGGCCAAGAGAATATCGGACGTTATATTTAAATGCATATAAGCAAATCATAACCATAATGGTTACTCAATAAACAAGTAAACTGAGAAATTTGACTGGGCACAAAGTTGTACTAATACGCATTATCTACTCAAATGTATACATTGTATACATTGCCTGATCAGGTAGATGAACCAGTGGACTCTGTCTCCTCCTCCAGGTAAGCCATCGCATCTGCAGCATTTGTAAAGTCTTTTGGATTCGAATCCTGAAATATGCAAAGCCTTGCCGGAAAAAGTAGTGCAAATTTTCTTTGAGCTTTTATCAGCTTTGAGCACACAGGAGCTATCTCTTTACGTGCACGGGACACCTTAACAGAATAGTCCTGAAACATTAGTAGACGATGATTCTGCCATTCAAGATTACCCTTTTTACGGGCTGCTGTCCAAATTTTTGATTTATGAGCCCAGCCTATGTGCCCTTTCAACAGCAAAGTCAGGTATTTCTGAGGATAGCTCCAATAGTTGTAATAAATCTTTATTCTAAAAAGAGAGAAGCTCTTGGCCCTTTATTTATTCTGGAAGGCCTACTATATGGAGATTATTCCTCCGGGAACGATTTTCCAGGTCGTCCACTTTGTTTAGAAGATGATGTGTGGTTTTCTGTTCCTGATCCAGTTGCTGCTGTAATTCGTAAACAGCTTGCTCATGCTCTTCAATTTTATGCTGATTAGAAACTACTTGTATGTCTGTAGAGTCTAGATGTTCTCTCTCATCTTTAATTGCTGCAGCGAATTTATTAGTCTGCGACCCTGTTATAGGGGGTTATAGTGTCTTTTATGGCTCGCACCACATCTTCATAGGTTAGTGACGTATTAGGGTCCATAGCAGACATAGTTGTCGCTTGGTGTACAGATCCAGAAGAGCTTGGAATTAAGTCAGTAGAGATAAGAGACGTAGTATCGACCACTTTTCTCCCTGCACGTGTGCGTGGAGTTTGTGCAGATGCAGAAGTTGTAGCGATTTTTTTCATTACCACTAGATGGTGATAGAACACAGCAGGTGGTCTAAGGGTCAGCAGTGTTTCATGCAGTCACTTATGATTTTAGAATATCACAGTCCAGCCAATAATATATAACACTTTATGGTGTAATTATCCAGATAATCCGATATCTCTTGATGTTTGTCACATAAAATAATGTGTCATCATTGATGACCAAATAAATTTAAAGCAGGGAACCCTCCCATATAAAATCACATCAGAAATCCAGCCATTAGTAACACAGCCTTAGCTGAAAGGTTCTGATCCAGAACTGAACTGATTCAAAAAGAGGGGTCGGGGGGAGCAGAAAGAAAAAGCTCTTCTGCTAAAAAATGTATTTTGTGTACAGCAGGATATATTCTGTTGGATGTATGCTGTGTCATTTCGTCTCTGATGTATAGCTTTGATCGTATAGAGTGGGTGGTTTCGCTCTACTGCCCTTCCCCTTGCTCATATATATATTGGATAAGGGCTCCTCCGATGGGGGGTAGAAATGGGGGATGATTTATTTAGAAATGCTTGCCTGAGTAATTGGAGCAGACAGGCTGCAATACTTCAGGTCCACTGGGTGTTCTCCAAGATGGCCACCGGCATCTCCTGCAGCAGGGACAGAGTTCGAAAAAGTGCATCCCCTCGACACAGAGCCTTCCAGTACAGACGCCACCGTCCAGCCTGAAGGAAAGACTGGCAAGCGACTGTTAAGGTGAGTGACCCAGCGCATGCGGGTGAGCGATCCAGCGCTACCCGCTTGTTTAGGGACTTCCCTGCAGAGGAGCAATGGCGGCTGGGAGCCTGGGAGAGGTCCTACACTCCCCGGGGCCGCTGCACTGGCAGCCGGCAAGTCACAGTGGATCAGGGGGCTGTGTGCTGTAAATGCAGGCAGGAGCAGCATGCAAGGGCAGCAGTAAATAAGGTCCCGCTTACGGATTTCCGGGAACCTGCTGCCTCCCAGTATGGCGTCCAAGCCCCGCCCCCTTATGTTTTTTTAAATTAATTGGAATTTTGCCTGTTTAGACTACAGTGCAAGCTTGCACTCCGCTGATGTCATATACTTGCAAAAGTACAAATTTTGCATCGCGCTTACAAATATCGAAATCTGATTGATTTTTCTATACCTGCAATATGTAACTCTATACCTTTTATAACTTTGCATCACGCTTACAACTATGGAAAGTAGATTAGTTTCTCTATTTCTCTGCAATATGTAATTTCATACCAGGCAGTATACATATAGATTTCCTCTGTATGAGAATTTACTATCGCATCACAAAGTTAATGACTGGAATTTCCCCTCCCCCATCCCAGTCTCATTTCTGATTGGCCACCTGCGATACTTAATCAGGACAGACTTCTAACTGAGACAGCTCCTCTGCAGGTGAAACGTACGCCTTGAACTAGTGAGCCACTATTGTGCACATGTGCGCTCCCCCAGCTATTAGGACACAGTTGACATGACTAACCACCATCATACTGATAGATTTCACATAAGGTATTGGTCCCCTGCCTCATTTCCCTGAGACATCCCTGAGCTGTCTTACAGACATCAGGGCTGCCAGGGTTATACATGGCGAGAGGACATGTTACCACTTATCTACAGTATATTTAGATTTTGTGACCACTCTACAGGCATGCTCACCTGCTAGTCACTGTGTATCACCATACACACTACGAAGCAGCACCCAGTGGGTGATTCTCTCATACATACTGCACTCTCATCAGCTGTGTGCTTAGTGCATCTGCTCTGCCTATGGTGACAGATTCACCACTGAATTAATTCTGAAAGCTAATGTATGTTATCTATATTTTCATGCTACCAGATGTGTTTAGGGCAGTGGTGCTCAAATTTGGTTCTCAGGACCCCACACAGTTCACACTTTCCAGGTCTCCTGGTAGGTGCATGTGTATTTGTTACTCACTGACATATTTTAAAAGGTCCACAGTTGGAGCTAATTATTTCACTTGTGATTCTGTGAGAAGACCTGGAAAACATGCTGTGCTCGGGGTCCTGAGGAACGAGTTTGAGAACCTGTAGTTTAGGGAAGTGGTTCTCAAACTTGGTCCTCAGGATCCCACACATGTTTTGCAGGTTACCTTGCAGGTGCACATGTGTAATCAATACTGACTGACACATTATTTTCCTTGTGATCCTGTGAGGAGATCTGGAAAACATGCACTGCTTGGGGTCCTGAGGACTGAATTTCAGAAACTGTGGTTTTGGGTATCCGCTCACACACTATTAAATACCAGGAGTATATAATATGAGTGTGTGTGTGTGTATATATATATATATATATATATATACATACATATATATATATACATACAGTCAGGTCCATAAATATTGGGACATTGACAGAATTTTCATATTTTGGCCTCTATTCACCACCACAATGGCTTTGAAATGAAACAAACAAGATGTGCTTTAACTGCAGACTTTCAGATTTAATTTGAGTGTAATTACATCCAAATCAGGTGAACGGTGTAGGAATTACAACGGTTTCTATATGTGCCTCCCACTTTTTAAGGGGCCAAAAGTAATGGGACTATCAACTCAAAAGCTATTTCATGGACAGATGTGGGCTATTCCCTCGTTATTTCATTATCAATTAAGCAGGTAAAAGGTCTAGAGTTGATTCTAGGTGTGACATTTGCATTTGGAATCAGTTGCTGTCGACTCTCAATATGAGATCCAAAGAGCTGTCACTATCAGTGAAGCAAGCCATCATTAGGCTGAAAAATCAAAACAAACCAATCAGAGAGATAGCAAAAACATTAGGTGTGGCCAAATCAACTGTTTGGAACATTCTTAAAAAGAAAGAACGCACCGGAGAGCTCAGCAACACCAAATGACCCGGAAGACCACGGAAAACAACTGTGGTGGATGACAGAAGAATTATTTCCCTGGTGAAGAAAAACCCCTTCACAGCAGTTGGCCAAATCAAGAACACTCTCCAGGAGGTAGGTGTATATGTGTCAAAGTCAACAATCAAGAGAAGACTTCACAAGAGTGAATATAGAGGGTTCACCACAAGATGTAAACTATTGGTGAGCCTCAAAAACAGGAAGACCAGATTAGAGTTTGCCAAACAACATCTAAAAAGCCATTACAGTTCTGGAACAACATCCTATGGACAGATGAGACAAAGATCAACTTGTACCAGAGTGATGGGAAGAGAAGAGTATGGAGAAGGAAAGGAACTGCTCATGATCCAAAACATACCACCTCATCAGTGAAGCATGGTGGTGGTAGTGTCATGGCGTGGGCATGTATGGCTGCCAATGGAACTGGTTCCCTTGTATTTATTGATGATGTGACTGCTGACAAAAGCAGCAGAATTAATTCTGAAGTGTTTCGGGCAATATTATATGCTCATATTCAGTCAAATGCTTCAGAACTCATTGGACGGCGCTTCACAGTGCAGATGGACAATGACCCGAAGCATACTGCAAAAGCATCCAAAGAGTTTTTTTAGGCTAAAAAGTGGAATGTTATGCAATGGCCAAGTCAATCCCCTGACCTGAATCCGATTGAGCATGCATTTCACTTGGTGAAGACAAAACGGAAGGGAAAATTCGACAAGAACAAGCAGGAACTGAAGTCATTTGCAGTAGAGGCCTGGCAGAGCATCCCCAGGGATGAAACCCAGCATCTGGTGATGTCTATGCGTTCCAGACTTCAGGCTGTAATTGCCTGCAAAGGATTTGCAACAAAGTATTAAAAAGTGAAAGTTTAATTTAGGATTGTTTAGTTTGTCCCATTACTTTTGGCCCCTTAAAAAGTGGGAGGCACATATAGAAACCGTTGTAATTCCTACACCGGTCACCTGATTTGGATGTAATTACCCTCAAATTAAATCTGAAAGTCTGCAGTTAAAGCACTTCTTGTTTCTTTCATTTGAAAGCCATTGTGGTGGTGAATAGAGGCCAAAATATGAAAATTCTGTCAATGGCCCTCATTCAGAGCCACTCGCAAACAGCAGTACGCTCGTTGCGTTCCGATGTTGACTAACCGCGCCTGCGTCGGTGTAACACTGCGCATGTGCGTACGGCAGATTGCGAGTTTTTTTGGTCTCGTTCGTCTAATAGCGTACAGGAAGTGACATGTCAAATGTGATTGACAGAACAGGGCGTTTTTGGGTGTTGACGGGGGTGGAGATGGAAAAACGCAGGCGTGGCGTTTTTGGGGCGTACATACATTAGCAGATGCGAGCGTAAAATGTGTACGGACCGACTCATACGTCACTGGATGATCCTCTTTCCCTTCAAAATGCTCGCACAGCTTAGGGTCTGGATTACTCAACCACATTGGCGATGGCCTTCACCTCCATCCCGGCACTCCTCGATGTTGTTGCGATTAATCAGCAATTAGTGGTGGATTGAAAACCGGCTTGGTATGTGTTTTGAAAGTAGTTTTTTGTGTTAGCACAAAAGCATACGCAGGTGGAAATCATAGCTGCTAATGTGATGATTACACAATCAATTTACGTACATTTGTGGTAGTTTATTTTGGGCTCAATTTGTTGGTTAGGGCCTATTGTAACAATAATGTCATCATGTTTTTTTGGTTTTTCCCTTTTTCTTTTGGCCTGTTGAATTTGCCTCGTTATGTTAAATTTGAAACGTTCCTTAAAGAGCCCTTTTTTGGGGGGGCATGTAAAATGTGGTTCTTGCCAGTTTGTGCCTTTTGGCCCAGGATTAAATGTAATCCATTGTGACAATAATGTGAGAATACAATGTCAGTTTTTTATTATGTTTTTATTGCTCAAACAAAAAATCACAATTAAAAAATTTTTTGGCAAAGTTTTTTTGCAGGGTTCATTTCCAAAGTTACAATAATTGGGCCAAAATAAAAGATGTATGAAATGTAGAACACAAAATTAAAAACAATTCACAAGAAAGGAGAGGGAAGTTTTGACCAGAAAGGAATATGAGCCAAGCACAGAAGGAGTGTGGGAAAAGTCGCCATTGCTTTCACCGTTTTTTCACCCGTTTGGCTGGGGGAGGGAGGGCGCCAGACCGGGTCCGGGATGTCATCGGGCTTGCCTGTCCAGAGGCAGATGTTGTGGCCTCTGGACTAGGCACAGGGCTAGGCACATTTGGAGGATTGGCTGATGTTGTGCCAGAGGTGGAGGATCCTGATGTTCCGGCAGGAAGGGAGGTCGGCTCCACCATGTGCTGGCGAACGAGCTGCTCCAGGGCATTGGCGATGCGGATGTTGGCCCTGGTATTTTCCGCCAGGGCCTGACCAATGGTCACGTTGGCCGCAGCATTTTGCACCAGGGCCTCAGCCACCCATAGCAGACTGGCGTCCATCCTCTGCAGAATCTCCATATGGAAATCCGATTTGAAATTGAGTTCTGTGAGGAGGGCCACTGCCTGCGAGGGGGATTGCCCTGGACTGGCTTCTGCAGGGTCCTCAGCCGGATGTACTGGTTCCTCCCCTGCAGAGCCAGCAGAAGTTTGGCGGCCAAGGCTCCCCTCTGGAGCAGACTCATCCGCCTGTGTATCTGTTAGGAAAAATGAGAAAAGACTCACATTAGAATCTACATATTGGCCCACTAACATTTCAGAGTTGGTGACATCACAAGATTTACCTGGGACAACATGAGGAGCCGCAAAGTCTGGCATGTCTGTATCCATGTTGGACACGCCAAACACCTCCACAGGCTGCACACACCCCTGTGCCAGCTCTTCTAAATCCGTCAACTCCAATGACACAGGGGTGGGACCCCCACCTGTCCCCCTTGCATGCCTAGCCCTGTCCGCGAGTTTTTGCTTTAGGCGATATTTGAAGTCGCCCCATCTGTGGGATAAAATGGAAACCATTATCCTTTTGTTTAAAATGGGGTTTGTTTTTAGGGGGGGCAAGTGTTTACTTACCGCCGTTTGACATCCCGGGCTAGACAGACATAATCACCCACCCTATTGACAGCAACGGCTACCTCTTCCCACATTCTCCACTTCTGGCTTGTACTCATATTCCTGTCTGCCTGTGGCAGGATGTCCACACACTTCTGAATCAAAACCTCCATCTCCTTTCTTGTGAAATGTGGCTGCCTTTTTTTTTTTGCAGCTTTGGCCGGAATACTGGGCCCAGCACCCTCTTCCATGGCATCCTCCTCACCTATTTGTGTAAATATTCAGATTTCTCAAATTCACAACTTGCCCAATCTTATGTTTCAAATTAATCATTGAGACAAAATGCATGAAAGACTTACCGCCTGACTCTTGTCCATTGTTTCCCTGGTCTGTAGCCATGTCTGAGGTCCAAACAAGAAATACACCAGAATTTAAATGTGTTTTCGTGACGTATTTATACATGTGTCCTTATTTTGCGGCCGCATCATTGATTGTGCGTTCCTATGATCCCTCCTTAATTTGTGCGGGAAACGAAACACTATTTATGGCTTGGTGTGTCTCGAGTTGAGGTGGGGTTTTTGGATTGTTGGAGGTTACCTTTGTTGGAGTTTCTTGTTTGCGGATAAAGGAGTTGGCGTTTGGAGTTTATTTTGTTTGCTAGATTTGCGTTTTTATTTTCCGTTTGCTTTTTTTTTTTTTGCCTCGTTTCTTGATTTGGCAAGTTTTGTGAAGTCTAACTTTGGTTCAATTGGTGTCTCATTGTGTTTCTTCTTGTTTTTAATTTTTGGATCCATAATTTCATCTCTTTTAGCTTTTTTTTAATTTCGGACCCAAAGACCTTTTGATTTGGAATCTTATATATTTGCTCTTGGTAAGTCCATTTTTTATCTTGTATTTGCGAACTAATTAGCGCATTTTTCTCTGTTTGTATAGTGACTTGTATTTGCGAACTAATTAGCGCATTTTTCTCTGTTTGTATAGTGACTTGTATTTGCGAACTAATTAGCGCATTTTTCTCTGTTTGTATAGTGACTTGTATTTGCAAACTAATTAGCGCATTTTTCTCTGTTTGTATAGTGACTTGTATTTGCAAACTAATTAGCGCATTTTTCTCTGTTTGTATAGTGACTTGTATTTGCAAAATAATTAGCGCATTTTTCTCTGTTTATTAACTTGTATTGGCGAATTAATTAGCGCATTTTTCTCTGTTTATTAACTTGTTTTGGCGAACTAATTAGCGCATTTTTAAATGCTTATTAATCCTGTAAAATTGTTTGTGGTTGCCCTTTCGCTTTTTTGGCTTACATTTCAACCCATTTTGATGTACTGTGTGCAATGTCGTTTTGCTCTTTGGCCAAATGTGTGTTTCGCCTATTTTATGTTTTGTCTAGCATAAAATTTAGAAACATAAATGCACAGACTAAACTTTTTCTAATTATTTTTGGGATTAATTTCAGTTTGGACGTATCATGACAATACCCCGGCATGTAAGCAGCAATGGATGGTATCATCAAGCTAAGTTGTTCTTAATTTTCTTTTGGGGTGGGTCCAAAGCCTTACATTCAAATCTTGCCATTTCAGGTTGATCTTGGGCGGATTGTTCTGGCCATGCTCCCGGAAGCCGACCAACCTCAATCTCGTCCCAGGCGTAGGCATCGTAGGCGTGCAAGGCCCCAGATATTTCGAACACGTGTCACCCTTTTTGGAATGCCCGATGATGAGGTTTTAACACGCTACCGTCTTCCTCCCAAAATCATCATAGACACTCTCTCATTAATAGAAAGTGATCTTGAGCGGCAAATTGACAGTCCAACAGCAATACCACCACTTACGCAATTTATGGCGGTGTTACATTTCTGTGCCTCAGGATCGTTTCAAACAACGGTGGGAATAGTGGCGGGCATCTCACAATCCTCCTTTTCCAGGATCCTGAGGGCAGTGATGGAGGCACTTTTCAAGCACCTCCATCATTTTATTAAAATGCCTTTGGATATGGGTGCCCTTAGTGTGGCCAAGGCCAATTTTTACCAAATAGCTGGCTTCCCACACATCATAGGGGTTGTGGATGGTACTCACATACCACTTCAGCCTCCAGCACGGCTGGAGGCAATATTTCACAACCGTAAACACTATCACTCCCTGAATGTAATGGTGGTATGTGATGCCTCCCTCCAGATCCTGTCCCTGAATGCAAAATTACCAGGAAGTGCACATGACTCCTTCGTCATCCGGCAATCAGGGATATGGCACAAATTAAACAACCTACAAGCTGGTGATGCGTGGCTTCTGGGTAAGTGGAGACCTTTAGTACATAACAATGTTAAGCTTGATACACAGTGATCCTGATGTCTATTCTTTTTCACAGGAGACAGTGGAAACCCTTGCATGCCCTGGCTGCTCACTCCTTATTTGGCTCCCACACCAGGTCCACAAAGTGAGTTTAATACCGCACTTACAGCCACCAGGCAAGTGGTGGAGCGCTGTATCGGCCTTTTAAAAGGCCGATTCAGATGCCTCCACCGCTCTGGTGGCGAGCTCATGTATTTGCCGGATATGGTTTCGAAAATTGTGGTCCTGTGTGGGATCTTTCACAACATCGCCATAAGGAGTGGTGTTCCAATGCAGCCAGGGGATGCCTTACCTGAGGATGGCCCCCCCGAGGTTGGTCAGAGGTCAGTATGTGGGGGGGCCATACGCGTTGATGTGGTGGCCCGATATTTTAGGTAATTATTGACCAAACAACAGTGTGTATACCCAATGTGTTACGGTTTTTTAGCGTTCATCTTTTTTTATATTAATTCTTGCACCATCTTCTGTTTGTTTGCATAATCTTTGGCACTCCCACGATGACTACTTCCTGCTACCCTTCAAAAACCTTTATGTGGAAACTTCTGGAATATATTCTGACACCAATATTGCAACGCCATATTTTTGAAATCATGTGGGCATGGACCTTCGTCAACCAGTTCTTGATTTGTTGTGTGTTTGTTTCGTGTTTTTGGTATGTGGTGTATTTCTGATTATCACTGTGTGTTTTGTTTGTGAGTGACCACTTTGTATTTTGATTTCTGTTGTGAATAAATATTTGGAGAGTGTAATTTGTTTCCTTTTTGGGCACGTTAGAAGCAAGTGTAAACAAACTCCCAAACGTTAATTTTACCTAAGGGGTAACCCAGTAATGAAGCAAGTGGAGCTAAAATGTAATATGTTTTCGGGGTACTAACCAACACACCAAGGAATCCTGTACAATCAGTTGCCTTCGTAAGATTGTCCTAAGCAGTTTGGCCACCAAATAGGAACCTGAAAAATGTTGTAAACTATCATGTTGGCCACCCCAAAAAAGGAAAATGACATTGGTACTGGGAGGTGTTTCTTGTGCCTGTTTGCATTCAAAATACAACACACAATCTGTAGTGAGATTCTGTGGCAATCCTTGCTTGAAGAGTCTACTTATGTCAGTGTAAAGAATCTTGGATTTACTAAAAACGCATGAGACAGAGCTTGAATTAAAACTGATTTATTAGGAAACAATTAGAAAAAAAAAAAAAAAAAAACTAATTCCTAAGGAGGACCAACAGATGGTCAAGGCCCTGCAGAAGCCCGGTGACCTGCTCCCGCATACGGGCCACACAATGACAGATTTCTGCCCGACGCCTCTGTTCCTCTGTGGGTGACAAAAGTTTGGGGATTAATAAATCTATAATGAAGCAACATTCTAAAAAAACACAAAACAAGCAAACCAAAACTTAAAAGCTTGTGGCCAAAAAAAACATTACACGGATAAAACCCAGCACCTCAAAATGTCCTAGGCCAAAAATACAAGGGCCCTAAAAAAATGCACACAGGTGTGATATGTGTATGGTGACATCAGCAGGAACAGGTAAAGACAACCCCCAAAAATACCCTAAGGCGACAGAAAGCCAACAAAAATGGGGACGACACATGATTACATACAAACAGTTTGTGGTGCCCAAAATAAAATTAAAAAACATACCGTTCTCCAAAACGCCAGAGCCAGAAGCCACTCCCTGGACCACCTCGGAGGTGGCTACATTCCCCAAACCTAGGGGCAGGGTGTTTGACGAATCCTGGGAGGGGGTATTTGGAGGAGGGACGGATGGAGGAGAGGGGGAATTGGGCTGGAGGGGAAGTACACCTGAAATCTCGGCCACAGGGTCTGGGGAGGAGGGAGTAATTGAGGAATTGGGGGTTGGAGAGAGGGGCCGGGACCGGCGTCTTGTCTGGCGATGACGCCGTAGTCTTTGCTGTGCCCCTAAAAAATGAAAAAAATATTGTGGTTAGTTTCAACAGGAATCCAAAAAAATAAAATAAAAATACTATGACGAAATAGGACAGACATGAAAACATGCACATGCAGATATGACTACAATGACTCAATAGGACAGACATGAAAACATGCACATGCAGATATGACTACAATGACTCAATAGGACAGAAATGAAAACAAGCACATGCAGATATGACTACAATGACTCAATAGGACAGACATGAAAACATGCACATGCAGATATGACTACAATGACTCAATAGGACAGACATGAAAACATGCACATGCAGATATGACTACAATGACTCAATAGGACAGACATGAAAACATGCACACGCAGTTAGGGCCCACAAGATAAACTTGAAAACCACAGTCCAGAAAACGTACTTTCCGCAATCTGCATGCGAAAGCATGAAAACAAGCGGGGCGTACGCCGGTGCAAGTCCGACCACCTGCGCTCCAGCTGGCCAATATGTCGGCGTGAGCCGAAGGAGCGCAGGCGGCGACGTACCTCCGCATATGCGGAACGCTTTCGGCTATTTGAGATGGGTGGAGGCTGACTGGTGATCCGCCTGTCCATCACCTCCGTCAGCACCAGCAGTTCGCGCCTGGTGAATGTGGCGGATCTCATGATGGCAATGGTGTTTTTTTGGCTAAATATTTTTAATAAAGCACCCCAAAAAAATTTAACAGGACAAATTCTATTGGTTAGTGTATGAGTCATGTGTTCGACAGGGCCACAAATCTCTTGAGAGTTATGATAGGCTTGATGCAGTGACATGCGTAAGCAAATTTAAATAAAGAAATGAACCACAGAAAATTTGTGGGGATACAAACAAATAGAACAATTGTTTAATTGGGGCTAACATGTCTTTTGAACAATAAAAGCGAAGGTTTCAGCCGTACGTATTCTGCGAGCAAACACGGACAAGATTAAAGTTTATTGCATTGTGTTGAAAAAAAAAAAATAATTAAGCTAATTGATACATTGATTGGCATGATACGATTGAGGGAGGTAGGCAGAAAAAACGAGCAGGTAATCGGAATCTGACAGTTCCACTTCCGGTTTGAACTTGTGCGTGCGTTCCCTTCAAGCCATTTCGGGGATGCACGCTCGCTATTTGGCACGCTCGTTAGTTAGAGGAGGGGTCGGCTGAGTTTGGGGCGGATTTTTTGCTGCGTACAAAAATACGAGCGAGTGCTTGAATTTAAATATTTTTTTACGTACGCCGAACGTACGTACGCCCAATTGCGAGTGGGTCTGAATCAGGGCCAATGTCCCAATATTTATGAACCTGACTGTATATGTATGTATATATATATATATATATATATATATACAGCAACCATTACCTTCTCTGGTATATAGTGTGCAGAAGCCATTTCCTACACTACCCACTGGAGAATTTTCGCTATCCTTCTTTTATTAAATGTACAGTGTGAAACTATGATTTATGTATGTTACCCAGTAATGGTTATAATAGCTACTCTGTGAAGATATATGAAAATACTTATTTAGAATGTTGCAGCATGAACACAGCTAATGAATACAATGTATTAACAATGTTATAGAGTTTATGGAAGTGGTAGATTGTGCGCTGTTTCAATCTACATCACTGTGTTTTCAACCAAACACTCATGAGACAAATTACAAAATTGTTTATTCAATGAAAAATTTCTGATGCAAATCACAGTGTTTGGTTCCACTACAGATATTTTTTTTTTCAGCTGAGTTTTATGAGAGACTGATACTATAAAATTGCTGTGTATTAAAAGGTCACAGACGGCTGAATAAAAAAAAACTGAATTCTCCATAGAGAATTCCGAAAGGGGGGGACATGGTGTTTAAAGAGGCTACACATCAAAAGCTATAGGAAGTACCAAGCTGAAATTTGGCACAAGCAGGTAGAACTGTCACTGGGTGCTGCATGCCAAATTTCAGGGCAAAAAAAAATAAATTACGATTTGGGAACAATCTAAAGCTCCAACTGTCATTTTTTTTTCTGAAACTCAGTCAGGACCACTTTTCTGCTGTTCTCTATGGGGGATTTTTGGGAAGGCATAACTCAGGGTAGGGGGCAAAATTAGATGTGGGGGTTGTTTATTAGGTAGCTCTTGTTCCAGGGTAGGGCCTTTTGGGGTTCAGGTAATTGAGAAAGTTGCAGTTTTTAAACTATTACCTCACAATTGCGCCATTATAGAGATAGGAAGCTTCAATTCATTGCACAGCCTCAGTAGGTGCCTTCAGCAGGTGTACTCACTGTGGCTTCACCAAGATGGCGGTCCAGTGCGGGTGGCAGCGGTGGTGGTACTCGGGGGAAAGAAGCGTCCATTAGCTGCAGCCGGGACTGGGGGAGGGGTTAGCGGGCATTAGCGGTAGCGGTGGCGGACAAATGCAGCATGCACGGATCTGGGAGATCCGTGAGGCCTGCATCTGTGTGTGATAAAAATAAACAGGTTAACGGACGTATCAGCGAGATCCGCCTGCTGAATCACATGAGGCAAAAAAACGCTAACACAAGTTTTTACATAATACATTTTTCAGCAGAACCCTCTTGTTGATTTCAACGATTATTAGTTAATTTACAATGTACAAGCTGCCGAACAATATACTCTTGACATTAATTTGCACTTCTTCACCTAGTGCCAGTGTGCTGTTATGTCCTTTTAAGCTGGGACACATATGAATTACACAGGTTCTGTGGCTGGCTAATTCATGCCTGGATTTTCTTATAACTCTAACAAGGTTTTTAGAATGAGATAAAGGTGAGCATTTAAGGGCATGCCTTGCTGTGCCAAAGGGTTACATGACCATTTCCCACTGCAAAAGTATTGTAAGAGCTGGTGGACATCGGATTTTGACACTATACTTACAGTATTATGGGGCTAACCATCATATGGTAAATCACCCATGTAATAAAAAACTTAATTCATTCAAAAATGCCAGATATAATGAAGGCAGTATTGATGTCCACACACTCTCATGATTATTTTAATCCATTAATGAGGCTAAGCCACGCATTATATTAGTTATACTAAGGGATGGTATGCATTTTGAGAGGTTTAAATTATATAATTTTGCCAATAAAGATGTATTTTTTTTTTTTCAGGTGATTTTCTCTTAAAAGCACAAAAATGGCTTACATTTCTCATACACTTCATCCAGATAGCGCACTGTACAATCAACAAGATTATTGGGAGCATGCATCAAGGAAATTAGCTGCAATATGCGCAATTTCAAAGATGCAAATTTGAGCTACAGAAATCACTCCTAATTAATTTGACCCCATCAAGTGCTGTGGAATAATCTCTGTTTATCTCTAAATATTTATCTGTGGAAGACAAATATTTAGCAAGCAATTCACTAAAGCTAGAAAATGTATGCTTTACCACACAATGGCTTTCATTGGCAAGATTAGTCTATTCCCATGTGTTTTGCATATGAAGCCTAGAAAAAGGATGATTTACAGTTTGTTGCAAATATGCAGCCAAGGAATACATGCACATAGTATAGTAGAGAGATGCATTCAAAGCACGGATGTGGCAATCATCATCAACACAATAACTTGCACCATGCCTATGGGATACACAGAATGTTAATTTTAATAGATACATGTAAGTCAAGATCGGGTGCATCAAAAACAGTTAAATCAGGAGCCAGTAGTTTTTTACCTGATGTTGGGTTTGACTGACTGAAGGTGCTAATCAAAGGCAAATGGAACATGGATTTATTTGTTTTCTTACCAGGTTGGTCTCTGGATATTGTTAGCAGAAGAAAACTTTTTTTTACCAGTCAATATTTTGAGTAATATTTTATTTTTAGATATTTTTATTTCTGTACTTGTTTTATTGAAGTATTTTTCCTTTTGAAAATTTATCTTTCAAATTCATGAATCATGCATGAACTGGCTTGCCACTATGGATTTTTACCTATCGATTCCTACCTACCTATACTTTCTAAAACTGTCGCTATTTAGCGTAATGAGTCGCACAAGAAATAAATGCTTTCAGACTTTGAGTGTGGTTCCAAAGCACAAAAAGTTATTATTCAATATAAAACAGATGGTTACACGCTGTGATCTAAAGACAATTAGCGCAAATAAATCATAAAGACCCAAGGTACAGTCATTACATACACATGCACTCTGGACCCAGATACTGGCATCAATATAGAAACCTCTGTCAACAGCAAGGCAAGAAGACTGGCATCCAAGTTTAGAGAGCCCACATATATACTCTTACAGGGATAGGCAATACAATAGAACAGTTTGGTATTATTCCATTGGTTCTTCCTGTTTCTTCTGTTACATTATAGTTCATAGGTCAATTCGAATGGATACAAACCAGCCTCCAACAGCCCTTTGTGTCCTTTTTCTCGCTGCATACTAAATCTAAGCTGGTTACATTACAGAGCACATTTTAATGTTTAACTCTCTATAGTCCATAGTTTGTAGACACATGTTGCGATCTTCTCACTGATGGTACTGGAAATTTGCAAAGACACAGTGGATTAGTACAACACCAAACAGGGTCTGCTTACCATGTACTAAACCTTAGATATCAAATTACATTTATTTCACAACATTAATAATACTAAATAAACCTTGAATATTATACTTTAATACTAGAGAACCTTTTATGTAAGTGTGCAATGTGTAAGTATTGGGGTTTTGGGAAAAGACGCTAGTTAGCGTTATGCGACTACATGTTTGTGGAGTACACCATGCTACGTGTTTTGCAGGGTTAATCATTTTATCCGTTTTAGTGATTGTCTGTATTTATATGGTGAGGACTTTCAACTTCTTTCTATTGCATGGGAATCGCACAACGCTAAATAATAGCATCACCGTATGTACTTATAATGGGCGAGATTCACTAAAATGGCGCTGGGCGGCCAGTCGCAAAATGGCATCTCATTGCCATTCGCAAAATGGTGTCGCGCAGATTTAATTTTAAACCGATCCTGTCTCAGCCAATTATACGGCTTCGACAGTCCACCCTTTGATAGCAAACAACATGCTATCATACTCTGATTTTAAAATTAATTTAGGCTTACATTATGACATATTATTTAATGTTAATTTATGGGATGGCACAAGGTGGTTCTTAAATCATCAATAATGTGTCTCTAGGGAGGGACATAAAACTACCCTTATACGCACACCGCGGATCTTGGGAGATCATGGGAAAGATGTGCGGATGCACCAATCCTATAAAGGAAGTCTTGAAGGGAATAGGGACTCACATTTTTATGCATGTCTAGATCTTATACATCATATGATGGTACCTTCTAGTTCAGGGTTGTAATGCAGTCCTACATTTACCTCAGTATTCATATTGTTACTACTGACCATCATCATAATTTCCTCCTAGACCTGAGAACCATTTCACTGGGTTCAACCATGAAACCCATTCCTCTACCTTCTCCTCTACTTCAGCCACTGAAGCATTATGGTTCTTTCGAAATTCCCACTTCAGCTACAGAATTTCATCCATCTTCTGGTCTATTACCTCCTTGGGATCGCTGGTATCATTTGTAATGTAAGTGCAACATTTTACACCAAATTGGGTGGCCAAAGTTACGCAATACACTCCAGTGACAGCTGTTAAATAATTTAACACTAGTCTATGTTGCACGAGTTCTTTCTTGTAAGGTTACAACTCCCTACATGTATACCTGAATGTGTCATCATACATCTCGGTGATATTATCTATTAATTTAGCAAGATCTTGGATATATCTAAAATTTAGTGTACCCCGAGCGATCCTGTTGGGATCCAATGCTACCAAAACTTGAAAGCCAGTTGTCTCACTAATTAACTGTGTGGCTTTATGCACATCACCAGGTATCATATTTCTTTTGTCTCTGTGTTCATACTGTGTGTGAAGATATGGTGATGGTGTGTTTTTATGAATACCAAGCATTTCACCATGTGTAAGGGTCAAAACTTGTGGAACTACTCTTCCCAAGTAACACAAACCTTCGGAACTTAGAGAGAGACACTTATACGCTTTCCTTCCACATATAAAATATACATCATCGGGGAGAACATAAGGAATAGTAAACATCATTATCGTCGTACACATTTCACATTTCCCTGGCAAGTGATCCTACTTCAGGTTCTCCCATTTGACTCATACAGGTTTCTCGTTGCAATATCTTGGCACAATCCCCTTCTGGTACCCTACCAATCATTTCTTTGGTGGAACTCAGTGTATATTTATACAGGAAGTGTCTTCCAACCGCCCTAATTGTGCGTAACGGTTCATAATTCATAGGCTCATGATCAGCTCTTAGTGAGAAGGTCATCATCTGATTATTCCCCGTCACCTCCCAACTTCCTGGGTCATTGGAGTTGGTGATGTTTAAACATAAAAGTGATTTATCTACTTGGTACTGGTGGAGTTTAAAATGAGGTGGTTTTAATTTATGAAATTTTCCATCTAGTGCATGCCCTCTTTGTGATTCAAATATTTCGGAGACATTTAATGGGAATGGCACTAATCCTACATTGTGCTGTCCTTGGGGCACGTGGGAGCACACCCAACAATCGGTTTGGTTTAAAATTTTGCCCACCATGGTGTGCTAATCCTCTAAAGGATACCCACCCCAATACTGGTTATACTTTGGTTGGCACTGTTGGATGCATCTCTCGTTGACTGTGGACCCACAGAACTCACACATACAATAATCCTCAGACGATAGCCCTTCACACTGTCTCCGAGTATCCAGAATAGCAGATCTCTTAACAATTACTGTACTAAGATTGGTAAGACACTCCCCTGATTGGCATAGCACTCCTCCTCTTGACTCCACTCCATCAATACTGCCATTAGCTCCCATCTCCTCTATCGGTCCCCCTTCACAGAAACCAGAAATCCCTGAACAATCCAGAATGATGGAAACTCTGGAAGAGAATACAAAAATGAACACAGCAGACCAGTCCATTGCCGTAGCACGGATCTACAAATTTCTTTAGTTCAGATATCTCACTGCAACCTTTAACCCTCCCTGCACAAGCTCGTGATCGACAGGTCCATGTTATCTGCCTCATCTCCGCCTTGTATCTCCACCGGTTGGTTGACCTTCTTACAGTGAGTGGAATGGACCCAGGTATCTCTCTCCGCCACCTTCAATGAGGTTGTACTCGTCAGCAACACCTGATATGGACCTTCCCACCGATCAGTCAAACAACCTGAACGCAAGAAATTTCTGATCATAACAAATTCTCCAGGTTCAACTTCATGACAGTTTGTTTCAGGCATATCATGTGACAACAATTTCAGTTTCTGCTGTTGCTGTTTTAACTGTTTACTCATTGTTATAAGATACCTTAGTTACCTCGTTGTCACCTTTCAAATCTTCCTGCGGACTTATAATCAAATGAGGTTGTCTACCAAACAGTATTTCAAAGGGGGACAGACTAAGAGAAGGCCTAGGAGTTCTAATACTACGAAGGACAAGTGGTAGTGCTTCTGGCCAACCCAGTCCAGTTTCCGACATGATTTTACTTAATTTGTTTTTAATAGTCCCGTCCATCCTCTCCACCTTGGCACTGGCTTGCGGTCGGTAGGGGGTATGAAGTCGACTTTTAATACCCATCAGTTTACACATATTTTGGAAAACATCACCTGTGAAATGAGTACCCCTATCACTCTCAATAATTTTAGGGATACCATATCCACATACAAACTCCTGAACAATTTTCTTGGCAGTGAACGCAGCAGTATTAGTGGCAGCTGGATATGCCTCAACCCAATTAGAAAACACATACTTGAGATTCCTGCAGAGTGGTAATTGGATTAAATCAATTTGTATTACCTGAAAAGGTCCGTCAGTCAGAGGAATGTGGGATGGTTCGGTAGGGATCATTTTCCCAATGTTTTCCTCAAGCAGGTCAGACAGGACATTGCTCACTTCTGCTTGAGAAGAAAAACCTGGTGCGCACCAGTATACTCTCACCAATTTGCACATACCTTGCTTTCCCGAATGAGTCAGACCATGCACTGCCTCAGCCAGGCTTGGGTAGTACACCTTGAGAGCCACTGGTTTACCTTGTCCATCTCTCCAGAGTCCAGAGGACTCTTGCCCACATCCCTTGGACTTCCAGACTGCCTTTTCCTGAATGGAACACAAATTTTGCATCTCAATTAATTTCAGCATGTCAGTCGTTTGAAAAGTCATCATTTGTGCAGTTGGTACATTCATTTTTAACCCTGCTGCCCATTTTGCAGCTTTGTCTGCCCTGTTGTTGCCCAGTGACACCGGATCATCCTCACATGTATGGGCTTTACACTTAATTACCGCCACAGTCTTAGGCAATTGGATTGCTGTCAATAGTCCTTTTATATGTCTGGAATGTGCAATTGTTGTGCCTGCTGCTGTCATAAATTTTCTCAGATGCCATAGAGCGCCAAAATCGTGTACTACCCTGAAGGCGTCCCTAGAGTCAGTGTAGATATTAGCAGATTTACCTTCCACTAACTCACATGCCCTCTTTAGTGCTACCAGTTCCGCCACTTGGGCCAAGTGGGGTGGGCTTAAAGGTTCAGCCTCTATGATGACCTCGTCATTTACCACAGCATAACCTGTACATAACTCTCCAGTGTCAGTTTGTCTATGACAACTCCCATCCATGTAAAATGTCACATCTACATTTTCTAAAGGTGTATCCTGTATGTCAGGTCTTACAGTAAAGGTTTGATTCAGATATTCCATACAATCATGTGCATCAATATACCTGCAGAACTCACCTTTCGCCAACGACTCACCTCTCTCCACCCTTTGTGCATCATATTGCACATATGGTAATTACGTAGCTGGGTTTAACATACTGCACCTTTTGATGGTGATGTTTGCAGGTGCTATTAAGGCTAGTTCCCATTTTGTGAATCTAGTTGAGGAGACATGTCTGGTTTGGGCAGAGTTTAGCAAAGCAGATACAGCATGGGGAGTATAGACAATCATATCGTGGCCTAGTACCACATCCTCACTCTTACTGACCAAGAGAGCAGTTGCTGCTACACTTCTTAAACACGTTGGGAGTGATCTTGCCACAGTGTCCAATTGTGCACTGTAGTATACTACGGGCCTACTGTGCATCACCATGTTTTTGTGTGAGGACACCTGCTGCACAACTATCAGCTTCCAAACAATACAAATCAAAAGGTTTTTCATAATCAGGTATTCCCAATGCAGGTGCTCTTGTCAGACTATCCTTAAGATTAAGGAAAGCCTGCTCTGATTCCTCTGTGTGTATGACATGATCAGACTTGCCTGTAATGGCAAGGCCAAAATAGAAAAACCCGGGATCCACATTCTGCAGTATCCACACGTTCCCAAGAAGGTACGAATTTGCTGTTGATTCTGCGGCAGTGTCATATTCTATATGGCTTGGATTCTGTCATTTGTCAGATGTAACCCCTGGGTTAAGCAATGTCCCAAGTATTTAACCCTGGACTGGCATGGCTGTAGTTTGTCTTTAGCAACCTTGTGTCCTGTTTGCGAGAGATGAAGCAATAGAAGTTTAGTATCATTTAAACATGACATAAACGAACCAGAACATAGCAATAAATCATCCACATATTGTATTAGAACAGATCCATTGGCAGGTTGAAAAGATCATAAACAGTCGTGTGAGGCCTGGGAGAAGATACTGGGGCTGTCTATGAAACCCTGGGGCAATCGTGTCCATGTATATTCTACACCCCTGTATGTAAAAGCGAATAGGTCCTGACAGTCAGGATGAAGAGGTACAGAGAAGAAAGCAGAACAGAGGTCAATGACAGTGAAATGGGTTGCATATGGTGGGATCTGCATGAGAATGACAGCTGGATTTGGCACTACAGGAAATTGGCTCTCTACTACCTTATTAATCCCTCTAAGGTCTTGTACCAGCCTATAACCCCTCCCACCACTCTTTTTCACAGGAAAGATAGGACTGTTGGCTACACTTGCTGTACAGACTAAAATTCCCTGCTGTAATAATTGCTCAATTATGGGATAAACCCCTAATTCTACCTCCTGTTTTAATGGATACTGGGGAATTTTTGGAGCTTGCCTACCGCTTTTTAGATTTACCATTACGGGAGCTACATTTGCCATTAATCCAGTGTCCATCCTTGGTCCAAAGTGAATCTGGAATTTGGGATAATATTTGATCTACCTGAGATGGATTTTTACCTGAACCAGTAGAGTGATTAATTATCCTTTGGGGAGTGTCCAATATATCCCTCACCTCATGCGCAACTCTCTCTGGGATATTTAGAAATATACCATCAGGGGTACAATATATGACACATCCCATTTTACATAACAAATCCCTTCCCAGTAGATTAGCAGGAGCCGCTGCTGCTAGGAAGAAAGAATGCCTGGTATGCAATGGCCCGATAGTAACCTCTGTGGATTTAGTTACAGGATATTGTTGCACTTTACCCGTTACACCCATTGCTGGTACTGTCTCGCTGGTCACCTGTAAATTAGCTGGAGATTTTATCACTGATCTAGTCACCCCTGTGTCTACAAGAAAAGGATATTTAGTACCAGCTACATCAAACATCATCACCGGTTCTTCCCTAGTACTTCCCGTTAACCTGACTATCTGTAGACTACAGGTATGACCTGACCCCTAGCGTTGACTCTCACTCTCCAGTACAGCATTTAAGGCCACAATTGGAGCTGGTGATATCCAGGTACTCCCTGGTTAGGGAGTCATACCTTCTTCAACTTACAGTTCCTACTTACATGTCCCACTTGGTTGCAGTTAAAGCACCTTCGCGAGTGGGGTGGGTGAAAGGGTTGCTGTGTGAGTTGAGCAGTAGGGAAAGATTGTTGGTGTGGATAAGTATGTTGAGGGTAATATGGTGGTTGTGGATAGTATGGGTTTTGATGCTGTGAGATAAGTGGGGTAGGGCTGTGTTTGTGGTGGTGCAGGATTGGTGAGCACGTGTAGCTGTGCAGGTGCATGTGTGTCTGGTGGCTCTGATGTTACAGTCATTCCTTCTAGAGCTTGAATACTAACAGCCATTAGCTTCTTGCTCTGGGTCTCTCTCTTTTTGAGGATCTTTTTATCTTGTTCAATAGCGGATTTTATGAGCGTGTCTACAGTAACTCCTCTCCAGGCAGTGAGGTCTGAACTCGGGTCTTTAGGTTCTCTTTTAGACCATCCATAAGTTCAGTGATGATCATTCCCCTGTGATGAGTGCTATCTTTAATATCCTCTATCCCAGTGTACTGGGTGATAGCCTGCAGAGCTCGGTTACAATAATCTTCTGCAGATTAACTCTTTTTTTGTTTTATGGTGAAAATTTTACTCCAGTTAACTACTACTGGAAAATATACACCCAATTGAGTTATTATGCGGGTAATGTTACCTTGGTTATTCTCGTCTGTTATGGGACCATCTCCATCCAATACGCAATACGTGATAAACTTTTTCACGTCGGTATTGTGTGGAAGACAAGCCCTTAACGCCACTCACCAATCTTTATTGGTTGGCTCGTGAGCACTACCCAAATTTTTCAAAAATCTTTGGCATTTGCCTAATTCATTTTTAGGATCAGGGAAATCATTCATTATGGAATTTAGCTCCGCTCTTGTCCAAGGACAATGCATTGCTACCTCCCTTGTGGGCACTACACCATTCGCATCCGCATTCCCATTCGGAACAGTTTTTGTACGGATGTGATGCAGAACGGCCGCACTGCTATTTTTGACCTTGTTACCTGGCTGGGGATTGAGTCTATTACTGCTACGTATGTAATTAGCAACTTCCTCTATGGGTGCAGTAGATGTTAACACGTCCTGTACTATCACTGATGAAGATGGCGGCACCACTTGTGCTTGTTGTGATGGAGCATCTAACATGTGTACAGCATGGGAAATGGCAGACATAACAACAGGTTCATCATCCGCATCATAAACATTTTCTATGTGATTACTCAAGAGAGGGTACAAGTTACTTGTTACATTTTTATGCACCCCCATCCACATAGGGCAGTGGTGGTGCACGTGACAACGCTACCTTGCTGCAAGTGCGCGCTATCTCGTGGCGCGCACACACCGCAGTTTAGTGCTGCCTGTGCACTATCCTGTAACATGCTCTCGACGTTAGTTTGCGTTGCGTGCACACCTTTAAGCCACGCATCCCCCTCATGCTGCCACAACTTTAAACACTCGTTATATTTTACCTTTTTCATTCGAGAGCGCACCATACAGCTGCTATCTCGGACATTGTTCAATACCTCCTTATCAAAGCTGCCATTTCTGGGGAAAGGTCTAACACTCTTCTTCGTCATTTTAAACCATACATCACAGTACTTAATCGCATAAGCACCGTACTTAGTATGCATAATATGCCGTGCCGACCCAAGCGGCGCTTCCAACAGCAGCACATCATCTAACATCTCTACCGTTTGCTTGGCTCCCATTCTGGGAGAACCCTAAGCTTTTCAATAGAGATTTAGACTGGTGAAAGACAGTCAAGATACTTTCACTTACCTACGGACGATATTAACAGGATGAGCCCACACACCTATAGAAGAATAACCAGGCTGCTTCCATCACCTAATCCCTTTTTGACTACCTTTCAACTGCTAGCATGTAGGTATTCCAATAACACCTACCTTTTTCAGTGATTTCATCCACCCTCTGCTCAGTTCACAATCACAATTTAGCCAAAACTGTGTGGTTCAATTACAATGCTCAAATAACCCTAACTGATCACTGAATACTGTAATCACACTGAGAGCCAAAACTACAACAAAGACAACAACTACACCTGCTTATGTGTATAGACTGCGGTATCTACTACCAAGCCACTAGGTCCTACGATACCCTTAACTAGGGAACATGTTACCCCTACCAACAAATATTCACTGTTACACACCCTTTTCCTGCGCAGAAAAATATACATTTTCCCAGACTATGGCAACACTGATCAAGGTATTTACAACAATGCTATCTATCAATATCACTGTGCACTCTCAACGGCTTTGTTTAAAACACGTGGCAGCAATACAGGAAATACGTATACACTATTATGCGACTAGTCGCATACACAATAATGCGACTACTACACAAAACGTATTATTTCCCTTACGCTATTGTGCGACTTCCCCTTTTAAACATAAAAATCTATCAATGAAGGAAAACAAACTTTTTCCTTCCTTGTCCCTGGATTCTTAATCAGCGTTCCTTAAGCCACAATAACGGGTAGCGGACTCTCAGCAACAAAGTGGTAGCAGATTTTCGAAGGCACAATGCGTTCTCCTTCCATGGCGCCTCCACCCTTTTGCTGAGAGTTCGCTGACCGGGTGTTACCAAGTGACCAGTAGCGTGATTCACACTGCGAGCCCCCAACTACAGATTTTTACCTATCGATTCCTACCTACCTATACTTTCTAAAACTGTCGCTATTTAGCGTAATGAGTCACACAATAAATAAATGCTTTCAGACTTTGAGTGTGGTTCCAAAGCACAAAAAGTTATTATTCAATATAAAAACAGATTTTTATATGCTGTGATCTAAATACAATTAGCGTAAATAAATCATACAGACCCAAGGTACAGTTGTTACATATGCACGCGCTCTGGACTCAAATACCGGCATCAATATATAAACCTCCGTCACCAGCAAGGCAAGAAGACTGGCATCCAAGTTTAGAGAGTCCACATATATACTCTTACAGGGATAGGCAATACAATAGAACAGTTTGGTATTATTCCATTGGTTCTTCTTCCATTGGTTCTTCTTCCTGGTTCTTCTGTTACAGTATAGTTCAAAGGTCAATTTGAATGGACACAAACCTGCTTCCAACAGCCCTTTGTGTCCTTTTTCCCGCTGCATACTAAATCTAAGCTGGTTACATTACAGAGCACATTTTAATGTTTAACTCTCTATAGTCCATAGTTTGCAGACACATCTTGTGATCACACAGTGGATCAGTACAACACCAAACACGTTCTGCTTACCATGTACTAAACCTTAGATATCAAATTACATTTATTTCACAACATTAATAATACTGAATAAACCTTGAATATTACACTTTAATGCTAGGGAACCTTTTATGTAAGTGTGCAGTGTGTAAGTATTGGGGTTTTGGGAAAAGACGCTAGTTAGCGTTGTGCGACTACGTGTTTGTGGAGTACACCATGGTACGTGTTTTGCAGGGTTAATCATTGTATATGTTTTAGTGACTGTCTGTATTTATATGGTGAGGACTTTCAACTTCTTTCTATTGCGTGGGAATCGCACAACGCTAAATAATAGCATCACCATATGTACTTATAATGGGCGAGATTCACTAAAATGGTGCTGGATGGCCAGTCGCAAAATGGCGTCTCATTGCCATTCGCAAAATGGCATTGTGCAGATTTAATTTTAAACCGATCCTGTCTCTGCCGGCTTCGACACCACACTAGGGGGTGTTTCACAGGTGGACACTACTGCATCTTTATTCTATTAGGTATCCTATTGAGACGCCCAACAGTTGCGCACAAAATCGCCAATGTACGTACTTTGGGACTGATTCAGAGTGTGCGCTACCCCAATGGTTAGTGCACATCACCGATTTTGACTCCTGCGCCAGCACTTAGTGTGCATGTGCAGTATGGGTCTGCAATCCCGCATGCAGTCCGGCAGCAGACTCAGTGATTGACAGTCTGATGGCCTTTAGAGGGGAATGGATATGAAGTATCCCGTAGCCGGCTGCCCAAAAGGAGAAGATCCCGACAGGGCAGGTAAGTACTCTATCCCTACCCCTCTCCCCCCAACCCTCCCTTAGAGGTGCCTAACCCTAACCCTCCCCCCCTAGTGCATAACCCTAACCCTCCCCCCTACGGGTGCCTAAGCCCCCAAAAACCTAACCATAGTCCCACTGCACTCCCTAAACTTAAACCGCGGGGCTAACTCTAAGGGCGTCCCAGACTTACCTGGTTCGGGCTGGTGTCCTTCGGCATTCCGGCATCAGGATTAAAATAGGCGTCTGTATTTTGACAGCAAAATCCCTAGTCAGGATTCGGATGTCGGTCTTGAAACCAGCGGCCTTGCGGCCACTGATCCCATAACTACATCCCTTTTAGGGGCGGAGACCGGGCAGCGACGGCTTTTGTTTCACAAAACTGAAGTGTGTCGTTGCTGTTGGGGAGGGAAGAGATGAGGATCTCTGTCAGCTGACTGAGATATTCTGGCTTCTTTTGTGTATCTGCGGTGGTCAGTCTGCATTACCATAATAGTGCTACCATGTTAGCAGCTGCGATAGCAATAGCATCTGAGCCTGAATCACTCCCACAGGTGCAGAATGTGTGACTGAATATGACTGCCACTGTCAGTGCAACTGTCTCTTTAGGTGCAGTCGCTGACATCGACACGCAGTTACCACCTAGAAATGCCCATCGAAATTGCATAGATCTACATGCAATTTTGATATGCGTCTCTGTGCAGTAACCAATGAGACACAAGCAAAGCGTGGCTCAGAAGAATGCACAGAGGGAAACCATTGGCCACTTACACCCGATGGCTTCCCGGTGTCCATCTGTGAATCACCCCATAAATAGCTAATATTTTGGTTTCCACACTCAGGGCACCCACAGCATATGAAACCCTGATTTAATTTAAAAAGGCAACTTTATAATTTGTTATAGCTCATATTTATTTCAGCCTATAAGAACAAATACCGCTAAACGTAATACAATTAAACAGAAAAATAAATGTCCTATGTGCAAATAAACCATAAGTTTCAAATATGTGTGTTTTCAGTTTGAGCATTCACCCATTATACCAATGTTTCTGTATTAATATAGGGCCTGATTCACTACCGATTGCTGTGTTCTGCGCAGTGACTACCTAGAGCCATCGCAGAGTGATTGACAGGAAGTGCCATTTGTGGGTGGTGATGGGGGGTGGTTGGAGAAACGCAGGCGTGCCGGTGAGTTGGAACGGCGTTGCATGGGCGTGCATAAATTAGCCACTGCGATGCCATATGCAGCCTGAGCACTCATAGCGTGCGATGAAGTTAGCAATTTCTGAGTAAGGTCAGAGCTTGTGCAAGTGTGCGTGAGGCTGCAATTGTACTCAATGTTACTGATGGTTTCACAGACTTGCTAAGTATTACGGATGTACTGTATGTAAGGTAAAGTGGGTGTCTATATGTAGTACTGCGATCAGTGGCGTAACTAGGGTATTTGGAGCCCAGGGCAAATTTTAAAATAGAGCCCCCCCCTTCCCCTATGTTCGCGCATGATGAAAAATGGGCGTGGTCACTTAAAAATGGGAAATGTCTACATGACACCCCCCCCTTTATCGTCACTCTGAAAATTCCTTTCCATATGCACCATAACCCCAGTATGCAATGTCCCCATTTGTGGTCCCTCTTATGCAGGCCCATAGTAGTGTCCCTTATATAGTACCTCCAGTAGTGCTCCCCCTTATGCAGCCCCTCATTAGTTCCCCTTATTCAGTGCCCCCAGTAGTGGTCCCCCTTATGCAGTGCCCCATGTAGTGGTCCTCCCTATATAGTGCCCCCAGTAGTAGTTTTCCTCCCCAGTAGAGGTTCCCCCTCCCAATGCAGTGCCCCCAGTAGTAGCCACCCCCCCAGTTGTAGTCCCCAGTAGTAGCCCCCACCTGTAGTGCAGACACCCAAGTTTAAAAAAAAAAAATACACTTACCTGAATCCACGCACTGGCTCCGGTCACTGCTCCCACCGACGCACGTCAGTCCTCCCGGGCTGTCGCACTCTGCATTATCTCCCATTACCCACTGCAGGAGCTGGAGTGAGCTCCAGCCTGACTTTCATTGGCTGCTGGTTAACACACACATCGCCGACGCGCGGCGGTGATGTGTGTGTGCAGCAGTAGCCAATTAGAGTCTGTCTGACTCTCATTGGCTGCAGATTAACACACACATAGCTGTCGCGCTGGTGGCAATGTGAGTGTTAAACTGCACAGCCTGAGCTCGCCTCCCACCCTCCTCCTGGCGCTATTGGGTAAGCACTCAGGGGGAGAGAAGGGGCTCAGCTGTGCGACACAGGAGTGGTGCAGGGAAGCCTTTTTAAATGTGTAGCGCTGACCGCACACACTGCTGTCGGCGCTACACTGCCTAACTGGGACGGGCCAGGCCGTGGTCGGCGGCAGGGGGGCCCCCCGTGTGCTGCCTGTCCTACAGCGCCCAGGGCATGTGCCCCACTTGCCCTGCCCTAGTTACGCCACTGGCTGCGATGGCATAGCGATCGCAATGGATTAGCATACTACAGTTGGGAACGGTAGTGAATCAGGCCCATAGTGTGATATTGCATCTTATAAATACACGATTAAAATGTACTTTGCATTGGGTATTTGTCCTCCTCATTCCATAGATTGGGCATTTGGACCAAAGTTAGAGGACCAAAAGGTTGGAGAGAGAGGCTACAGAGACGAGTGCGAGCGGCAGACTGGCGAGTTCACCCTGAACATGGATGGAGAAATCACGCAGAGTGCTGACCTGTCATTTTTTGAACGAGACTCTGTCCCCACACGATCAGTACACAGGCCTTCACTGATCACTTTTAAAGAAACCAGCCGGGGAAAGCTATTCTGACTGTATTCAACAACTAAACACTGCAGGACCTCAACAGAAAGTGCTTACCTTACCCACAGTGGATAGATATATATATATAATGTGTAAGGTAGCATTAAGATGAGTGTGGGGGTGCAGGGCCATAGGGAGGGGTGTGCTAGCAGTGCAATCACCCAGAGTGCAAGGCCCTGGGGGCGGCACTGGTGCTGCCCCACAGCCTCTGCATGGCTAGAAGTGGTGGCCGTTTGCGCTGCTTCAGTGCTGTTCAGAGCATCCAAGAAAATGCTCTGGGCATGCACCCTGCGGTGTGAAGAGCTGCCTAGAGTGTGCGGGAAGCTCTCTCCTGCCAGTGGCTCTGCCCCCTCGCATGACATCACATATCTGGGGTGGTATAGGGAGGCTGTAAGCTCTGCTTCGGGAATGATGGGGTGAAATAAGGACGGCTACAGCCTGGCTCCCAAGAGCAACTGCAACTACATTTAAAACGCTTAATTATACTAAAGATACACAATCTTTTGTTATTACCCCCTGAGTGATTTCATTGGAATGGTATTTTAACTGGCAATTATTGCCATTTATATATATATATATATATATATATATATATAAATAATTGTAAAACAAAAGGGCAGTTTGCATTTTTAAACAATATTTTGTTGTTTTTTTATCTATTAAGTCTTGTTATAAATCCTAATTTTATCCTCTTGTTTAGGCGTCTAACATTAATTATGAAAACTGGAGCAGAAAGGCTTGCTTCTTACCTGGCAAGGTGACAGGAGGGTGTAGTCATTCACAATAATTAGTTGAAGGGTAAGAGTGAATTACCGTTTGAAGTGGTTGCTGTAGAAATCACACACTTACCAGTCAAAGTCCAGAAAATTGATATTTAACTCGTTTGCATCTGTAGTGGACCACAGTCCATCAGATAATCACTGTACATGGTTAAACTGTTACATTATTAATACATACTACAGATGAACATGCCTCTGTGCCCGCTGCATATATGTGGCAAAGCCAGAGCTGCAGATTAGTAAAGAGCTTGTTGGAAACGGAAGCATGAAAACATAATGACTTACGAATGCATATTTATACCGTTTCATAAATCAGGCCGTTTTAGATTTGCTTCAGAATGCACTAAAGTCTGTGTAATGCATTAGGATATGCACTGTTTGTTGTAGGAAACCTTGTATGTCATATAGTGATAAGTGTGTACACAATAATAAAAAGAATAATACTAATGTGCTATATAATTGTTTAAGCAGTCACTGTCCTTATTTAGTGATGTAGTAGCTATGTCTGGGAGGGAATGGGTTACCTTGTTACTGAAACACCAGGATGGAGTGGATTTTACCCCCTGTGCTGCCATAAAAATGCAGATAACTGAGTGACTAATGGAGCAGAAAGGGATAAAACACTGGGAGTATACTTTATGTAAGATTCAGCATCAGAACACTCACACTTATTGGGACTTTAACGTGAAAGGATCACATTGTTGTCCATCATGATCACACTCAGTGCTGTCCTCGGTCTGCTGCTTGTTATTTCTACAAATGCACAGCAAGGTAAGACAGGTGTGTGCCATATGTAATGTTATCTTGCCTGACTCTGCTAATGCATACAGGTGTTGATTACCAGGGGCGTAACTAGGTATTTGAAGGCCACATAGCAAAAGTTTGTAAGGGCCCCTATGTACCACTCAATGGTGAAACACATATAACTTTGACAAGGAAGATAGGCCCCCTTCAACTCTGGGCCCCATAGCAGCTGCACCCCTTGCACCTATGGTAGTTACATCCATGTTGCTTACTATGGTGCAGATACAGAGTTGAATGCAGATTGTCTACAATTACACTTGCATTGCTTGCACAGAACTAAATGTTGATAGTTGCCCACATAAGTTGCATGCCTCTATGGCACCGCACTACCCTATCTGTACACTGAGCTCGTGTACGACTCTGGATTGCTTGTCGATGTATACGTCATCTCTGTGCTCGTGTACGACTCTGGATGACCTGTAGATGTATACATCATCTCTGTGCTCGTGTACGACTCTGGATGACCTGTAGATGTATACATCATCTCTGTGCTCGTGTATGACTCTGGATGACCTGTAGATGTATACATCATCTCTGTGCTCGTGTACGACTCTGGATGACCTGTAGATGTATACATCATCTCTGTGCTCGTGTACGACTTTGGATGACCTGTAGATGTATAGTCATCTCTGTGCTCGTGTATGACTCTGGATGACCTGTAGATGTATAGTCATCTCTGTGCTCGTGTATGACTCTGGATGGCCTGTAGATTTATACATCATCTCTGTGCTCATGTACAACTCTGGATGACCTGTAGATTTATAGTCATCTCTGTGCTCGTGTACGACTCTGGATGGCCTGTAGATGTATACAGTCACAGCTGTGCTCGTGTACGACTCTGGATAGCCTGTAGATTTATACATCATCTCTGTGCTCGTGTACGACTCTGGATGGCCTGTAGATGTATACAGTCATCGCTGTGCTCATGTACGACTCTGGATGGCCTGTAGATGTATACAGTCATCTCTGTGCTCGTGTACGACTCTGGATGGCCTGTAGATTTAAAGATCATCTCTGTGCTCGTGTACGACTCTGGATGGCCAGTAGATTTATATATCATCTCTGTGCTCGTGTACGACTCTGGATGACCTGTAGATGTATACAGTCATCTATGTGCTAGTGTACGACTCTGGATGGCTTGTAGATGAATACAGTCATCACTGTGCTTGTGTACGAACTCTGGATGGCCTGTAGATGTATACAGTCATCGGCGGAGCATGCGGAAACACGCAAGATCTATCTGCAAAACTGGCTTGCATTAATCTCTGAATCAGATCGTATGTGTGCTGGTAGAAATGGCTGTGCACATATTTTCTAAGAGAAAAAGAAGTGTTTTTCTTACTGGTACTGAAAGTAGCAAACTTGTTCTAGCGAAACCAAACAATTTCTCTTTTTGGACTAATAATTAGCAAATTAAATTAATTGGCCGCGATTCAATTCAGCGCAATGCTGAATAGCCCTGGGAGGGAGCTCCCAGAGCTATTCAATTCAGCGCGCTGTTAAGTCGGAAAATACAGGTTCTCGCGACGTAACCTGGGTGTTTAGTCGCGAGAACCGACATTCTCCGACTAAAGCCGGCAAACAGCTGCACAGCCGGCACTTTTGTTGGATTTCCCCTCGCATCCTGAGGGGGTGCAAGAAGAAATCCTTTAGTCGGACCAAACATTGAGCTGAATTGAATAGCTCCGGGAGCTCCCTCCCAGGGCTATTCAGCATTGCTTTGAATTGAATTGTGGCCATAGATCCAACAACACATTAATAACACCTACTGTACATTTCACAACATCTTGAAATTAAAGTCCATGAATATCTGTAAAAGTGGATGCTTTTTGACCCTGAGATCTCATTTATCAGTTCCAATCCAGCACATCGCTTACTTTAGGCACTCCGTTATTTGACTTTGATGCCATATAAAGGATAATAATAGCACTCATATATTGTGTGTATTTTAGTGAACTGTGGTGATGTTAGTTGTCACAAAGAAAATTCTTTAGTATGATCACTATAAGTTTCACCCTTTTATTTACTATTATTGGTATACATGTTCTATAAGAAAATAATGGTAGCAAATGAATATATTTAAAAGTAAATGATCAAACTTAAAACCAATACATAACCTATTATTGTTAATCAAAATATATTTTATTCTGCAATTGATTTATTAGTTGCGTGCTAGATGTTGATGTATTTCTAAAGCTATTTCATGTTCCAAGTTTGTGCTGGGCTGAGGAATAACAGGCATTACAAGCAATGTATGCAATAGTAGAATTTTATTTATACATCATAATTCTATTAATAGTAAAAATGCAAATTACCATCACTTTTCAGATAATGAAATGAACAAATTGCTGAATTTAGAACAGCAAAAAAATAGTAATTGTTAGAGCAATATGGACAACATGGATATTACTATCCATAGTGCTCTAACAATTACTATCCATAGTGCTCTAACAATTACTATCCATAGTGTCCATAGTGCTCTAACAATTACTATCCATAGTGCTCTAACAATTACTATCCAT
The DNA here is from genome assembly GCA_031769625.1 of Taudactylus pleione. Taxonomy (NCBI): domain Eukaryota; kingdom Metazoa; phylum Chordata; class Amphibia; order Anura; family Myobatrachidae; genus Taudactylus; species Taudactylus pleione. Next base: position 3,702,985 of record JAUIMM010000528.1, on the reverse strand, counting down.
AGTGTCCATAGTGCTCTAACAATTACTATCCATAGTGTCCATAGTGCTCTAACAATTACTATCCATAGTGCTCCTACAATTACTATCCATAGTGTCCATAGTGCTCTAACAATTACTATCCATAGTGCTCTAACAATTACTATCCATAGTGCTCTAACAATTACTATCCATAGTGCTCTAACAATTACTATCCATAGTGTCCATAGTGCTCTAACAATTACTATCCATAGTGTCCATAGTACTCTAACAATTACTATCCATAGTGCTCTAACAATTACTATCCATAGTGTCCATAGTGCTCTAACAATTACTATCCATAGTGCTCTAACAATTATTATGGATAGCATCCATAGTGCTCTAACAATTACTATTCATAGTGCTCTAACAATTACTATCCATAGTGTCCATAGTGCTCCAACAATTACTATCCATAGTGCTCTAACAATTACTATCCATAGTGTCCATAGTGCTCTAACAATTACTATCCATAGTGCCCATAGTGCTCTAACAATTACTATCCATAGTGCACTAACAATTACTATCCATAGTGTCCATAGTGCTCTAACAATTACTATCCATAGTGCTCTAACAATTACTATCCATAGTGTCCATAGTGCTCTAACAATTACTATCCATAGTGCACTAACAATTACTATCCATAGTGTCCATAGTGCTCTAACAATTACTATCCATAGTGCTCTAACAATTACTATCCATAGTGCTCTAACAATTACTATCCATAGTGCTCTAACAATTACTATCCATAGTGTCCATAGTGCTCTAACAATTACTATCCATAGTGCTCCTACAATTACTATCCATAGTGTCCATAGTGCTCTAACAATTACTATCCATTGTGCTCTAACAATTACTATCCATAGTGTCCATAGTGCTCTAAAACTTACTATCCATAGTGCTCTAACAATTACTATTCATAGTGCTCTAACAATTACTATCCATAGTGCTCTAACAATTACTATCCATAGTGTCCATAGTGCTCTAACAATTACTATCCATAGTGCTCCTACAATTACTATCCATAGTGTCCATAGTGCTCTAACAATTACTATCCATTGTGCTCTAACAATTACTATCCATAGTGTCCATAGTGCTCTAAAAATTACTATCCATAGTGCTCTAACAATTACTATTCATAGTGCTCTAACAATTACTATCCATAGTGTCCATAGTGCTCTAGCAATTAGTGTCCATAGTGCTCTAACAATTACTATCCATAGTGCTCTAACAATTACTATCCATAGTGTCCATAGTGCTCTAACAATTACTATCCATAGTGTCCATAGTGCTCTAACAATTACTATTTTTTTGCTGTTCTAAATTCAGCAATTTGATATTATGCAGTTTTGCATGATATAATCTATCCAGTGGTAGGTTAAGAATATGCGAGTGCTGAGCTATACTGGTAGCTTTATGACCAGGGATGGGCAATAAGGTGCCCTGCTGTTGAACTGCACATCCCAGCATGGCCTGCATCAGTTTTAGCATGGCCAAATAGTAAAACTGTGGCACGGCATGCTGGAATATGTAGTTCTACAACAGCTTGGGGCCGCTTATTGCCCTGCTTTAGACTGTAAGCTCCATTGGGACTGAGGTGAAAGATTAAACATTAAGGGGTACATTTACTAAAGTGAGAGTTTTTAGAAGTGAGTTTTAGAAGAGATGTTGCCCACAGCAACCAATCACATTCTAGCTATTATCTTCTACAAGGTGCTAGTTAAATCTTAAGTAGAATCTGATTGGTTGCTATGGGCAACATCTCTTCTAAAACTCACTTCTAAAAACTCTCACTTTAGTAAATGTACCGCTAATAGTGGATTTATGGAGAAGCAGGTGGATATGAGGGGCTGTACCTGTGGGGTTTGCATAAGCTGATGTCAAGATTTGGGTAGATCGCGAGCATTCCTTTCTTTTTAAAGTTTTTTTTATTGAAGAAAATTGCATTGTAAAATAAATAAATATAGCACAGTGTTACATGAACCAAAGAAGGACCACGCAAACAAAAAATAGCAATATAAAAACAAGGTCTGTGAATAGACGTTGAGAGAAACACCTTTTGTACAAAGCATGACGATATCAAACATAGGAGCTCATTCAGACCCAGACGCTAAGCTGTACTCTCATGCAGCTAAAAGGGGCCAGGTATGCAAATGCTTCGATCGCACTGTCTGGTGAAAGGATGCCCTGTATGCCTTAGAGAGCGACGGCAGTGAGCGCACGCCGGAGTATAAAGACGCCCACCTTTCTTTCATAGCACACGTCATCTTCAGGAAGTGTGTGATTAATTGGTGACATTGAGAGCCATCGGAGCTGCACGCAGCGTTTGAGGTAGACCCTACCCCACCGCAGGCACTGCGATCACTGCAGACTGAAATACAACCAAGTGACGTGTATAATGAGTCTTCTTTGCTAATTATGCACACCCATAAAACTCCGTTTTTACTGCCAGACACACCTGCATCGCAGCACCACTCCCCCATTCACAGACACCTTCCCCTGTTACCACGCACAAATGGGGCTGTCACTCAAAGTAGCGGCCATGCTGTGTACTACGAGCGCACGATTCCCGGCTGCAGTTGATTTAACCACATGTGTTCAACCATTGATATCTCTAAAACCTGAACTGTTGGGTTGCCTTGAGGACTGCGTTTGGGATCCTCTGCTGTATGTCATCCATTGTTAGAATTCCAGCCTCTGTTAGACCCAATCCCATCCTATCATTGCTTTTTCATGTTCTGTTTGGGACAATTGCAAAATTCAATATGACCACCTCATTCGTCCCACATTACTTCCCTCTGGGGAAATCCTGATTATCCTCCAGGTTACTGTCAAGCTCGCTATTCCCTGTGGATAGAATAAGGCTTCAGAGTGGTGTCTGATCTCCGCAACTGTGACCGATGTGCCCCTTTGGGTTCCTTATGGAGCAATTTGGATTACTGACTATTAGCACTTTTGCTTACTTTTGAGTGCAACACTATACTGACTCTATTCCTCCTTGTTCCATCAAAAGACCTTTGACTCCCCTTGAAAATATATGCCTTACTAACTCCTCCTGAAGGGAATTATTTCTGTTCTCTATAACCTCTTGCTCCGTGCCACACAGCCCATCACACCAAACCATGAGCTTCAGTGGGAGAGAGATTTATGGAGTTTGTCAGATGAAGACACTTTGTCCATGGTGAGAGAAAGGGTTTCTTGGTCTTCCATCTCCACTTGGTCTTCTATCTCCATCTTAGGCCCGTATTCAATTAGTTTAGCACTCGTGATACTTTTTCGTCTGCCGGAGTTTTTGCCTACATCGCGTATTTTAGCCGCAGAAACTTATCGCGTGCGACCCTGCGATTCGCCCTATTCAATTCCAAAAGACACGAAAACGCAACCTGGTGCTGTCGGAATTGGGGAAATTAGCCTGACACCCCCAAAAAGATGCAGTGACATCAATGATCAATGTACATGCCCCCATAGCTCTAATAAAGCTATTTGCGGTACTTAAGGTGTGTACATTTTTGGGCGAAAATACGTATTCCTGTCAAATTTGGGGTACTTGAAAATGGGTGCAAGCATGGTTTACCGTCGCTAAAGTGATGTTATAAGAAACGTAAAAAACGCACCTTCAGCAAACACCTGCAATCAAATAAACACCTCACCCATACTTGCAGACCCCCCGCTAGTTTATAAGTTTGAACCCCCAATTTGCACTTTTTTGCCCCCTTGCCAAAGTCATTTTTTTGGGATTTTCCAATTTTTTTTTCTAGATTTTTTTGATACAGTTAACCTTTGGGCGGCTGTCCCAAGGGTGTTGAGTGGTTTCCCCACCTTTGCATCCCAAAACAGCGATTTTGAACTTGTTTTCTCTACCTATTCATAGGCAAATCTTTTCACCTATTACATTGCATTGCGTTTTCGCAATTGAATACGGAGATAAGTTTCCGACTGGCGAAAAGTCGCAATCAGCGATACTTTTTGGCAGATCTCTGCTTTTCGCTTCTAATTGAATACGGGCCTTAGTGTCGCACTTGAGAACGCATTAAAGATATACTATAGGTCAGTGATTCCCAACCTCGGTCCTCAAGGCACACTAACAGCCCTGGTTTTGGTGATATCCAGGCTTGAGCACAAATGATTAAATCAAAATAACTGAGGTACTAATTAAGTCATCTGTGCTCCAGTATGGCTATCCTCAAAACCTGGACTGTTAGTGTGCCTTGAGGACCATTGTTGTGAACCCCTGCTATAGGTGGTCTCTTGTACTTACTCGGTTACCTTGGACCAGTGTTGGAGAGGATGTGGAGGTGTGGGATCTTGTCTGCATTTTTGAGAGTCTGCTAAAATATAGTCCAATTCTGTGACAGGGTTGCTCACCACCTACTTGAATACAAGTGTTAAAGAGGTCTATTTACTAAGCTGTGTTAGGAGATAAAGTGAACGGTGATAAGGTACCAGCCAATCAGCTCCTAACTGCCATTTTTCAAAAACAGCCTGTGACATGACAGTTAGGAGCTGAATGGCTTGTACCTTATCACCGTTCATTTTATCTCTTAACACAGCTTAGTTAATAGACCCCTAAGTCACCTTGTTTTTTTTTTCTTGGCTACCCAAGTTTTGGATAAATATGCTGAGAAGCTTTCTCTGCAAATTTTGAAAGCGGCTCGGTGCTTGATTGCTGGACACTGGAAATGCCCAGATCCACCTTCTGTCAACTGCTCTGGAATAAAATTTGGCACCTGGCAAGGGGGTGTGGCTTGGCAGCCATCTTGAGTGTCTGTGGTTTAGCAGAGCTCCATCTGCTAAAGGGCTGTTTATAGTTCTTTCTTTCTGCACCCCCGTTCAACTAGTGCCTGTCTGTGTCCACACCTCACCTATGACTGCTCTGGGTTGCCGCGGGACCTTTGGCCAGTTTACTCACTGTCTGGCCGCCTCCCAACCCCAAGCCAGAGATGCCGACATTCTGGCTGCCCCTTCCAGGAGGGGGCAGCCAGATCGGCAAAATCGGGGGCGTGGCCTGCGATTGTGGGTGGAGTGGGGGTGTGGCCACACGATCGTGTCATATTGGTCCCGCCCCCGCTACACAATGTCGATACTCCCGGCATTGTGAAGCAGGGTGGTGGGGCAAAAATTACGCGATTTGGTGTGAATCGCGTCACATGCCCCCCCTGCTGCCGGGGATTCTTATGTAATTGCGGGGGGGGGGGGGCAGTAGGGTTGGCAGCTGCCGGGAGGCTTGCCTGCCTTCCTGGGAGGCTGGGTTTTCGGGAAGGCTCCCGATCAAATCGGGAGGGTAGGAAAGTAGGCCGCAGGCCTACTACACCGCTCGGAATGGCTCCTCATGGCTACCCCTCCAGCTCTGACTGTTGCTAGCCTGAGACCCTCTTCTCCAGTGATGTGCGATCAGGTGAGGCAGAGCTTTTCTTGACATACTTGGGTATACTCCAGAATTAAATAAAATATTATAAATATCTTCCTTGTATTATTGTAATAATTTTATAGTCAAAACTCTGGAGTAAAAAGTGTATGGCAGGTGAGGCACTGCCTCCCTTGTCTACCTAACTATATACTGCTGCACTTTTTGTATAATGCCCACATGAACCCTCTTTTCTGCCGCTGTCCCCCGCCTGCGGACCCCAGTGACCTGCAGCTCAGGTGTCCGCTGCCGCTCTGGGTTCTCCTGTAGGTCCTGGCACACTGACACTGAGGGCTTCTGTGTTCACCAGCGGCGCTGCGTCTTGGTGCCTGAAGTCTCTCCCGGCCTGCTTGTGACAGCGCCCATGCTTGACCTTTGTGTACCCATCCTGCATGGTCCTTCTGCTCCTCTGACAGCTGCCTCCACTGAGCTGCTGCAAAGAAAAGGATGAGCGTGGAATAAGCAGCACAGCTATCATACAAATATGATATAAGTATTGTGCTCCCTCATTTTTTTCACTTTTCCTGGAACAGGGGCGTTTATAGAGAGGAAGGGCCCCGTGTGCAGTCTCCGACACGGGCCCCCTCCTCTCTGGCCAGTGGCCGGCAGCGCACTGAGCTGTGCGCAGCCAGCGCCGAAGTTATAGACTCTGGGCACTAGAGTGCACCCAGAGGCTATAGAGTATGCGCAGGTCACCAGGAAAATGGCCGCGTTGGCCATTTTCCCTGTACTGCACATGCGCAAATGACTGGAAAATGGCCGCGGCGTCCATTTTCCAGTCGTTTCTACAGCGACAGACCCCCCGCTCTGACGTGGGACTCCGGAGAGATAAGCAGGGTGTGCGGTGTGGGGCCCTCCTGGACCAAGGGGCCTGTGTGCCCCGCACACCCTGCACCCATTATAGACACGCTCCTGCCCTGGAACAATTTTTTCTTTTCCTTTATTTTCCACTGCTCTACACTAACTAGATTGTCTGACTGCAATTTTTTATCATACTGATCTCTATTGTAAAACTGGAAATCCATCTAGTGGTTCCCTGGCACAATTGCTCTCATTATTGTTTGTTATTATTTGCCTGTGATTCTGCTCTAAAGCTGGGTACACACTAAACGATGTGTACCCAGTGTGATACCGTAAGTGGCGAGACCCGGCGGGGGTGCATACACACTTACCGATGTCAGCAGCGACAGAGAGACAGCTGGGGCCATGCTGCATTCGGCAGCATGGCCCACACTGACAATATCGCCCATCACACCTGCAATCATCAGTGACATAGCGGGTACACACTGGACCCACCGGATCATACAACATATCGTCTGGTATGTTCACGGCTTAAGACTGTGTCACTCATAAATTTCTCCTTTCCATTTTTGTCGACCTGACAACCAAGACGCTCCAATAGCTTTTTCAAACCGTCCTGATCCACAACTTTTTTACTGTGTCATAGTTACCTGACTCATTTTTTCATTCACACAGCACACTGGTTTGATTGCTTTCCAACCTTCTTAAACACTCCAATAAAGAAAACCAGGAAAATGCAGGCTGTGTCGGCCAACTTCTTTGAGAACAAATCAAAAGGCTCACTTGGATCGTGTCCCAACCTGGTACTCCCCCTTCGCTCCACATGTTGGAGGTGGGCATTGATCCTCAGATCCAGGCTACTTTCCTCCCTTTTCTTCCTCTCCCTTGGGTGGTTCTCCAAAGTTCCCCTTTTTGTTGTTTGAAGAACAAGACTCCAATATAATAGCGGTCCCATTCACTCTCTTTTATGGTCCTAAAACTTTTATCTATAAAGTTCAATGGGCTTAATTCACCCAAGAAGTTTACCGTGGTCCTGGGAGCCTGTAAGAGGGAAAAGGTAGGCATAGTTTTCTTACAGGAAACAAACTTTACTGGTTCTCATTCTCAACTTCAAGGTAAACTATTTGCTCAGACCTTTTTTGCATCCGGAGATAATTCATTCATATCAAAACAGTGGCCGATCCTGATGGTCATTAATTAATTGCAAATGGCACTCCCCAGTCTAAAATTCTCACACTTATATCTGCTTATGCACCTAACTCTGACCAACTGCATTTTTTTTAAAGAACTGTTCCAACGCTTAGCCCGGGTTGCACAAGGCCATATAATCCAAGGTGGGTAATTTAACAAAATCATTGATCCCCTCCTAAACATATCTGTTTCTCTAAAGATTAAGAAGGATTCTGTCCCATCCAAAATCTCCCTCACTCTTAGCTTCCCTCAAACAACACAATTTGTATGACACTTGGCGCCTTAAGCACTCCTCAGCCAGAGACTATAGTATCACTCTTCTCTCCATCACCTTGATACATATTTCTCACTCAATAGCACCAGTTGTTATCACTCCACTGTCCTCGACAGATCATGCAGATGTGTCTATAAACTTAAGAATATATACAGGGCCCCACATGGTGAACGTAAGTGGTACTTAGAAAACTCCTTTCTATTACATCCCTTTACATCCTCCGATATCATGCTTGCTATATCGCATTTGTCATGGTTCTAGTATTCTGTAGATCTGACACGGGGCCCAAGGTATTAACTGAGGAGTGCAGAAAACAGGGAGGCTTCAAGATACCATGACTCATAGGCAAGGGTGTATTTAGGGATCCGAGCGCCCCTGGCAAGGTAATGGACTTGCGCCCCCCATAATTTCAGGAACTGCCCCCCAGTAGTAGTCCCCTCTATGCAGTGCCCCCAGTAATAGTCCCCCTTATACACTGCCCCCAGTAGTAGTCCCACTATACAGTGCCCCCAGCAGTAGTCTACCCTATACAGTGCCCCCAGTAGTAGTCCTCCCATACAGTGCCCCCAGCAGTAGTCCACCCTATCCAGTGCCCCCAGTAGTAGTCCCCCTAATGCATTGCCCTCAGTAGTTGTCCCCCCTATACAGTGCCCCCAGTAGCGGCCATCCCCCCCATAATGTGCCCCCAGTAGCGGCCCCCACAATACAGTGCCCCCAGTAGCATCCATCCCCCCATAATGTGCACCCAGTAGTGTCCATCCCTCCCCATAACATGCCCCCAGTAGCGGTCACCCCCTATACAGTGCCCCCTAGTAGCCACACCCCCACTGTGCTGTGCCAGAAAAAAAAAGCAACTTACCTGATCCCCGCTCCTGCCGACAACCGCCGCTGTCTATTCCTCCGGGCCTGCTCTCGCTCTGCACTATGTGATGGGAGAGATGTCATTACGTCATTACGTCTGACTGTCAGCCCAAGACAAGAGCACACAGTACAGGATAACCAAAATAGTCAACCTAGATTATGCAGTTACCCACTATAGCCACAGAGTGTAGTTATACTTGCAACACAATCCAGATGATGCCCGCACAACGCATAGTGGAATCCATGCAGGTGATAAGATGTGTGGCAACAGCAGATGGCATGTACCACAGGTACACTGGCAGAACTGGAGCTGGTGTCACTGTTAGATGGTACACGCGGTAGAATGCGGTGCTGAGATGGTATACAGCGGCAATGGGCAACAGTCCATGTGGTTATCTGTATGCGGCATGATAGCCGCAGCACTGTGAGGCAAACAGCGATGGTACAAGTGGGTAATGGTTGATTTTCAGCAAGGAGAAATATCCAAAGGAGAAAGCTCTGAAAACACAGGAGACACTGAGCCTTGAACAATCCTCAGGAAAGAACACAGTTGTTCATGCAATAAGTCTATCCTAGGCCTGGAAATATACTGGATAGGGAGTGGTAACAGATAATTGGTCAGGCTGACCAGGTGAGCAGTTATCACTGGGATAGTCTGTTGGTAGTTTTAGACACAGCAATGAATAAATGTTTAACCCTGTATGGGCGGCTAAGACCACGATTTGTGACAGCATTATTTTGCCAATCATGACTCTTCAGACAATTTCCCCAGGACTAGTATGGGAAGCCCATAAGGCAACCATAGTGACCGGCTGATTGTGGTAGCCTCCACTGCTAAGAAGAATGCGGCACAATAAATTATATCTCTAGAAGCACAATCATCAACCCCATGTGCTTCCTTTCTCTCCTAGATTGAACACCTGAATACTCTTCTCTCCCGCAGTGCTGCAGTCACATTGATTTAATTTCTTCAATGCTTTTATCATAAAATGGACAAAATTGACACTATATTGGCAATTAAACTAAGACGAAAATGGGCATGGAGTATGATTGATATATTACACTCCCAAAAAGTCGATTACATATGATTACATATAGTTCCCTCCATAATATCCCACTCCCACTAATCTCCTCTTTCTTCCCCCGAGGAGCCTGAGGCAGTCCATTCATATTTGTCGACAGTACAGATACCTTGCTTATCGGAGTCTCAGATGTGATGGTACGGGATGCCGGCGGTCAAAATCCCCGATGCCGGCATCCTGACAGGGCTAGGATACCGACACCTGTCGGTAGGTATCCTAACCCTCCCCTTCTCCCTACCCTAACCCTCCCTCCCTGGTGTCTGAACCTAACCCACCCCTAGTGCCTAACCCCTTAGTTCTTAACACTAAATGTCTGTTTCCCCATATGTGTTCAAATTTCTGCAATTTTCTACTTCGCATTTTAATTGGGCAGGTAGGCACCATTGTGTACATCTAAAGTTACTCCAATGCTCCGCACAAAGCGGTAGACTTGGACTTTAAGAGATATTATATGGTCACGCAACTCACACAGTGCATACAGAAACTGAGGAAAATAGATTGGGGTTGTCAACTGACTCACCCTTCCTCTGGTTTCCTAGGACACACCACCCTAGATTCATCTCCTCTCACCCAATAGTTTCCCATTTGCTGACAGTCTGGTATTTTGCTAACTGGAAATATTTACTTGCTCCTCATCCTTCCATCCTATTTACAGTATACCAATTTTTTATAATTCTGATTTCCCCTCAGGCAGGTCCAGGAACTCATTTACTCACTGGAGGACAGGTGGTATCAGATATTTAAATGGTCTTTCCCAGGGTGACAATTTACCCCCTTTTTCTGACATTCAATCTGAGATGGCCATACCCTCTAAGAATTTTTATCAATTTCTTCAGCTCAAACATCACTATACAGTCAAACACCTCCTTTCCCACAGATCTCTTACGACATTTGAAGCTCTATGCTTTAGGCAATCCTCGACCAAAGATTTAATTTCCCTCTTATATTCATTGTTAATTGAAGAGTCGCCTTCTTTGCGTGACTCCTACAAGGTTTCTTTGTGAGACGGATTTGGGAGATGCATTGGATGGCGTGATTGGTCAGAGATTTGGGAAGATTTTAAATTTGTGTTAAAATAAAAGAGAGTCTATAAACTATAGATGGTACTATGGACCTTATTCAGACCCGCTGGCTAGGATGTGTTCACTCGTCACTGCCGATGGTTCGCATTGTGCGCATGCATACACATCGCAGTGAGCATGCGTGAACCTCTCCAAGAGATCGGGAAGCATTCGCTCGCTGCGCATAGACAGCCCGGCTGAATGAGTGACAGGAGAAGCAGTTTGTGGGTGGTGACAGGGGCTAGCCATTAAAAACGGGGGAGTGGAGATGCCAACGCAGGTGTGCCTGAGAGTCTTAAAGCCGTTTCAGAGGCGTGCATAATTAAGACGCAGCGTCATAGTACACGTCACCTGGTTGAATTTTACACTGAAGTGCTTGCGGCAGGGTAAAGTCAAGCACAAGTGCTGCAATCGCATCCGATGGTGCTCCATGTTACTGATGGTTGCGTACACTTCCTGGCGATGACCTGCGCAAGGGGGCATCTTTAGATGCCCCCTTGCGTCATACACAATGCGATAGTACTCCAAGACATAGTGGGCGTGCAAATGCCTTGCCGTGCGATCGCCTGCCTTGATGAATTTGCATATGCATCGAGCAAGCAAACGCATCTAGCGAGCAGGTCTGAATCAGGTGCCTTCTCACCTCAGCAGAATGTTCTCATATACACCGGATAGATGTTGGAAGGAAATTTTCTCCATATTTGGTGGTCGTGCCTGAAACTCTTAAATCTCAAGTATTTTCTTCTCCCTTTGGCTCTCCCCACGGCAACCAGGCATCAAAATAAATTAATGTCACTGTCAGGATCCTATTTCTTTAATTTATTTATCTTGTGACTTACCTCTGCCATCTGACCTGTGGATTTGGATATTGCCTAGGAGATCTGCTCAAACATGCAGGCTGCAACTCTTCCAGTGTGTGTATTTACACTGTGTTATTTATTCCAAGCTGATTACTCACCTGAGTCTCCTTCTGTTTGTGAACTCTGCAGATTCCTCATTGGAACAGTGCAGGGCCGGATTTCCCACTAGGCATTTTAGGCTCTCGTCTAGGGCCCGGCAGGACCCAAGGGGTCCGTGGAAGGGTCCCTTTGCCCTTAGAAATTACCCGATGACAGCACTCCCAGAGGAGCACTGCGCGAGTACTGCATGACGTCATGTGGTCCTGCCTCCTCTCCCAGAGAGTCCCGCGCGGCTGTCTCTCTGGCAAGGAGAGAGATCGTATTCGGCCCGGCCTCCTGCCGGCGGCTGCCTGAGGGAAGAAGCCGTGTGCGTGTGTGCACACTTGCACGGAGACAGAATGACTCACCCGGTCCGCGGCCCGCATGCCCGCCACCCTGTCCCTCGCAGCTGATGATCCGTCCATTATCACCCATCTAGCTGGGCCCCAGCAGCCACTCTGCCAGCCTTCCTGGCTCGCCGCCGCCCACCAGCTGCAGCACCCAGCAAGGCAGGTAGGGCCCCTGATGATTATATATATATATATATACTCTTCGTGTGTGTGTGTATATATATATATATATATATATATATATATATACACACACATACAGTATATCCCAATCAAACAGAGCGGCACTCACAGACTATATGCTCGTGAAGAAAATCTAATGCTTTATTGCATTAGTGTGACAACGTAGTGTAACTTCCGGTTACAACGATGACATCAGACCGGAAGTGATGCTTGCCGGGTCCATGGACTAGCACCGATGCTAGGAGTGAAAGTGAAACATATTATATATAAAACAGTGTCAGATGTTCGCAACAAAGCGTATAACACAATAAAAATATAAATATGTAAAACAGCCTTTGCATCAAATATATGGCATAACAACATAATATAATGGAGTGTCAAATGATTATTATATTTCCATAGGGCTATATAAACACATATTAGACATATAAACACTACTCATTATTAATGAAGCAACGCCATCTTGTGGAAAAAGCTTTAAATGCATATACATAAATTTCATTTATCCCTATGAATTACTAATGAAATAAAGTTCATAAATATTGCCTAAACATTTAAATCTGAACAACCCATCTCCCTCTGTTCTTCCCCCTTTCCTCCCGTCTCCCTCTGTTCTTCCCCCTTTCCTCCCGTCTCCCTCTGTTCTTCCCCCTTTCCTCCCGTCTCCCTCTGTTCTTCCCCCTTTCCTCCCGTCTCCCTCTGTTCTTCCCCCTTTCCTCCCGTCTCCCTATGTTCTTCCCCCTTTCCTCCCGTCTCCCTCTGCTCTTCCCCCTTTCCTCCCGTCTCCCTCTGCTCTTCCCCCTTTCCTCCCGTCTCCCTCTGCTCCTCCCCCTTTCCTCCCGTCTCCCTCTGCTCCTCCCCCTTTCCTCCCGTCTCCCTCTGTTCTTTCCCCTTTCCTCCCGTCTCCCTCTGTTCTTCCCCCTTTTCTCCCATCTCTCTCTGTTCATCCCCCTTTCCTACAGTCTCCCTCTGTTCTTCCCCCTTTCCTACAGTCTCACACTATTTTTCCTCCTATCTTCTTCTGTTCATTTGACCCCCTTTCATCCCATCTCACCTATCACACTGTGTATGTATGTATACATGCACACACACATACAGGTACACTCCTTTCAAGTATACATTTGTTACAGGATGATATAGATCGATTATATACATATATATATATATATTATGATCTAGGAAGACTGTAGCAACTGTGCATATAGTACAGTAGGTGTCACTGGAAAACCTGGCCCTCCCCGTGTTGAAAACTATAAGCGACATTCTTTTGTCTCAAAAAAAGGTGTATTGGTCACCTATGGATTAAATACACAGTCAACGTTTCAAGGTCCTAAGACCTTTTCATCAGGATTCAAGAGTGCCGCCTACTCCTTTCCACAGATCAGACAGGTTTCCTTTGGAGAAATAAAACTATATATATATATATATATATATATATATATATATATATATATATATTGATGCATGTATATAATATGCTGTGTGTGTCTTGCTCCAGTGACACCTTCTGTAATATATGCAGAGGATTGCTTGAGGGATGGGGCCCCTAAACAATGTCTTGCCTAGGGCCCCGTGAGGTCTAAATCCGTCTCTGGAACAGTGGGTGTAGTCCAATGGTAGTGCTGGTCGTGAACTGCCCAGCTTGAAGGTACAATTGCTCTCTGTGTATGCTGTTCCCTCTACACTTCCACAGCATGCTAGTGTAATGTCCCATTTGTTAGACTTGGGACCAGGTTCAAATTTGATCAGAGGGGTAAGCAATGTGTTTCCCCTTTAAACAAACACAATGACAGACACAATGAGAAAGGTACAAGCAATTTTATTGTTGCCAATAAATAAACAATTGACACAGAAAATGTTTACCATAAACAGAATAAATATTATGGGCTCTATTTATTAACATTATTTTTACTAAAATAAAGTGAAAAAGGGTGTTTTCACACCCTTTTCACATTATTTTAGTTTCACCTGTATTTATTACAGGGCAATTGGAGTAGAATTAGTAAAATTCTACTCCAACCCCCAGTATCACTTATTTTTAGTAAAGCAGATCGCATTTCCCATAATTGTAATGGGAAATGTGATCTGTGTGCAAGTTACTAAAAATAAATTGTAAAAAAATACCGGGGGAAGCCCTGTGATAATAACGCCACCTGGAGGTGGTGTTATCCAGGGTCTCCCCCGGTTACCGGGCTCCCACTCTGCTCTAACGGGGAGAGCAGAGGCGGGAGCCAGTACCAGTAATCAGCTATGTGGTCTAAAGAGACCGCAAGCTAATTACTGTACAAAAAAGAAAAAAAAAATTAAACATTTTTTTTTTCACTTGATGGCTCCTCTCCGGTCAGCTGGTCTCCCACAGTGCACTGGGGCCCGGTCATCAGGTGATCGGGCCCCAGTGCAGTATGGGAGATCACCTGATCGGGAAGCCCGGAGAAGACCACCGGAGGCCAGGAGGATGCAGGTAAGTGTAATGAAGGGAGGGGGGATCGCGGGGGGGGGAGGGGGGGTCGCAGGGGTCCGCGATCGCGGGGGGCGGGGCTTAGCGTTGGGGGGCGGGGCTTAGCATTGGTGGGGGGTAGTAGCGGTGGTCGGTCGGCGCATGCGCGTGCTCTTAATCGCGGTATTTTTTCCGAAAATACCGCGACTAGAGTGCGGATGGGATCCGCAGGGACAGAGCTTTATCGCAAGCTCTGTCCCTGCAAGGGATTTATAGTAAATCCCTGTGATATTGCCTGAATTCGCAATGCGAATTCACTCGGTAATATCACACTACAATCCGCATTCAATATGCGGATTGTAGTAAATAGAGCCCTTACACTTTTCAATACCACGATATTTACTTATTACCTCCCTGTCCTCTACCGGTGACCCCAGCTGGCAAGTAAGGGTCAACGAAAAGAGACACAATTTATTCAGAACTTTACTTTCACAAAAAAATTAGAAAGAAAGAACATGGAACCTGCAGGTCAAGCTTGCATCAGTAGTGCACCAGCAGGTTATAGCAATGAGATACAGTCTGTGCTAATATTCCAACTTTTGCTGAGGAAACGTGAGTAAAACATGCAGGCCAAGCTTGTATCAGTAGTGCACCAGCAGGTTATAGCAATAAGATAAAGTCTGTGCTAATATGAGGGCCTTTGCTGAAAAAAATTAAAACAATACAGAGACTGTGCTGGGAGTAGTAGTCTAGTAAACACTGGGCCTGATTCAGAGCCGCTTGTAAGCGGCCGCTCGTTCGTAGTCAGTCGATGTTGTACAACCATGCATGCATCGGTGTAACAGTGCGCTGGTGTGTACGTCTGATTGCGGTAATTTTTCAGTCGATCGTAGACACAGCGAACAGGAAGTAACATGTCAAATGTGATTGACAGAATTGTCCGTTTTGGGGTGGTGACGGGGTGGAGATGGAAAAACGCAGGCGTGTTGAGGCGTTTTTTGGGCGTACATAAATTATCTTATGCGAGCGCCAAATGTGAATGGAACAAGTGATACGTCACTGTCTCATACAATTTCCATTAAGACTGCTCGCTCAGCTTGTGGTCTGGTATGGTCTCTTCGTACGTAGCGATTTATCAATTGAGGCCACAAAAACAATCATCTTTTAATTGCAAAACTGCTTGTAAGGTGTTTAGCAAATGAACCTGTTTTAGTAGCTAAAAACCGAATGCAGGTGAACTACTGCTAATTTCTGGGTCATACAATCAATTAGCTAACAAATATTTTTATTTTGGGGCTTTTAAAATATTTGTAAGTGTTTATTTTTTAGGGAAACATGATTGTACGCATGTTTTTTTTTTCTTATTTTTTTGGAGGACAAGAAACCAATCGTCCTTTTGTTTTTTGCTAAGTGTTAATTCAAACTCATAAATTGTTTTTAACCCTTGTTTTGTTTAAAATAATTAAATGTTTCTATTTCCGTTGTATTGTTTCTAAGTTTGTTTGAGGGATTACCTTTTCTCCCGTTTTGGAATAAATCAACAATAGAATTTTGCAGATTTTTATCATAATTTTATTAAATGATTGTGTTATTTTTTTTTTCCCATAAACATATTTTTAATAAGTTAAAAAATTTTAAAAATTATATGGGCCACACACACACAAAATAAGTGGCATTTGAACTTTAAAAAAAAAAAAAAAAAACAATTCACAAGAAAGGAGAGGGAGGTTGTTGTCATGAAGGAATATGGGGCAAACACAGAGATGGATTGTGGGGTAATTAGCCAGTGCTGTCATCGCCTTTTAGGCCTTTTGGCCGGGGGTTGGAGGGAGCCGGAACGGGCCCGGGAGCTCCTTCGGCTGGCCTGGCCAGAGGCAGATGTTGTGGCCTCTGGACTAGGCATAGGGCTAGGCACATTTGGAGGGATGGGTGTTGTTGTGCTAGAGGTGGAGGGTCCTGATGTTCTGGCAGGAAGGGAGGCCGGCTCCAACATGTGCTGGCGAACGAGCTGCTCCAGGGCATTTGCAATTCTTACGTTTGCCCCAGTATTTTCCACCAGGGCATTTGCAATTCTCACGTTGGCCGCAGTATTTTCCTCCAGGGCGTCCACCACCCGTAGCAGATTGGCGTCCATCCTCAGCAGAATCTCGGTGTGCTGATCCGTTTTAACATTGAGATCAGTGAGGAGGGCCACTGCCTGCGAGGGGGAATGCCCTGGACTGTCTGCCACAGGGTCCCCAGCCGGATCTACTGCTTCCAGAGCCAGAAGAAATTCTGCGGCCAAAGCTCACCTCTGGAGCAGACTCATCCGCCTGTGTCTCTGTGAGAAAAAAGAGAAAAGATTAAAATTCAAATTGAGATATTTTACAAAACACATTTCTGAGTTGTTAACATTACAACATTTACCTTGGGCAACATGAGGAGCTGCAGAGTCTGGCATGTCGGTATCCATGTTCGACACGCCAAACATCTCCTCATCCTGCACACACCCCTGGGCCAGCTCCTCCAAATCCATGAGCTCAAGTGACAGAGGGGTGGGACCCCCACCTGTTCCCCCTGCATGCCTAGCCCTATCAGCCATTTTTTGTTTAAGCCGATATTTGAAGTCGCTCCATCTGTTGGTTAAAAAGTTGGCATTATTACTGCAGTATTTGGACCTGTAACCATTTTTTAGTCAAATGTAGTTTTTACGTACCGGCGTTTGCCCTCCCAGGTTGAACGTTCAAACTCACCCACCCCATTGACAGCACTGGCTATGTCGTCCCACAGTGTCCATCTCTGGGTTGCACCCATATTCCTTGGTGCCTGTGCCAGGTTGTCGTTGCACATTTGCACCAAAACCTCCATCTTCTTCCTTGTGAATTGTGGCTGCCTTTTTTTTTTGGCCCTAGTTTACCTACTAGGCCCAGCAGCCTCTTCCATGGCATCCTCCACACCTTTTTTTTAAAATGGTTGAAAAATTGTAAAAATTAAATGTTTAAAAATGTAATGTTAAACATAAGCATTTTCACATAATTTTTAAAATAATTACATGGCGCCTCTTGGCTAGTACTTTGCTGCTCTGTACTCATTGTCTTTTCTCAATGTAGCAGACCGATTTTGGCTTTCAGTGACGTTTTTATACATGCGTCAGCATTATTCGGCCGCATCATTCCTTGTGCGCTCCTATTGTCCGTCCTTAATTTGAGCGGGAAAATAAAGCCTATTTATTGACTCCATTCGAGGTGGCATTTTTGGATTGTTAGAGGTTTTTCGGTGTAGTGGTTTGTTCGTGGTTTATTGGTTCTTGAAGGAGTAGTTTGTATTTTTGAGAAGGAGCGTTTTTTTATCACTTTGTTTGTTTACGTTAGCATTTTTGCGGTTTTTTTTGCTATTTTTCTTTATATTTTTGAGTAAGTATTCCAATAATTCCCCTAAATATTTAGTATTAAATTGTTTTCAATTTTTTAAATTATTTTTTTTTTTACAGTTATTTTGGCACTGACCAAGTGACCTTTTCTAACTTTGGGATATTTGTCTGTTTTTGGTAAGTGTTTTTGGTTTTATTAATTAACAAATTAGATGTGTTGGTCTTAGCATATGTTTCGCTAAGTAATGTGTGTTTTGTTCCTGTGTAAAATCATGTCTTAACTCTAAATGTAGCGTACTATTTTGCGAACTGTGTTTTTTTCTGTGTAAAATCATGTCTTAACTCTAAATGTAGCGTACTATTTTGCTAACTGTGTGTTTTCTTCTGTATAAAATCATGTCTTAACTCTAAATGTAGCGTACTATTTTGCGAACTAATGTGTGTTTTTTTCTGTGTAAAATCATGTCTTAACTCTAAAAGTAGCGTACTATTTTGCGAACTAATGTGTGTTTTTTCTGTGTAAAATCATGTCTTAACTCTAAATGTAGCGTACTATTTTGCGAACTAATGTGTGTTTTTTTCTGTGTAAAATCATGTCTTAACTCTAAATGTAGTGTACTATTTTGCGAACTAATGTGTGTTTTTTCTGTGTAAAATCATGTCTTAACTCTAAATGTAGTGTACTATTTTGCGAACTAATGTGTGTTTTTTCTGTGTAAAATCATGTCTTAACTCTAAATGTAGTGTACTATTTTGCGAACTAATGTGTGTTTTTTCTGTGTAAAATCATGTCTTAACTCTAAATGTAGCGTACTATTTTGCGAACTAATGTGTGCTCCCTTCTCTAAATTTTTGCCAACTATATTTGGCTTAATTCCTAGTTTATTAAATTAATAATAAAAATATTTTCTACTTTTGAAATGTAGGTTGATTTTCACATGACACGACCCAGGCCTGTAAGAATCTTTGGTTTTCTTTGAAAAGATAAGTATATTTTTCTGAACACATTTGTCTAAAACAATAACTACCTGGCTTAACATTTCAGGTTGATGTTGGTCGTATTATATTGGCCATGGTTCCAGAACCCGACCAACCTCAACTTCGTCCCAGGCATAGGCCTCGTAGGCGTGCAAGGCCCCAGATATATAGAACACGTGTCACCCTTTTTGGAATGCCAGATGATGAGGTGTTAAGGCGATACCATCTTCCGCCACAAATCATCATAGACACTCTCTCATTAATAGAGAGTGACCTTGAACGGCAAATTGACAGTCCTACAGCAATACCACCACTTACGCAATTAATGTCGGTGGTACATTTTTGTGCCTCAGGATCCTTTCAAACCACCGTGGGAATAGTGGTAGGAATATCCCAATCCTCCTTTTCAAGGATCCTGAGGGCAGTGATGGATGCACTTTTTAAACACCTCCATCATTTTATTAAAATGCCATTGGATATGGGTTCCCTTAATATGGTGAAGGCTAATTTTTACCAAATTGCTGGCTTCCCACACATCATAGGGGTTGTGGATGGCACTCACATACCACTTCAGCCTCCAGCAAGTCTGGAGGCAATATTTAGGAACCGCAAGCACTTTCATTCGATGAATGTAATGGCGGTATGTGATGCCTCCCTCCAGATCCTGTCCCTGAATGCCAAATTCCCAGGCAGTGCACATGATTCTTTCGTCATCCGGCAATCAGGGATTTGGCACAAATTAAACAACCTACAAGCTGGTGATGCGTGGCTTCTGGGTAAGTTGACACCTTCTGTTGAAACCAATGCAAAGCTTGGTACACAATGGTCCTGATTTTTCTTTTTATATTTTCACAGGAGGCAGTGGTTACCCTTGCAAGCCCTGGCTGCTCACTCCTTATTTGGTTCCCACACCAGGGCCACAAAGTCAGTATAATTCCACACTTACAGCCACCAGGCAGGTGGTGGAGTGCTGTATCGGCCTTTTAAAAGGCCGATTCAGATGCCTCCACCGCTCTGGTGGCAACCTCAGGTATTTGCCGGCTATGGTTTCAAAAATTGTGGTCCTGTGTGAGATATTTCACAACATCGCCATAAGGAGTGGTGTCCCAATGCAGCCAGAGGATGCCTTGCCTGAGGACGGCCCCCCAAGGTTGGTCGGAGGTCAATATGTGGGGGGGCCATACGCGATGAAGTTGTTGCAAGATTTTTTAGGTAATTATTTCCACAAATTAATTTAATTGACACAATGTAGACATGTAATATTTTAATGTACACTTTTAACTTAATTTTTTTATGTTTTTTTTTTATTCCCTAAAATGACCATAAAAATCCATGCATACTACCTGATCAACACAAATGACTTTATGTGGACACATGATTTCTTCTCCTCATTTGTGGATTCATGTTGGCATGCTACTTCTTCAAACAGTTCCTGATTTTTTGGGGGGGGTTTTGTGTGGTTTGGACTTTTGTGTGTGTTTTCAATGTGTGAATTTATTGTGCCAATTCACTTGGTGTTTATTATTTGTGTGCATTAATTTTTTTTTTTACGTTACCCAACCATTTCCATCTTAAATTACAACCAAGTGTAACCTGTTCAAAAAAATGCAAAGTTGCTTAATGCTTAATACTGTAATTTCTTAATTTGTAAACTTTAGTACCCTTCTTTGTTGCTAAAAACAAACACCAAAGGTATTATGGTGAATCATTGAATTTTTACATTACCCCACAAAAAAATTATTTGATTTTTGAGGTTAATTCTACAAACCTATTGGTATTGTTATGTGTTTAATGTGCAAGCTTACATACTTACTTGAGCTTTCTACAAACAAATTTACATTACTTAAAAACTCAGGGTCAAATAGTGGACTTATGTAAGGTTCAACAATCTGGATTGTTGACAAGGAATGAGACTTAAATAATTCAAAATAAACTTTATTTTTTTTTTAATTATTTTTGGTCATGTCCAAAAATTTGTGGCGCAGGATCACCAAAAGATGGTCCAATGCCACCAGCATGGCAATTACATGGCCCCGTAGATCCAGTAATCCGGCAGCAATTGCCTCGTTACACCTCTGGTCCTCTGTGGGTTTAAAAAATGTGCGGATTACTAAAATGACACCTTCATTTAGATTTTAAAAACCAACCAAAAATTCAGACTATACCAAAAAAAAAATCAGTTACCAAAACATGTCCAAAACAAAAGGAATGCAAAAAGAAAAGATTTAAAACAAATAAGGGCCCAAAAAGAAGAAACAAAATCCCACCCCCCAAAAAAAAAAACTAAGCCAAACTATGACATTTGTTGGGAGCGTAAACAAGAAAGACACAAGTGTGAGTGTTTGGACATGTGTCATATGTGTAAGGTGAAAACATCCTTGACATTGTTTCACAAAGATATATTTAAAACACATTTGACTACTTTACTATTTTGAACTGCACAGGCAAAAGGACAACATCAACCAAAATAAAAAAAAACTTAAAAAATCCATAGTTTAAAATGTAAACATACCGGGCACACTGCTGCCTGGGCCTTGAGCCCTGAATTCCTCCTCATCAGAGGTGGGCCAGTGACTCAGGGAAGGAGGAGGGGTTATGTGGGATGAAGTGGAGGGTGCGGAAAAGAGAGGGGGGGTTTGAGGGGAGGGGGAAGTTGGAGGGATGTTAATGTGAGGAGAGGGAGGGGACTGATGTTCGGCAAGGTATGGGGTGGAGGGGAAATTTGGGGAAGAGTGGGCAGAGGATGTTTGGGTGGGAGTGGGGGATAGGGGACGAGACACACGTCTGCGACGTGTGAGTCTCCGCTCTGTCCCTAAATGATGGAGAAGAACATTTTTAATTACAAATTACCTTTTTTTTAAAAGATTTTTTTCCCAATTTTTTTTTTAAAAAAACAGGGCTACACTGTAAACATGCACACGCAGGTATGTCCCAAATAAACAAACAGGCCTATACTGTAAACATGCACATGCAGGTATGTCCCAAATAAACAAACAGGCCTATACTGTAAACATGCACATGCAGGTATGTCCAAAATAAACAAACAGGCCTATACTGTAAACATGCACACGCAGGTATGTCCCAAATAAACAAACAGGCCTATACTGTAAACATGCACACGCAGGTATGTCCAAAATAAACAAACAGGCCTATACTGTAAACATGCACACGCAGGTATGAGAAAAAAAATAAAATATATATAAACATACACAGAAACACTTACTTTGCACTATCTTGGGGTGGCAAAAGGGCCAGCAGGCTTGGGGATCTGCGCCTCAGATCCGACCACCTGCGTTCCAGCTGGCCGATATTACGGCGATAGCCGAGGGAACGCAGGCGGCGGCACACCTCCGCATAGGCCAGCCGCTTGCGGAGGTTGGTGATGGGGGACGGATGGTCAGTTATTCGCTGGTCCATCACCTCAGTGAGGACCAGTAGCTCACGCCGACAAAAAGCGAAGGCTCTCATGATGGCAATGATTTTTTTTACACAAAACAGTTTTAATAAAGGTCCTAGAAAAAATTTGATTGGCTAATGTACTTTGTAAAATAACAAGAACAATTTTATTGGTTATTGTATGAGTCATGTGACCTACTCCCTCACAAATACAATGTGAGTTATGATAGGCTTGATGCAGTGAAATGCGTAAGATAATTTAAATATAAAAATTAAAGTATTAAAATCTGCCTATAAAACAAAAACGAAAAACAATAGTAGCATTCAAACAAACTATTAATTTCGAAAAACCATCCCCTTGGTCCAACCGTACGTATTCTGCGGAAGAAATGACACACACTAACAAGAATAAAGTTTATTGACATTGAAAAAAAAAACAGGATTGCAAACATGTGAATAACAATTAAGGTAATTAATATAGTGATTGCCAGTAATCGATTCAAGTATGTTTGCAGAATGAAATAACAGGCAATCAAAAACTGAGAGGGCCACTTCCGGAATTGACTTGTGCGAGCGCTCAATGCAACCAAAGAGGAGACGGACGCTCGCTATTTTGAACGCTCGCTAGCTAGAGGAGGGGTTGGGAGAATATGGGGCGGAAGGTTAGCTACGAGCGAACATACGAGCGAGCGCTTAAATTTAAATTTTTCCGCTCGTACGGCGGACGAGCGAACGGCCACTTGCGTCCGGGTCTGAATCAGGCCCACAATCTTTTGCTAGCATATGGGCCTTTGCTGGAAAAAATGAACAGTCTATCTATGCCACAAATTATTACCACCAGAATTGCCGGCCAGGGTTACACAGGGTTAAAGAAACATTACATTCATATACTGAACATTGCACCACAGAAATCAACAAGGTAAATGGTTCACAGTAAATATACACATTGTTTTGAGAAACTTCTGCAAAAATTAGGCACCGGCAAGGATGAATATACATTACATTAGAATTAACTGACTTTGAAGTTGATACCAGCAACAAGCAGTGCATTAAAGACATATGCATTTACACCACTACCAGCAAATACCTTTGTACACCAGCAAAACATTCCATTAGTGCATAAGGAAGAAAACAGCATTTAAATGCAAGGACACAATGTATTAAGAATACCAGCATGTAAATAATTATCAGCAATTCAAACAGTTGCACCAAACATGAGCTGGTGCAATTAAACCACATGACCACCTAGCATGAGCTGGTGGGACACAGCGTAACCCCTAGCAACAAACATTCGGACTAACCGCTGGCACACAGAAAAAGGGGTGAGCTATTTCTACTTCCCCCCTATTTCCACACCTTACTCCCCACCTAAACAATCCCCTATTTGGACAGTAAGCAGTATCATATGGCTAGTGGGAAGGATACCCCCTTTTACCCTGGGATACTGGGCCCTGATTGAGGACAGGAGGGGAGCTAAAAGGAAAGTGCAGGAGAAGGCCCTATAGCAGGTGACAGGGTATCAATAGCACTCTCACTCCACGCTGTGGCTGTTCAGCCTCCTCACGACATCCAGCGGAGCTCTGGGATGCAAGGCACCGCACCAGAGCTCCAAGAAGCAGTCCTCAGATGTCAGTACACAGGGATGCTTGCAGGGGAAATTCCCCTTCTCAGGGCTCTGTCTGACAGAGAAGTTACTGCAGCCCAGGGGTCCTTGAGCCTTTTCCTTTGGGGTTGTCTTTTCCCATGCACGCTGTCCTCGGGTCCTCCCAGCGTAGCCTTGCTCCAGGAGGGCGTCCCTCCGGTCAGCACTGGTGGTCCAGCCGCGGTGTGGGCTCCTTCCCCTTGAACCCACAGGCAACTCCTTCACTCTGATCTTCCGGATCTTCAGGCACTTCTCCGGGCAGCATAAGGGGTCCTACGGCTCTCCCAGCAAGTCCCTGCAGCAACAGTCTTCTCCTGGTGCAGAGGCTGACAGTTACAGATGGTGATTACTCTAGGGGGCCCTGCAGGGGCAGGCTCAGCAGGGTTCTTTAGCCTCCAGGGTGAGTGTAATTACACCTCAGGCACTTGTAGGGGTTTGGTATGGCAATCCAGTGGGGTACTCCTCTTCTGCTGCAGAGTACAGTATTTATAATCCACGGTAAGGCACTTGCAGGTGCTTGGTATAACACTCCAGTGGGGTACTCCTCTCTGCTACGGAGTACAGTAATTGTAATCCAGGGCAGCCAAGGGGTGAACACACTCTCCCCATATTCCACAGATCCAAGGGCACTCCACAGAAAGATCCTCACATCTCTGGCTTCCACCACAGCCGCTGACCTCCAGCGAGTCCTGCTCTGCATCAGCGTTACTACTGGCTAGGACACCCCACTCCTCTTCCCCTGCAGGTATTTGAATCACTCTACAAACTACATAGCAGCTCCTACTGCCCAGCTGCTTCCCATTAGTGATGGGTAGTTCACGAATGATCAGTTCAAAATGAACTGATCTTCAAAATGAACTAGTTCACTCAGGGCCTGATTCAGACCCGCACGCGAGCGCTGAGCGCTCGCAAGTGGGTCGATGTTGGCCCAGTGCGCATGCGCATGACGGAGGCTCCTCCATCGTGCGCATGCGTGAGCCCCGGATAGCGACAGGCAAACCGTTGCTCCGGGTCTCGCACCAAAGGGGGCGTGCTGTCGATGTTGAGTGACAGCACGCCCCTTTTGGTGGGCGTGCCTGCCCAGACAGAGGCGTGGGAACGCCTACCGTCTGGGGCCGGCCCCACTGACATCACAAGTGATGTCAGTGGGAGTGCCTTCAGCTTTGATAGAGCCGAAAGCACTCCAGGGCTTGCGGCAACGAGACCCTACCACAAGGGTCTCGTCGCAAGCCCGATGGTCGCGATGGTCTTGACCATCGCGACCATCTTCCTGGCCACTCGCTATAGCTGTGGCTGGTCACCCTTAACTATACGAGCGGCCAGGAGGCCGCTCTAAAAATGAAGAAGGACGGCCCTGATTCAGAGCGAGCGCTCTGTCAGAGCGTCCGGCTCTGAATCAGGGCCTCAGTTCACAGCTCTGGCAAAGATCAGTTCATCAGGAGTTAAAACAAGTGGGAGGAGTTAGACACAGTGACAGAGAGAGCACAGCAGCTCCATTAGGCATGAGTCAGTACTGCTAAACGACCACAGGTGGCACTGCTATGCTCAGACTGTGTGTGTGACTGTGCAGCTCATTGAACTAGTTTCATGCATTCTAGTTCACAAGTTCGAATAGGTCAGTGACTCATGTGGAGCTGATTGAAATAGATTGTCATGATGACTCATTGAGTAGTTCAAAAGTCACATGATACATTCCCCATTAGCTCTCTCACAGTTATGAGTCAATACTGCTAAACGACCACAGGTTGCACTGCTGTGATCAGACATATGCATTGTATGGATCTGATGTATATTGTAAGGATTCATTCTCCTAGTATATTAATTCACAAGATACACTCCTAATCAGCTTAAGACACAGTGTGGAGTGCTGCATGCTATATACTGTTCTTCTCTTTACTCTAAAAGACATAGGGGGGGAGATGTACGAAGCCCAGAAACGTTATCAGCGCACGTTATGTGTGCTGATACCGCTTCTCCCCGATGTATGATCGGGGCGCTGTGTGCCCCTGTCATTATCGGTGCTGCTATCTATAAGATAGCAGCGCCGACTGCAGGGCCATGTACGAACGGTCATAACGAATGACCGTTCGGCCGGCTGTAGCTGTCGTTATTGACAGCTACAGCCTGGCGTTAGCCTATCCCCACAGCAGGGACAGTGCTGTCCCTGCTGCGGCGGCTGCCGGCTCCAGGGCTCCATGCGGGGATCTCGCGATACTTGCGAGATCCCGCGCATGCTCAGTGGAGCCGGCCGGGAGAGAGACACAGTGCATCAGCACTAGGCTGATGCGCTGCTTTCTCTAGCGGGTAGCGCCGGAGGGGGGAGTTAATGCTCCCCCTCTCCGGCCGATGAGATGTTTATACATGTCATCGGTAGTGCTTCCTGCTTCACCTCGGTAAAGAGGCAAAGCGGGAAGCGTTATAGCGGCACGTTAAGTGCCGCTATAATACATCTACCCCAGGGGGAGATGTATCATACCTTCAAGAGAGATAAAATGGAACCTATCAGCTTCTGTCATTTTATAGACTATGCTTTGCATAACTTCTTTACTTTATCTCTCTCTCTCTAAGGTTTCATACATCGTCCTCCTACCTTTACTGTACTGATCTCAATTTTATAGGTGTGATGTATAAAACATTCTAAAGAGGACAAGTAGAGAACTTGCCCATATTGAGACCATCCCCCTATTTTTATGTGGAGCCTGTAATCCCACCCGCCCTATTGTTAATCTACAGTAGCTCTGGTGTGCATTAAGTGACATTAATAGGTGCAATTAAAAAATTAGGCAAAGTTTTTTCCTTGTAATTACTGTATTTTAAAATTAAAAAAAGTGACACGTTACAATACTCTGAATTTGGGTCTCTCTCACTTGTATATTATGGAAATAAAAATTATAACAATTAAATTAACATTGCAGAGCTAAACATGTCACTACTAGTAGTAGTTTGTTATATATTGCTTTTTTAAAATATTAAAAGATCACACATATTAAACATAGCTGACCATTTGAACAAGACTATTACTCGCCTAATGAGCTAGTAGTTGAAATCCGTACTGTTTGTGTAATAGACTTGTTATAGGTTTCCAATCACTTCTCTCAGCAGTGTATCAGAGCCAGTGATTTAATGACCTAAATGAACTACATGAACTGATCATTTGAACTATTCTTTTCAGTGAACTAGATCATAATGAACTGTTCACCAAAATGAACTACATTTCCCATCAGGGCATCTCCAGGGGATTGCTATTTTATAAACTATCCCTTTCTCTCCTCCCTGTCGGTCCAGCTTCTATGAGTGGACAGGGGACCCCCAGCAACAGGCCGCCTACGAGGATCTCTGCCTGGACACCCAGGCTACCAATTAGTGGGGCAGGATTTTCCCGCAAAAATGGGTTACTGACCCAGGAGCATTTTCTACCTCCCTGTTTGCACATGATCAGTATGGTCCAGGGGAAGCAGGGTCAGTGAAAGTTCACTATATTAGCCTATGGGGCGAATGGTGCAATATGATTTTATAATAAAAAAATAACTGACAGGGGCTACAGAACACCTGAATGTCTCCCTAATTTACTGAGGGGTGACCCCATAACAGTGGGGGTACCACACTAGTACTCTGTAGTAATGCTCCTATAGTACTGCCCCCAATAGTAATGCCCCTGTAATAGGTCCTCCAGTAGTAATGCCCCCTGTAACAGTGCCCCCAGTAGTAATGCCCCTGTAATAATGCCCCCAGTAGTAGTGCCCCTGTAATAATGCCCCCAGAAGTAATACCCCTGTAAAATTGCCCCCATTAGTTATGCCCCCTGTAGAAGTGCCCCCTGTAGAAGTGCCCTTGTAATAGTGTCTCCAGTAGTAATGCCCCCTGTAATAGTGCCTCCAGTAGTAAAGCCCCCTGTAACAGTGCCCCCAGTAGTAATACCCCTGTAATAATGGCCCCTGTAATAGTGCCTCCAGTAGTAATGCCCTCTGTAACAGTGCCCCGAGTAGTAATGCCCCTGTAATAATGCCCCCAGTAATTAATTCCCGAGTAGTAGTGCCCATAGTAGTAATGCCCCCTTTAAGAGTGCCCCCAGTAGTAATGCTTCCTGTAAAAGTACCTCCAGTAGTAAGGCCCCTGTGATAGTGCCTCCAGTAGTAATGCCTCCTGTAATAGTGCCTCCAGTAGTTAGCTCCCAGTAGTAGTGCCCCCAATAGCAAATGCCCCTGTAATAATGCCCCCAGTAGTAATCCCCCTGTAAAAGTGCCCCCAGTAGTTATCCCCCTGTAAGAGTTCCCCCAGTAGTAATGCCCCCTGTAAAAGTGCCACCAGGAGAAATGCCCCGTGTATGAGTGCTGCGCCCACACAAAAAAACTCACAATACTTACCTTAAGCCCCTATCCTGCATCATGATGTCTCTCCCATAGTGCCCGTGGGGGGGGGGGAGCCGGTAGTGAGCTCCGACTGCCACTGCGTGGAAAGAGCCGGATACCCGCTGGTAATTAAATCTCAGCGGGTGCCCGGCATATGGGGCCTCACTGTGGCAGCTGCGGGGGAGGGGGGGTTGCGGGAAGGAGTGTGGCGCTGGGGACTGAATTGCAGCGGTGGCTAATCACAGCGCCCTCTGCTGGCTGGCGCTCTACGCACCTATGTAGTCGGCATAACGGGCGGGCCAGCCCTGCTCCCTCTTCTCCCATCTTTTCCTTCCCTGACTCTTGTTACATCACAACACAATTTTGGTTTTGTTTTCCCTTTGGCACAATAGGTCATATACATAGAATGCTTGTACATTATATCTTGTATACTGTTGTTTACATTTGTACTATGGTTATTATTTCATATTTTCTCATAGCAATTTCTGTTACTCTGCCTTTCTGCTAATGGTGTTTTGTGTTTTTGATTGTGTTTTGAAAAACTCTAAAAATAAACACTTTGTTTTTTTTAAATCATACAATAAACAGAAGAGACACTATTATCAATAAAATAGAAATGAGATGTGCCCGGGGGTGGGCAAAGCATGCCACAGGAGCCTCATGGTCATATAAACCCAACTTTCTCCTTGTAATTACGTTCAAACAAGAAGAATTGTAGCACCATTAGCTGCTAAGAGGTATATTGAAGACTCTTATGAATCTAGCAGAGGCAGGAAGTGTATCCACATAGCTCTCCCATACTGAAGCCTGTGCATCTCTTCTTTTATCACAATGGGCTCTATTTACTACAATCCGCATTTTGAATGCAGATTGTAGTGTGATATTACTGACTGAATTCACATTCAAATTCAGGCAATATCACAGGGATATACTACAAATACCTTGCAGGGACAGATTTTGCGATAAAGCTCTGTGCCTGCGAATCCCCTCCGCACACTTATCAAGGTATTTTTGCAAAAAAATACAGTGACAAGTGCCAGTGTATGCGCCGACTGACCGTCGCTAAGTAATTTATTTTCTTTTTTTTAGTAGTGTATCAGCATGTGGTCTGTTTAGACCACACAGCTGATCACTGGGGCTGGCTCCAGGCTCTGCTCTGCCCGTTAGAGCACAGCAGGAGTCCGGTAACCGGGGGAGACCCTGGATAACGCCACCTCTAGGTGGCGTTATTATCACAGGGCTTTCCCCGGTATTTTTTCACAATTTATTTTTAGTAACTTTGGCCAGATCACATTTCCCATTACAATTATGGTAAATGCAATCTGCTTACTAAAAATAAGTGATACTTAGGGGTTGGAGTAGAATTTTACGAATTCTACTCCAATTGCCCTTTAATAACTTTAGGTGATGCTAAAATAATGTGAAAAGGTTGTGAAAACACCATTTTTCACTTTATTTTAGTAAAAATATTGTTAATAAATAGAGCCCAATGTATCAAGCCAATCCAAGACATGCATTAGCTTTCCTTAAAGACAGAGAAGGAATGAGGCTCAATTTGGATCCAATTTTGAAGAATTATGTAGGCTGGTTCAGCTTCACTTATTGCCAAAAGCTATTTTTTACTGGCCCTAGTAACTCTCTGTTCTTTTGGAAAAAGCCCCTAACACTGCCCACTCAGAGCCAAATGAGACATAATTTACCTAGTGATGTATAGTATACTCAATATTTTGCACTATACTTGTTTATCCCCAAGGAGACGCTATTTGATGGTATTAATCGCAAATTATTAACCAACATCGTCTAACCAAAGGGCATTCCCGTAAACAGTTAAAAAGATCTATGTCACTATGATTACATTTAGGGCAATGATGAGAATCTGAAACACCAATGCCATCAAATAGCGTATCCTTGGGGATAAATAAGTATAGTGCAAAGTATTGAGTATACTGTACATACCGGATGGTGTATTGCATGAAGTGTACAAAGTTCAAACCATACAGGGAATATAATAGAGAGAAAATGAGATAGCCTATACCTATCTATCATACCTATCTTTATGGGATCCGGTCAAAAGACAGACAGTCGTGATGCCGACACATTGAATGCCGGCACCGGAATCTCGACACCTGTCAGAATCCCTGGCATCCCGACTGTAAGTACTGGGGGAAGGGTTAGGCACTAAGGGGGGGGGGGTTAGGTTTAAGGTGCGGGGAGGAGGAGGTTAGTTTTAGGTACCTGGGAGGGAGGGTTAGGGAGGGGGAGGGAGAGTTAGGGGTAGGGACAAGGGGAGGGTTAGAATACTGAACGACGTGTTCTAACCCTGTCCGGATGCCGGTGTCTCCGGGATCCTGAGCGCCAGCATCCCGTACCCAACCCGTATTTATCATGGATGATCCTACCTCTCTAAGAAATACGTAATATATATGGCTTTGCATATAGGCAGACATTGTTCCAATCTAGAGGGTTGTGTCAATCAATATAAGAAAAAGCTCTCCATGCTAACCCTACACATGACGTCACTGGTCGCTGCCAGTGCCAGGTCTCTGTTGCAGCCACCGGCACCTGGGCAGTCAGCGCGCATGTAGCAGCGCTAGTGCGTGCCCCTGGGCTCTGGGCGCAGCTATCAGTGAGACGACGCAGCTCCGGATATTGCCAACACATCCCCTGCATCCCAACAATCCATTCATCAGCTTCCTCTCTAGCTCATGCAGGGGGGGGTTTCTGAAAACATAGAAACCCCCCTGATGGAACGTTTCCAATTCCCATTGATATCGGCACAAGGGGGCGGAGCCAATATGGCTAGCCCCACTCCCATATTAACCGCGAATCGCGGAATAGCATTTACATCGCGAGGGGGCTAATGATGAAGGTGCCCTCATTAGCAACCTGAAACTTCAAACTTCAATTTTTCTGCGAGTTTGCTCTAATCTCAGCCATTTTAGTAAATTTGCAAACTGCATCCTTTTCATGAAAAGTACTTCTGAGTTTGCCCAATGGTGAGAAGATTGGAGTTTGGATTTTTTACGAGTGAGATTAAATAACTCTCTCCAAAACTCACCTGAGTTTGTCTTTAGTAAATATGCGAGATGAAAAACATGCCTAAACTCACCCGAGATTGTCACCTCGACCAAACTCGAGTCTTAGTAAATTTACCCCTTAGTGTTTTCATAGAGTATTGAAATATACCCTGTTGCAGTTATCCTGACAACGCTAATTTCATTCTATGTAAGTTAATTTATGCAGGTCTGCCATCTAGTGGTCACAATTATTTCCTGCCTCAATCTGTAAAGCAATGTAATTTGCTCTATAACAAAATGTATTGTGTTTCACTACAATTATCGGAATCAAGTGTCATCCGGGGATGATATAATTTTTCTGGCCTATATTTCTCTCCATAGTATGGACAGATATTTAACGAAAATGTAAACATCTACAATGGGGAAAACACATTAGCAACTCAACAAACCTAATTCTACAAGGGCTGTACCAGTATCTAATACTTAGCTTCAGGATCTAGCTCCCATTCAATTACACCCCCTGAGAGTCCTCCCTTACATGCCATTCCTGAGTCTTCTCGGGTACTTTCCTCGAAAACAGGCTTCACAAATAGATAAAAAATTGGATGCTATACAAACATCCATTAATGCAATTTTAGCCAATCTTGAGTCTAACAACAAAAGACTTGCTGAGGTTGAGTAGCGCACTAGTGATAATGAAGACGCCATTTTGGTTCTTCAAAATATTGTTGAGGAACAGGCCGTATTTATTGCCACCGTGGAAACCAAGTTAGACTAAGACTAAGTAACCTAAGGTTCATCAGCATCCCTGAAAGTGTCAAAGGATCTGACTTATTTGATCTCCTCAGTATGGACATTATTAATACCCTAAATGTCCCTACCACTTCTGACACGGTCATAATAGAGAGGACACATCGTCTTGGGCCTGAACGGGACTCATGTAATGCACATTCTAGACATTGCAAAGTTTTTGAACTATCGGGACAAGGAAAACATCTTGATAGCATACAGGAAACAACGCACACTCATGGTGCGTGATTTTAAGGTCTTAATATTTCAAGACTTTTCTGTCTCTGTCACCCAGAAGCATAGAGAATTTACCCTTATCTGTAAGCATTTGTTTGATAATAACATTCGATTTGCTTTATTATACCCAGCAAAACTCAGGGTCATGGCTGATGGGAAGCCCATTATCTTTGAAGACCCTCTCTTGGTCAGAAATCACTTTAAAATTTCTGAGATCACATCTTCCACCAATCCACCCCTTAATGGATGATTGCTATTTCTAAGTACTAATATATAGCAAATTTGTGTTTGTCCAGGTGTGAATAACATGCAGTTACTGTTTGATATTTTTTGACGTGTTACAAGTCTATCTCGGATTGTCTCTACAGTCTTTGGCGATCGTTGATAATACACCTCTCCATGTTTATGTTTTTGTTTTTCTCTTCTGTTTTCCTGTATTTTTCTTCCCCATTCCCTCTTTTCCTATTCCTTCTTCCCCTTGGGCCGTGTACTCCTGGGGTCTGGTCGTTTTCCACTTGGATCCTCTTTCGTCTTGCTCGCTGGGATGAGACGGAAGACACTACACCGCAGCTTCCTTGCTGGACTTCTCTCTGTAGAATGGCGTAGGTTTATGTCTTTGCAGTCCTTATTTCAAGCTAATTTGCAGCTCAACGCTACTTCCTTCAGATGTATGTCATGGAATGTAGCGGGTCTAAACTCAATTATTAAAAGATGTAAGGTCCTGTGTCATCTTAAATGCTTTCATCCTGATATTATGATGCTATAGTAAAAATACACACTGGTTGAAGAGTGCTCACTCTACTTTAAAAAGCCCTTTGATACAGGAATGTGTGTCTGCCTCATATTGTAAAAAAACCTGGTGTTGCCATATTATTTAGCAGAAACTTAGCTTATACTATTATGAGTTCATTGGTGGACCGTGAGGGCAGGTTTCTCTTGGTTCATGTCACAATCCAATCACCTTGCGCTTTACACTCCTTAATATATATGCACCCAATTTTCCTAATTTTTCCTATTAAATTTCTAATTTACTTATGAAACATGATACACCTAACCTTATAATCACTGGTGATTTTAATTCTCTATATAACAGCATTGTGGACCACTCTAATCCACCGGTTAGACCTTCTGTTTCTCCATGAGAGGGTATTTCCCTTCTCTGCTCTCACCATGCCCTGATTGATGCTTGGAGACTCCAGAATGCTTCAAGTCATGAATTTACTTTTCACTCATGTGCAGGACTTTAACTAGAATTGCGAAAAAATTATTTTCCTGTATAGTATGAACTTTTATTGATATTATCATTTCTGACCACGCCCCTATTGTGTTGGATTTGACGCGACTTAATCTGAATACTTAGTGCCTTTGGCGCTCCCCTTCCTTCCTTTCATAAAGCGAGTACTTTCAAAAGTACCTGAAAGTCAAATGGCATGAATACTTGGATGTTAACATTGACCACTGGGACAACCCAGTATTAGTCAAAGGCAGTTATGAGGCGTCATGCCATATCATACTTTGTAAGGATAAATTACACCTTTTAATTAGTAGATTACAATCCTACTATCATAGTTATTTGTCCTTTACAATGGCTGAGAATAAATCGCTCTACCTTCAAAATAAACAATTATTGGAGGCTTTTCTTTTATAGGAGGCTAAACTTAGGACATTTTATACCAAGAATCACTACTTTCGATTGGGAGGCAAGACAGGTAGACTCTTAGCATTTATGGCCAACCGACAAAAGAAAAGACATAACATCACTAGTCTTTGTGACCCTACAACGGGAGCGACACTTACCTCTCAGTCCGACATATCAAAGCTTTTGGAAGTATATTTTCAAAAATTATATACAGCCGAAACACCTAATTTAGAATATGCGAGGACTTTTCTTAATGAAGCTTTGTTACCAAAACTGACTACCCAGCAGAGGGAATGTTTAAAATCACAGAGGAGGAAATCGTCATGGCTATTGATTCGCTCAAATTGAATAAATCACCGGGCCCCAGGCCCACCAAGAGCAGCTCCGGGCCCGGGTAAAGGGGGTGTGACCTAATTGCGGGAGATGTGGCCACGTCCCCTTAGGTTAAAAAAAAAAGAACAGTTGTGCTATACGCTGGCGAGGGGGGCTCATTGAGTCCCTTCAGCCTGGCGCATAACCAGTGGCTGCTTCTTTACAGCTGCGAGCAGTATCCCAGTGCAGCCCAGCACACAGCAGCGTGTGCTGGGCTGCTGTGATGCGAGAGGGGTGGGGTGCGTGGCCCCGCCAGCAAGCCCGGGACTGGGTAATTAGTACCCACTCCCCTCCCTCTCGGCGCCCCTGCCCGGCCCTGATGGCTTTACAGCAAATTATTATAAAATTCTAAAAGATGATATTATCCCCACGCTTACTAATTTACTGCAACAAATTTACTCGGATAACATTGCTTGTCCTTCATTTAACGAGGCAATGAGAATTTTTATACCCAAACCAAATAGGGTTACCTCCTTCTTATCTTCATATAGACCCATCACTTTGCTCAACCAAGATTATACATTCTTGGCAAAAATTATATCTATTAGATTGCATAATATGATGCCAATACTTCTTACACCACATAAACTTGGGTTCACGAAAGGATGTCACTCTGTATTGGGCATTTGCTCGGCGATTGCAGACTTGGCCTCCTCCCCAGTGGATCAGAGATCTTGCACTATTCTACTGAGCCTGGATGCGGAGAAGGCCTTTGACAAAATTCTGTGGGACTATTTATTCTTAGTCCTGGAATTTGTAACTTCATTTATTAACGTAATCAAATTCCTTTATTTGAATCCACGTACTAAGCTACTTGTTAATGGCCTTCTCAGTAATACAATACACATGTGTAGAGGTATGAGACAGGGATGTCCACCCCTTTTATTAAATCTTGTACTTGACCCGCTAATCTGTACTCTTCAGAATTGGTCGCTGTTGTGTGCCACTTTTATTGGAGAATGCGAATGAAAGCTTTTGGGGATGACCTTTTGCTTTTCATATCAAATCCAGAAATTAGTTTGACCCCCTTATTTAAAAATTGGAAGAATTTGAGCATATTTCTGGGTAAACTTTACCAAATCTATGGCACTAGCTTTGGGTAATAGACCTTTCAGACCTAGAGACAATCTAGGTGGATTGCAGTGGGCTACGTCTAGTATACCTTACTTGGGCATACAACTACCCCAAAAACTCCACAATTTATACTGTTTGAACGTCACCTCGATAATAAATAAGATTTTTGCGGAAATGGAAAGTTGGCAACACTTTCAACTTTCATACTTGGGAAGGGCCAAACTGATAAAAAGTTATCATTTTTCCTAAACTGCTATACCCTCTGCAGGTCCTCCCGATTCTTCTGACTCTAACTGATATTAAAAAGTTAGATGCCGCATTCCGGAAATTTATTTGGAACAACAAAAAACCAAAACTCAGTTTAAAAATTCTTCAACGCACTAAGGAAGAGTGGGGAATTAATTTTCCATATACTCTCCTGTATAATCAAGCTGCAATCTGTAGGTACATTAAGGATTGGATTTTACCTAGAAATCATTTTGCTAATTACACATTAGAGAAACAATTCCTGTCTGGTTTGGACTTAGTCTGCTTTTTACATATGCCTAAACATGCTATACCATCACCTCTGCTTGATAACCCACTCCTGATGTCAGCATGGTCAACATGGCATTCGGTACATAATAAATTTAAGATCCATGCTTCTTATTCATTACATCTCCCTCTGTTGGGGAACAACAACTTTCAGGACGGGTCTGCCACACACCCTTTGCAAAGGTGGGATTCGCTAGGCCTCTGTACTGACATTTCACCAATTCCTGGCTTAAGCACCCCTTAACGTTTCAGCAGGCACACACAGTACAATTTTCTTCAGTCCTGTAACTTAGCTTTTTTACAGGCACAACACTGTACCAGTAGAGTCTTATCCTTTTTATCTCCCTTTGATTGGGATAATCAGTTGGATACTGCATTCTTGTCCGCTGACTATTCGTATAGGGCTATATCTCTTTTTTATCTCATATTAAGACTTCCTTACTTTACAGGAACATTCACCATGGGCATTACTAGATAACACTCCTGCTTTCCCAATCTAACCGAGGCTAATATTTTGCCCATGCTACAATATTCCCTTCGGACATTGACTCCTACAACCTATAGAGACATGTTCTACAGACTACTTTATAGGGGTTATCTTTCACCCAAGCATTGTCAACTAATTGGTATCGTAACCTCCTCTGCGTGTCCAAAATGTGCACATTTGGAGGCATCTTTATATCACTGCCTATGGGACTGTAGGGTCATTAAGAGATTCTGGATTGAAGTGAAGCAGTATGTATTGGCGGACTTAGTAAATTATCTTCCATTAACGCCTGAATGGGCAGTATTGGGATGTATTTCAGGAACAACTAGAATTTCTAAGGGTCATAAAAAACTATTGTTGATTATCTCGGCTGTAGCTAAAAAATGTATCCTCCAACAATTTATTCATCTTACCCCTCCTTACTAGCCATGTTCAAAGATCAATTGTTCTATATTTTCAAAATGGATTGGGTTGACTCCTCTCTTTCCAAAGAAAAGAAAACAGAGCAGTTCTTCCCAGTCTGGGAAAGCTTTATTGATACTTTAAATTCTGAAATTAAAAATGAGAGTTATGGTAAGAACTTACGTTTGTTAGCTCTCTTTCTTCGAAGTCCACAGGGAGAACTTGGTGTGAAGGAGATGGAACTGAATCCGGGCACCACGCAGTTAAAGCTTTCAGCTCCCAGGATGCACTGGATCCACTCTCCCTATACCCCGCCCCGATCCGTGAGGCACCTCAGTTCGTAATAAGCCAGATACCGGATGAGGATAAGAGAGAAGGAAGATTGGAACACTCAAGAATCACAATCTCACACAGAAGGAGACAGAAAACCGCTGACCAGCAACATAGCCCATATGAAGCCAGTAAGGGAACTGGTACAGTCCGCATAAATCCTGAGGGCGCGTACCACATCCAAGGAGGCCTCACCTGCCGAGACATCTGGTGACTGAAAGGCCGGGACAATAATTTCCTCATTAATGTGGAAACTAGAAACAACTTTAGGAAGAAACTCAGGGCCTGATTCAGACCCGGTTGCGAGCGCTATGTCAGAGCGTCTGGCTCTGAATCATGGCCTCAGGGCGAGTACAAGTACAGTCCTGTCCTTGTGAAATATTAGTAAGGGGGAGCAACAGGATAGCACCCCCATCTCTGACACTCTCCTGGGAGATGCTATTGCCACAAGAAAGAGAGTTTTAGCTGTTAACCACTTAAGGTCTATTGAAGCTAGTGGTTCAAATGGAGGGCCCGAAGAACTACTGCCAAATCCCAAGGAGCCTCTAGGGGGACAAAGGGAGGTTGAATCCGGAGGACCCCCCGGAGGTGTTGTGCAAATATCCAGAAGTGGAGCAATTCTATATTGGAACCATACAGACAGTGCAGAGATATGCACTTTCAGCGAGGCCAGGCGGAGTCCGAGGTCCAATCCAGCTTGAAGGAAGGCCAGGACTCTGGAGATCTGAAACACCTGGGGGTCGTAATTCCTAGAACGACACCACTGGAAATACGTATGCCACACTCTGTGGTAGATCCTAGCAGAAGCTGGCTTACGCGCTCTAAGCATCATGATGACAACAGAGCGAAAAAATCCTTTGGACCTTAACAGGGATGTCTCAAGAGCCATGCCTTCAAAGACAGACGATCCAGGTCCTGGTAAAGGCAAGGACCCTGAGACAACAGGTCTGGACGTTTAGTAGGAAAGGTGTGTTGATGGAGAGACTCCGAAGATCTGAGTACCAATGACGTCTGGGCCAAGTTGGAGCTTCCAGCAGGAAGGTGCCTCCGTCGATTTTGAAGGGAGACTAGAAGAAACAGGTACGAAACTGGAAGGTCCACTTCACTGAAAGAGCGTCCACCAAGGTTGCCTCGGCATCTCTTGTTCTGGACCCGTACACTGGTAACTTGTGATTGTGTCGGGAGGCCATGAGGTCCACCTCTGAGAGGCCCCACTTGTTCAGTAGGAGTTGTGTCAAACCACCAAGGACGCTTGGGTAATAGAAGTGGTCTCTCTTGGATATGCCCTCTCATTCCTTCGAAGACCTCCTCACCAGTTTTTCTGCACAGGCCCTTCTTCAGACAAGAACGAGGCCTTACAGATCCAGAAAGCCATATAGTCCTTGCTGCAGGCAGGGGTGATTGTGCCAGTTCCACTAGCCCAGCGAGGGACTGGTTACTATTCTACTCTCTTTCTAATGCAGAAGCCGAATGGAGCTCATTGGTCTATCCTCAACCTCAAATACCTGAACAAATTCCTCAGGGCATGAAATAGAGAAAGGGTATAGCC
The DNA here is from genome assembly GCA_031769625.1 of Taudactylus pleione. Classification (NCBI taxonomy): domain Eukaryota; kingdom Metazoa; phylum Chordata; class Amphibia; order Anura; family Myobatrachidae; genus Taudactylus; species Taudactylus pleione. The sequence continues at coordinate 3,664,244 of JAUIMM010000528.1, read as the reverse complement.
ATATGCTGACAGTTGAGAAAAGAGACACAGACAGACAGTGCTAGCACAAGTCACATACAATGCAGGAATTACTGCAAATTGGCACTATACTCAACTACCCATATTCAGTGTCAGGTATGTAGGGGTACTGGATCATGCATTGTCCTGGGAGAGCTGCTACTGCACCATGAAGAAAATGTCCGCCGGAGACCTCAGAGGGGGCGTGGCCGAAGGAGAGCAGCTCAGAGAAGCCAGACCTCAGGGGAAAGGCGTCCTGAGCTGAGGGGAGGAGCCGCTTAAACGGGGAAGCTGTCTCCCCTGGCCGATTATTAAACCCTGGGATGCTGGGTTCCCGCACCAAAATGTCCCTCGTGGTTTAGTGGATAGCGATGGCTGGTGCCTGCATCCACACTCAGCATCTCCGGTCTGTCCCCTGAGACCGGAGGTATCGACTGCCATAACACAAGGGTCACGGCAAGCGGCGACCCGCCTTACCTGTCCCCTAAAGTCTGGTTGGTGTCTGGGTCCTCTCCGGGGGCCTTGGCTAGCGTTGACCACTGGAATGCCTTCCGAGATCCCCAGATCGTTACTGGCATCGCGGCCCGGAGGGGTGACGGAGCTGCAGCGAGGCCATCCCTCGGACAATCTGCTGCGCTCTCAAGATGAAGTCAAATTAAACTAAAATAATAAGCTTAAGGGCTGCCTAAGCAGCCCCCTGCGTAACGGTGACCCGACTCCGGCCGGGCACCAATGAAACTGAGGTGCCTCTGGCTCGGGGTATAGGGAGAGTGGACCCAGTACATCGTGGGAGCTGAAATCTTTAACTGCATGGTGCCCAGATTCAGTTCCATCACCTACACCCCAAGGTCTTCCTGTGGAGCCTATGGACCCTGAAGAAGAAAGACAAATATAACAATGTTTCAAATCAACACAATGGTATGAAACAAGAATGCTTCTACAGGACCCCCCAATTACCTACACCTAAATTAATGATGGCCTTGGACCCGGGAGTGCATGGCTCATATCCCCTTCCTATCTTACTCCCCCCCTTTATATTCCCCCTCTTTCTCTTTACTCCTGCCCCCTTACCCGTTTTTTATCTTTCCTTCATTATTATTGAAGTCACTATAATAATTCTTTGTTATTCTTCTACTGATTGGGAAAAAGAGAAAATAGTGATGAAGTCTGTAACTTTTTGTTCACTCCATTGTTACCATGATATTGTGAATGTGATATGCTTTTGTGGTTTTTGTATTTGTACAATCTGCTGACTTCAATAAAAACATTTTTGAAAAAAAAACAATAATCAGGTAACAGGGCATCCCTGGCGAGTTCCCCGTTCCATCTTAATAAAGTCTCCGTGAAAACCATTTATCAGGAGAGAAGTCTTGGGACAAGCAAAAAAAAATTAAGTGCAAATCAAAAGCTCTGTGGTCCAGTATAGCTAACAGATAACATCATATCTAAAGTCTTGTGAGCATCAAGGCTAAGAAGCATGGGTAGTGGTCCTGGCATTACTTTGACGCTAAAATGGCTGCAATTGCCATTCGTATACACTTTGCATTGTGATGCCTATTGAGGAAACCAAGATGGTGTTCGGCCAACAAGTCAGGCAATATAGACTGTAGCCAGGGCTGTCCCTACCATTACGTTGGGTCAGAGACGTAACTAGACATTTTGGTCCTCCCCCCCACCATTTTTTTAAATAGGAACATAAGATAGTGCACCTGAAAAAGGGCCATGGCCTCATGGGGAAGAGCCAGGGAAGAGATAGGGGAGGCCAGGAGATGCTGGAGATAAAAGAAGAGGTAGCTATAAGTGAGAATGATAATAAACAGAAAAATTGACAGCACCCCCTGCCCTGCGGTGCCCTGTGCCATGGCATTGTTCGCACTACCCTAGTTACAGCCCTGCGCTGTGTACGCAGCCAAGTATGGCTCCATACTGAGGAGGGCACTGGCTCTCTGTAGTCTGTAACAGGTTGGGCCTCCAAGCACTGCAGGAGGAGAGGACTTGAGGGAAGGGGTGGCCACCACACTACCTACGTGTTCCATGTCACTGACTGCAAAAAGTGCAGTGCAGTGTCATTGGGAGGTTAGGAGGCTTATTAAAAGAACCTTCCAGGTTGTCAGGTATCTACATTCAGTGACATGGAACATGCAGGCAGTTTGGTGACCACCGCTTCTTTCTCATCATGTCCTCTTCTCGAGTCCTTTCCTCCTAACCTCAGTCCCAGCCTGTTGATCACATATGAAGCTCCGCCCCTCCAAACTTCACAAATGAGAGGCTGCTGCTGAATGACTTCTGGTAAAGAGAATTAGTGTGTGTGTATGCTGACAGTGTAAGTGAATGAGATAATATGTGCTGAGAGAGTGAAATGAGTAATGAATCGGTTAATCACTGCTGGAAGGGGGAAATTATTAGTTTCTGAGTGGGGTGTAGGGTAGATAGAAGTGTTAATGAGTGCTGGGAGAGTGAAATAATAACGGAATGGAGAGAAATAGGTTAATGCACTGGTTCTGAAACTGGGTGCGATGCTGCAGAGCACTTGCAAGGGTGCCATGGGTTGTTGGTGCAGTACCAAGTAAAATTATTTTCATCAATGTGATAGGCAAAACCAGTGATAGTGGCTGCTCAACTCTGTCCACCACAACCTAACTGAAATGTTACAGATGAGCACAGTTTACTTAATTTAATAATTTTTGTTACGTTTTTCAATATAAAAAACTTTTGGCCAAGGGTTGCCATGGGAAATTGCTGATACTGTAAACTTAAAGAGTTTGGGAACCACTGGGATAATTGATTCTAAAGTTAGGAGGGGGGACTAATGGGTTCTTGAATGATTTAATAGGGGGTTAATTGATTCATAGATTGTTCGTTGGAATGGGTAATGAGTGGGGGGGAAAGTAATGGTTGCTAAATGGGTGCTGACAGGATAGGTGAATAGGTTGCTGGGGGTAAATGGGTGCTGACAGGATAGGTGAATAGGTTGCTGGGGGTAAATGGGTGCTGACAGGATAGGTGAATAGGTTGCTGGGGGTAAATGGGTGCTGACAGGATAGGTGAATAGGTTGCTGGGGGTAAATGGGTGCTGACAGAATAGGTGAATAGGTTGCTGGGGGTAAATGGGTGCTGACAGGATAGGTGAATAGGTTGCTGGGGGTAAATGGGTGCTGACTGGATAGTTGAATAGGTTGCTGGGGGTAAATGGGTGCTGACAGGATAGGTGAATAGGTTGCTGGGGGTAAATGGGTGCTGACAGGATAGGTGAATAGGTTGCTGGGGGTAAATGGGTGTGGAGGAGAAAAGGCATATTGGGTGCTCTGAGTATACAACAGTGTTTCATAAATTTATGATGTGTAATTTTGTGATGTGTAGAATCATGCCAGGTGGGTTTAGCATGGCTGCTACCTGCCCATTTTGCAAATGGAAAAATGCACCCTGAACTCCTTAGGAGCACCACGCTGAGCTTCGGACAAAAGTTTTTTGGATTGGAGAAGGGTTGTGCCGTGCCTCCTCCTGTGCTGAGACTAGGGGTTGGGCTTGGATGCCACAGAGATCTCAGTTTTCTGATGTGTGGCATATTGTGTTTTATGGCACTTATGGCATATGTATTGTGGCACTGATGTGTGGCATAATTATGTATTGGAGGTACTATGTGGCATATTGTGTATTGTAACAAAAATGTGTTGGGAGCACTGATGGGTGTCATATTATGTATTGTGACCATAATTACGGATTGGGCACTGATGTATGTCAAAATCATCTTGATAAATAAGCCCCATAGTGCTTTAACTTTATTTGTGTGTAATATTGTTTATTCTGATTAGGGAGCGGAAAAATCTATATTCACTTGCCAAAAAAAATTGGTTTGGGCCAGCCCTGACTGTATCTGTGAGGTCATGAGTTTAAAATCAATCTTAAGCAAAGTTATCAGCCTATAAAACATTAGTAATTGTGGGTCCACATTAGGCTTGGGGAGCAAAATGGTAGTGGTATCCTTAAAGGTGGGAAAAAGGGGTGTGTTTGTGAAAACGTTGAAACATTCAACCAGGGCAGGAGCAATGTCATTTTGTAATTGCCTGATAAGCCAGCAGCTCCCGGTGACTTGTGTAGGTGCAACACTGCGATAGCGACATTGTCCTCCTCCAAGGAGATATCCTGTACCAAAACCTGTCTCTAAGTTGAGGTAAATTTGGGAAGCCTAGTTTCTCCAAATAATTGGGCCTGAGCAGTTGCATGAAGTGTTGTACAGTTGTGTCCTTTCCTTATACATCTTTGCTGCAGTCGTGGTAAAAAGCCCTCTTGGCGCATCAGATCCTGTGAGACTCTGCTAGCTCTGCGCACTTTTTGCATCAACACAGATCTAGGCAAATCTACCCCAAAATAGCAACAGAAAACCAGGAGAGCAAAATATGTTGTGGGAAGGCATTCCCCCTGGGTACTGTAACATGAAAAAAGCAGTATAAGTCACACATAACAATATAATAGATAAGCAAGTTATATAGGATAAAAGAATATCAAAAGTTACCTAATGAGAACCAAATTAACATTAAAAGAAACAAAAGTACAATGCAATACTTGAAATACCATTTTCGAAATATTTCCTTCAAAACCACAATACTAGAAACGGGCACTGTTTTGGAAAAAAGGGTGCATGTTGAACAATAGACTAAACCTATACAATCAAATAAGAACCTCCTCAATGGTATAAGAAGGCATAGCTAAACACTCCTGAATAATCATATAAATACAATAGACAGGTATGATACAAATAAAACCACGTGGACTAAATCTGAATAGAAATGTGGGGTTCTGTGGGGTGATCCATTTTTAAGAAAATAGGGCTTTAGCCTCTACGGGATCAGTTTTCCACAACTCACAATTTTGCAGGATATGGGAGAGGTAGACGAGTAATGTGGAACCATGGCACCCGGGGAAGGTGCATGTCAGCCCCCCCCCCCCTGTACTGAACTGCGCCAGAGGGGTATGACCAGCCTGTGGAATACTGAAGTGAAGAGAAATAAAAGCAAATACTGGCAGTATCACGTGGGGGTAAAGGTCCCATTGGGGGAATAGAATGCTTCGGTGATCTGACATTTAGGGGTAGCTCCTTTGGCACTGCTTTATTTATGTATAGCACCTAGCATCTGACTTTAATTTCCTTTGAGTCATTATTAGTCAATAGAGGAGATTGTATTCTATATTCTGATCATTTAACTTAAATTGACAGAATACCTGTGCTAGAGTGAGATTCCACAGGGTGCACAGCTTATGACTGCAATTACTGCTTCAAGCAGCTTTAACTGGATTGGGGACACCTATTGGAAGTTCCCTTCTTAACTATGCTCCTACTTCGCAAATATACATTGCGCCTATATTAATGTGAGTACTACTAACCATGTTCTGTCTACCGCCATTATTATTATAGGTCTCCTAATATTTTTTTAAAGACCTTTCAAATATCACTCTGTGGTCATGCCTGGGAACACCTGATTACTTTAAATAGCAAAGCAGTGACTTTATTTTATCTAATACCTTACAACTGAAGTTTAGGAGTTTACCTCAGATGTGTCACTTTTAAGTCCATTGAAGCACAATGAATGAATGAGGAGAGAAGGATGGAGGGGATCAAAGAGGGGAAGGGAAGAGGAAAGTGCCTATCAGAGAGGGGAGGTGACACACACCAATAAGAAAAGGAGAGGGGTGGTGACAGAAGGAAATAAGAAAAGGAGATGAGAGGGGTGGTGACAGAAGCCAGTAAGAAAATGAGAGGAGAGGGGTGGTGACAGAAGCCAATAAGAAAGGAGTGGACAGGGGCAAAGAGCCAATCACAGGGTAGAGAGGGAAAGGAATTAAAGAGGTGAGAAGTGAATGTAATCAATATGACAGGAAAGGGGAGGTGACAAGATGATCACAGAGGAGGGAGGGCTGTAAGGGAGGCATTCTGGGCAGCTTGAGGGAGCATGAAATGTAGAAACGGATCTCAGATCCATAATTTATATAGGATATAGAGCAAACAAACCAAGATTAGACTAACAGGCGGCCATCATACTGAGTAGTGTCCATGAATTCCAGAACCCTGGATGGCGCCTTCTGTCCGTTTTGGCGCCCAGAGCTCATGCTCCACCGGAACCACTGATAACGCGATGTGTTCTGGATTACTTACAAACCTTACTTGTTCTAAAGAGTAATTTAATAATTCACACAAATACAGATTCTAAAATAAATGACAATGCTTTTACTTAAAGACAGCTTAATCATACATATATTTTGCCAGTGCAGACTTACAACAAAAAACATAAGTTATACCAACAGCTGTAGGGAATACTTGTAAAATAAATGTATGACACCCAGTAGAGAATAGCAGTCAGCCAATACTTCATACATACATAACGACAACGGCACACCCGAACCTCATCCTGTGCTCTCTCCTCCTTCTCCGACTGCTTCCCCCCCTCCCTTTTTCTCTGGTGAGTTTTATACTATAATTTTGTCTATACCTCCATTTAATCCAATTAGTACAATTAATTTAATTAATATTTGTACGTGCTAGGTCCTCATTGGTCATCTGTGCTTTAGCCATAATATTGACACTATATGTAGAATTCTAACATAATTGCTAATTTAACCTTCATTTCTGCTTATTGCAGTTAAATGCTATCTTCAGTTAGGTCATTTGTTTATATAAAAACTGAGGGTGTCGCACCAAAGGGGACCAGCTGTCGATGGTGATTGACAGCTCGCCCCGTTTCGGGGCAGGGGGGGTGGCTGGCCAAACGGAGGCGTTCCCGACGGAACGCTTGCCATTTGGGGGCGGCCCCACTGACATCAGCAATGATGTCAGTGGGGAGCTTCCTGCTCGATCAGAGCAGGAAGCTCCCTGGGGCTTGCGCTTGCCGAGACCCAAACTTAGGGTCTCGTCGCAAGCCCTGATGGTCGCTATGGTCCTGACAATCGCGACCATCAACCTAGTCGCTCGCTAGAGCTGTGGGTGGTAACCCACAGCTTAGCTAGCGACCAGGAGGCCGCACTTCACACCACAAGCGGCCGCCCTCATTCAGAGCGACCACATGTATCTAGCGATTGACTCTGAATGAGGGCCTGAGACTTGCTGTCAGCTGTTCTGGACATGTTAAAACTTACATTTTATACCTATAATTCTTATTGCTCGAACAATGTATATAGCAGTTTAACTTACATATCTCTGCAGTTAATCACACTTGCAGAGAAATAAAACTCTACATAATTTTTAATACATCATTTAACATACTTTTAGCTTAAAAAAAATGGCTGTTGTGTTGCCAGAGGACTTGAGGTGGGAGATAGAGGGTTAGGTTTACCAGAGTTAGAATTTGATTTGCCAATTTTGGAAGATGAGGAGTTAGGGCAGATGTAATAGAGATCGAGTCTACCGGAGGTGCGGGATGCAGACTGATCTCCATTGTTTTTTAAAAGTTGCAGTCATTTACAAGGCAAAGCAGAACTGGCTTTGCCTTGTAAATGACTGCAACCTTAAAAAACGATCAAGATCTGTCTGCATCCCGCACCTCCGGTAGACTCGATCTCTATTACATCCCGCCCCAAAGACTTTCAAGGGAGCATTTTTTGTAAGCTTTATCCAAAAATGTATGCATGCCCAAGTGCAGAAAATCGTGAAGAGAAGTGACAGAGCGCCCCTCGTGCCCAATTTTGGATTACTGCGGGTATGAAAGCCCGCGCTACGTAAAAAAAAAAAAACATTCTGCATTTACCTGCCTGGGATCTCCAGTAGTATCCACGGCTCCCTGTGGCCTCCCCTCTATCTTCTCACTGGAGAGGGGGCTGCTGGGAATCCTGGGGGCTGCTGGGAGGCTCCTGGGGCTGGTGGGAGATGTAGTTCTCCCAGCACCCATTCTGGGGGGGGGGCACACTGAATGTGGGGGGATACACATACACCAGTGGTCACACACACACACTCATGCACACACACACTCACTCATACTCACTCACACACACTACATACTCATCGCTGCTGCTGGAGACCGGGTCCCGACACTGGATGCAGAAGACAACACTTCGGAAGGTGAGTATTACTGACTAATTAAGCAAATTGGAAACCTCCAATTGCTTAATTAGTCATTAGGAGGGGTAATTAGTTTGTAATTTCAGTAAATTGTGGATTTTAGGAAAAATTGGTTGTGCTATGGAGGTGTGCAAAAAAAGCTCCCGGCGCGCAAAAAGTGAAAAACACTGCTCCTGATTGAATAGCAAAAATCCCACACCTGCAGGTGCGGGATTTTGTTATTCTCGCACCCAATTGAATATGCCCCATAGTGTTAACAAGCTACTTTAGAATAAACTCATAAAAGTATTCCACATGTATAGTCCTCCTTGGGGGTAATGGGCTACTAGAGTGCCACAGTACAGTACAGCCAAAAAAAAAACGGGAATAGCATCAATGAATTAAACAATGGTTGCTTGTTAAGATACTCAGGGTAAGGAGTATGTATCTTACAATAGATAGATTGATGCACAAACAATAAATGCAAGACACTAAGAGCACCGTTAAGTGGGGCAGATGAGCATAAATATTATACACTAAAGCTAACACCAAATGGAGATGGTGAGTATAAATGCAATACACTGTGAGCCACGCCAGGTGGAGGTAGTGAGTATGAATGTAATACAATCAGGACACCAATAAATGGATGCAATGAGTATAAGTGCAATACCCTGATTATACTATTAAGTGAAGGTAGTGAGGAGAAACGCAATATACTATGAACACTAGCAGGTGGAGATAGTGAGTAGAAATGCAATACACCTAGGACACTGCCAGGTGAGGTTAGTGAAGATAAATACTATACACTAATGGTGCGTACGTACGTACGATATTGCTGGCTGATCGTCATGCACGCTCCCTGGTGTGCTGGATGATCGATATCGATCATCCAGCACACCACCTACTCACCGACGACTATAGCGACCCACGATCATCGATCGCGGGTCCCTATAGTAACCTGCTCGATATCGAGCAAGTTGACCGGCATGCATGGCTGATGGACAATATGGCTATCGTCCATAGGTGGCCGCGTATCGCTGGTCGATCGTGAATTGGTAGGGACCATTTACATGTCCAATTTGAACGATAACGGTAACTATAATGTTATCGTTCAAAACGTTCATTTAAATCACTATGTGTGTATGCACCATAAGGATGCTGCTAGGTATAGGTAGCAAGCGGAAATGCAATGCACAATGAACACCACTAAACAGAGGTTGTGAGTATAAATACAGTATACTAAGAGCACTAGTAGGTGGTAGTATCAAGCGTAAATGCAATACAGCTAGAACACTGCCAGGTAGGGGTAGCGAGGATAAATGCTATACACTTACAACGCCACCATGTGGAGCAGTGATGTATGTATACTCCATAGTTTTGACTATGGATAAAATGGGAAAAATTGGGACTGCACTGTCTGTCCTACTTAAATGTGGCACAGAAGGTGTGTATAATAAATGTAGATGTTGCTAACAAAAAATCAGAAGTCACCTGATGTAAGCATAATATGAAAAAGAAAAATGGTTGGCGCAATCTACATATTATGATATTGCTGTGATAGAATAAATGACAATAAATATAACAATAATAAATAAATAATAGAATATAGATGATGAATAAATAATATATAAATGCAGTGGCAGATGAAAAGTAAAATACGGTTAAATTGTAGAGACCATCATATAATGCATAGAATAAACAGTGTAGAAATAAAAATGGGTATTCCAATGGATAATAAGTCCAAATGATAAAAAGTGCACATGAGCAGGTGAAAAATAAAAAATTGATGATCATACAAAGGCACACAAAGAAGCAATGTTGTTGCAACCTAACCTGCAGGTGGTTGGGGCCGTGAATGATGTCCAGAAAGTATAGTGAGCCTATTCACAGGTGGTTTCCCTTGTTGTACTGGAAAATATGAGCAACTTAGTGCGATCCTGTTTCAGGGGTTCCTGTACATCCTGTGTCCTTTTGGAAGGGTGTATAGGACAAATCGGCCCGCTTGAAGATGGAGCTGAAAATCCAAAGTGTGCTGTAATCCAAACCGGGTTCTGTGTGTACTGGAAAACTGGTGCCTAAAGCGTTTCCCTGTAGCCTACAGCTTCGTCTGGACCCATACGCACACTTGCACAAGCCGTGACCTTACTTAGGAATTGCTAACTGCCACTCACGCTATGAGACCTCACACTGCGTATGGGATTGCAGCAGATGATTTATGCACACCCCTGCAACGGCGCGTGAACGCACTGGCACGCCTGCGTTCGGCCGACCACTACCTCATTACCACTCACAAATGCCACTCACAAATGCCACTATGCATTGGGTCTACGTAGCCACGGCGATCGAAGTCCCCATCGCAGTGGCCGGTTTGCGCACTCGCACTGCGATGCGTGTGCATGCGCAGAATACAACAATCAGCCGGTTGCATGCGTATTAGCAACTGTGATCCAAGAGAAATCAGGCCCAGAGCCCATTCTGTTGTATTATTCATAAATAGACAGTGGGGTATTGTAGTCTAAATTAATATATATTGTGACACAGTTAGGTTAGGGGGTCCCTCTCCTGGGTAGAGGACTCCTTCCTTTAACACACAGCAGCTGGGAAACAGTACGCCAGACTGGATGCAAGTACAAGCTGGTCGGCGCCAGTCTTTATTGTACAATGTCAGAAACAACATAAAGAAAACATAAACAAAAATCCTAGCCCTGTCGGGGCACTTACTTCACAGGTAGTTCCCTCACTACCAGAACCTGGCAGGGCCTAATGCCCTCACCAGCAACAAGGGCACAGCACAACACTTACAGTTAGGTTTTCAAGTGTCTCTGAGCAAACTCCCTGTCTGCTCTCCCAGGTGAGACAATCAGCCCTCAACACACTAGGCTTATATTGGCCACTCTCAGGTGGAAACCCTAACAAGCCTGTTACCAGGCTGCGAGAACCAAAACCTGGAGTGACCGTGGGTAGAGCCCTCCCTCTCCTCTCACTCACAGCCCCCAGGTCCCAAACCGGCTTTTCAAAAAGCCGAAACTCAAGCCTGCTACACTGCAGACTTTCTCCTGGGGGTTTAAAACACATAAGACAGGAATCTGGGACAAATGTACCTGCCACCGACCACTTTACCAATGATCCTATCACATATCCCCCCCTTTGTTTCGACCTGTGGGGCGGAACAATTGAAGCCCCCAAACAATGAACACGTGACAACGCGTCAGCATTGGCCAGCTGGCTTCCTGGCCTGTGTTCCACTGAAAATGTAAAAGTTTGTAATGCCAAGAACCATCTTGTAATTCTCGCATTACTGTCTTTATTTTCGGACATCCACTTCAAAGGGGCATGGTCAGTGATCAATTTGAACTTTCTTCCAACCAAGTAGTACCTGAGAGCCTCTAACGCCCACTTTATGGCCAACGCCTCCTTCTCCACTGTGGCATACTTTCTCTCATGTACATTCAACTTTCTGCTTAGATAGAAAATAGGGTGTTCCTCACCCTCCTTGTTCTGGGACAGGACCGCTCCTATACCTACTTCTGATGCATCGGTTTGTACTATGAATTCCCTGTCAAAATTAGGAGTCATCAGGACTGGTTGGGAACACAACGCTACTTTCAACTCCTGAAAAGCTTTCTCCGCCTCAGGACTCCATTCTACCATGACTTTTTGTTTGCCTTTGGTCAGGTCAGTCAGTGGGACTGCCATGGTGGCAAAGTTGGGTATAAACCTCCTGTAGTACCCCGTAATTCCCAAGAAGGCTCTCACCTGCTTCTTATTCAGAGGCCGTGGCCAGTTTTGTATGGCATCAACTTTATTGAGCTGAGGCTTTATCAGGCCTCTGCCAATGGTGTATCCCAGATATTTTACTTCCTCCATGCCTAGACAACACTTTTTTGGGTTGGCTGTCAAACCTGCCTTATAGATGGAGTCCAAAACTGCTTGTACCCTGGGTAAGTGAGACTGCCATTCAGGACTATGAATGACCGCGTCATCCAGATAAGCAGCCGCATACCGTCTATGGGGCCTTAGAATCCTGTCCATCATTCTTTGGAAGGTAGCAGGTGCCCCATGTAGCCTGAAGGGCAACATCTTGTACTGAAACAAGCCCTCTGGCGCTGAAAAAGCTGTCTTTTGTTTGGCGCTCTCGGTTAACGGTACTTGCCAATACCCTTTGGTTAGGTCAAGAGTGGTTAAATACCTTGCCATCCCTAGTCTCTCAATCAATTCATCCACTCTTGGCATCGGGTAGGCATCAAATTTTGAAACACTGTTCAACTTTCGGAAGTCATTGCAGAAACGCACACTCCCGTCGGGCTTTGGAATCAACACAATGGGACTTGACCATTCACTATGTGATTCTTCAATAACCCCTAACTCTAGCATATTTTTAATTTCTTTCGACACTGATTCTCTTTGTGCTTCTGGCAACCTATAGGGCTTTAGATTAACTTTAACCCCTGGGTCAGTGATGATGTCATGTTTAATGACCGAGGTTTTCCCAGGTACGTCAGAGAACAGCACCCTATTTCTGATCAGAAACTCCTTGACCTCTTGTTGTTGAATTGCCGACAGGGTTTTTGCCACTGTCACTTCGGGAACTAAGGGCCCTGGATTTACTGGAGGGGCTCGGACGGCCGACAGTGCCGTTCTATCTTTCCAGGGCTTTAACAGATTTATATGGTATATCTGTTCCGGCTTTCTTTTACCCGGGTGGTAAACTTTGTAATTGACCTGCCCCACTCTTTCTAAGATTTCAAAGGGCCCTTGCCATTTAGCCAAAAGTTTATTTTCCACAGTGGGAACCAATACTAACACTCTGTCCCCAGGAGCAAAGCTGCGTAACCAAGCATTGCGGTTGTATACCCTCTGCTGTGCCTGTTGAGCCTGTTCCAGGTGCTCTCTCACTATCGGCACTACCGCAGCAATTCTCTCCTGCATTTGAGAAACATACTCAATCACGGTTTTGTAAGGACTAGACTGCCCCTCCCATGTCTCTTTGGCAATGTCTAGTAACCCCCTTGGGTGTCTCCGATACAACAAGTCGAAGGGTGAAAACCCGGTGGAGGACTGGGGAACTTCTCTTATGGCCAACAATAAATAGGGCAATAAGTAATCCCAATCCCTACCATCCTTGTCGACCACTTTCCTAAGCATGTGTTTTAACGTCTTGTGAAACCTCTCGACCAGCCCATCGGTTTGGGGGTGATAAACCGAAGTTCTTAACTGTTCAATTTTGAACAGGCAACATAACTCTTTCATGACTTTTGACATAAACAGTGTACCCTGGTCAGTTAGTATCTCCTTGGGTATACCCAGCCTGCTAAAGACATGAACTAGCTCTCTGGCAATGGTCTTGGTTGACGTATTGCGCAACGGGATCGCTTCCGGGTACCTGGTAGCGTAATCCATTATGACCAGAATATACTGGTGTCCCCTGGCAGACTTCATTAAGGGTCCAACCAAATCCATCGCTATTCTTTCAAACGGCACCTCTATAATAGGTAATGGAACTAGTGGACCCTTAAAATGTGGCCTGGGAGCATGATACTGACACTCAGGGCAGGATGCGCAAAAGTCAGACACCTCTTTATGAAGCCCGGGTCAGAAAAACCTCTGCATTATTCGCTCAGTGGTTTTCTCTACCCCTAGATGGCCTGCCGTTATATGACCATGGGCCAGATCCAACACTGTTCTTCTGTAGGCTTTGGGAACTATTAGTTGTTCCACAATATCTTCCCCCTTCTTAGTCACCTGATATAACAAATCCTGACACATTGCCATGTGGGGATAGGACAAAGGACTATCAGGGTCTACGGGTTTACCATCAACTACTTTTACATTCTCCCTGGCTTTTACCAAAGTAGGGTCATTCAACTGCTCCACGGCAAAGACCTCTCTTCTGACCTCTAAATCAGGCAGATGATCACCTGGCCCAACAACACTTCCCACCTCAATGGGAGGCACATCAGTTGGCGGGCCACCGTCACGTTCCGCATTCTCTAGTTCGCCAACCATAGTAGAAAAAGGGAATAACTCTGACTCAGAAGAAACTCCCTCCTCCACTACATCGACAACCTTCTCAAATGGATCGGGGTTGTTCACCTCTGGAACAAAACGGCTTTCCCACAACTTCCAGAAGTGAGCAAAGTCTCTCCCCAATATTGCATCGTACACCAGACCATGCACCAAACCCACAGAAACTATAGCAGAGCCACATGGTGTCTCGATGTTCACCTCGGCCATAACATAATATCGAGTATCCCCATGTATGCAGGTCACACCAACAGTTTTCCCTGTATGCCTCAAGGGGTTCACCAGTTCAGCTTTTATAAGTGTCACCAAGCTACCAGAGTCTAACAGTGCCTCTACTCGGTTGCCATCTACAGTAAGTACACACATGCGCTTATCAGTCTCAGCCTGCCGGTCAGCCATACAGGCTGTCTGTGCAAAGAAAGACCCCCTGCGGTAGACATGAGCAGTATCACATTTCATAAGTTCAGTTGTAAGTGAACAATTAGCGGCAATATGGCCGAAGCCACCACATCGGAAACACTGAGTCATATTAATGTCTAGTCGTTTACGGGGCAAGAACCTTCCTGGCCTGGCAGGCCTGTCTCCAGGTTCTACACCCTCAGTCTTAGGTACATTCCACCGCCCAGCACCCTTCTCCCCTGGAACAGTCTTACCAGTGTCTGTGGGAGTTCGCCGGTGCGCCATCGGGGCTCGGTGGGGCATACTCATCAGCTCCTCAGCCGCCACGTACCTCTCCACCAGCTCGACCAACTGGTCCGCGGACTTAGGGTCTGCATGGCTCACCCACTTGCACAGAGTCGCAGGTAACGGTCGCAGGTACCGGTCCATCACGACCCTTTCCACGATCTGTGGTCCCGTCATCGTCTCGGGCTGTAGCCATTTTGAGGACAGATGGATGAGGTCATGCATCTGCGAACATGGAGGCTTGTCCATATGGAACTCACAGCGGTGGACCCGTTGGCCACGAACAAAGGTGGTGACTCCCAAGCGAGTTAGGATCTCCTGTTTTCGTTTTTTATAGTCCTTGGCATCAGCCAGGCATAAGTCGAAATAGGCCTTTTGTGGCTCCCCAGACAAAAAAGGGGCCACCAGACTTGCCCAATGCTCCTTGGGCCAACTCTCCCTTTCGGCCGTTCTTTCAAATGCGGCGAGATAGGACTCCACATCATCGCCCGAAGTCATCTTTTGGAGGAAGTGACTGGCTCGTACGGAGTGAGTGGTGGTGGGAGGACCAGTAGCAACATCTCTGGGCCGGGCGACCAGGTGCTGTACCACCTCTTTTATGGCCTGGCTGTTTTCCGCTAAGGCCTGGCGGGTTTCCTCGATGGCGACCTGTTGTTGCCTCTGGGCTGTCTCCAAGGCCAACAGTTGCACCCTGGTGGATTCCTGCTGAGCCCAGGTAGATTCCTGCTGAGCCCAGGTAGATTCCTGCTGAAGTTTGTTCGTCTCCTGCTGAAGTTTGTTTGTCTCCTGCTGAGCTGCTGTAGCTTGGAGCAAGGCCTTAATAATGTCCTCCATTTTGTCCTGGGGTGTAGGTTGGAAGCTGAACCTTGCCTCTCTGAGCATTGGCTGACGCCTCTTCTATGGGACTCCAAGGACACAGTGTTATTTCCACACTCATCTGTCCCTTTAATTTTTAAACGGAAAGTTTTCCTCTTGCTGCAACTTCAGTGTGTGTGGTTGCCCGAATTCTCCACCATATTGTGACACAGTTAGGTTAGGGGGTCCCTCTCCTGGGTAGAGGACTCCTTCCTTTCACACACAGCAGCTGGGAAACAGTACGCCAGACTGGATGCAAGTACAAGCTGGTTGGCGCCAGTCTTTATTGTACAATGTCAGAAACAACATAAAGAAAACATAAACAAAAATCCAAGCCCTGTCGGGGCACTAACTTCACAGGTAGTTCCCTCACTACCAGAACCTGGCAGGGCCTAATGCCCTCACCAGCAACAAGGGCACAGCACAACACTTACAGTTAGGTTTTCAAGTGTCTCTGAGCAAACTCCCTGTCTGCTCTCCCAGGTGAGACAATCAGCCCTCAACACACTAGGCTTATATTGGCCACTCTCAGGTGGAAACCCTAACAAGCCTGTTACCAGGTTGCGAGAACCAAAACCTGGAGTGGCCGAGGGTGTAGCCATCCCTCTCTCTCACCCACAACCCCCAGGTCCCAAACCGGCTTTTCAAAAAGCCGAAACTCAAGCCTGCTACACTGCAGACTTTCTCCTGGGGGTTTAAAACACATAAGACAGGAATCTGGGACAAATGTACCTGCCACCGACCACTTTACCAATGATCCTATCACAATATATATATATATATATATATATACACACACATATAGATATATATATACACACATACATATATATATATATTATATATATAATATATATATATATATATATAATATATATATATATATATATTTATATAATGCTCGAATTGGGAATTTTGATGTGGGGATATGGAAATCTTAATTGAACTCCCCCTCCCCAAGCTTTAGGGATTTTGATAATAAGATTCAACCTCTGCTTCTATCTCAACTCCTGCAGCTCTCACTGCATACTACCCTCTCCCACCCCCTTTACCTCACACTGCCTACTTCCCACTCCTGCACCCCTCTCTCACACCCTGCACCTCATACTACCTTATTCCTTCTCTCACCCACTGTACCTCTATTTCCTTGTACGGAGTCGGACAGGGACACTGACTGCTTTGATTACCGCTGGGATGGAGCGTCGGGGGAAGTTGTGGTGGCGATTTGGACTTGGTGCCGGCTGTGAACCAATGGCACGGACCGGCAGACAATCAGAAACAGCCACATATCTGATTCTGATTGGCTTCCCGTCCGCAAGACGTGAGTGCCTAGTGGCCGGCTCCAAATTTAAAAGGCCACCACCAATGATTCCTTATATTTGTCTGCCAGCCTGTGATTGGTTCACGACTGGGGCCAGGTTTGTGCACTGCCGCTTGCGCCGCATCTATACTACCGCTATATAATATATACACAATTATATAGCAAGAGCAGTCAGCATGCACCTCTTTTCTTTCTTTTTTTTAAATTGTGGGTACTGGAACATCCACGGCATCTCTCTCCATTCTTGTGCAGTACTCGGTGGCTCTGGGCTTAAGCTCCGTCCCAGACTTAAGCCCCGCCTCCCGATGACGTCAATCTCTGGGAAGGCAGGGAGAGGGCTCAACAGGTGGAGAGGCAGCGACGCAAGCTAGCTGCGTCACTGCAAGGGGGCGTGGCTTTGCGGCGGGCGTGATCGTATTCCATCCACGCCACGGAGCTGCCGGAATCAGGCTTAAGTCAAGCCAGCACCTTCTATCCTCTTCAGCGCCTGAAGCTCGCGCTCCTTCTGAACCGTCCTCCCTACGCCCCTGACTGCACATGCGTGTGCATCGCAGTGCGCGTATGTCAGTTGGCATTGTGATCCCACTATGATCACCTACACAGATACAAAGCCATTGCAGATCACATTTGGGGGTGGTGATGGAGGGGTGGTAGGAGAAACACAGGCGTACCTGTCCATATGAACGCCATTCAGGGGCGGATTGGTCTGCCGGGAAAGCGGGAGAGTTCCCGCTGGGCCGGGCCCACAAACCCGTCTGCAGGGCTGGCCAACCCGACACTGCTGGCCGGGTCGGAGGTGCATGCTGTCTGCACGCTTCCAGGAAACCGGAAGCTCGCGGCTGCACCATCACTGCGTTACTACAGTGTCCTCTCCATCAGCACCCTACTACTCCCACCCTTCCCCCCCTGCTCCACCCTACTACTTCCACCCTACTTCCCACTCCTGCACCCCTCTCTCACATCCTGCACCTCACACTACCTTATTCCTACTCTCACCCCCTGTACCTCTATTTCCTTTTCCGGAGTCGGGCAGGGACACTGACTGCTTTGATTAGCACTGGGATGGAGCGTCGGGGGAAGTTGTGGTGGCGATTTGGACTTGGTGCCGGCTGTGAACCAATGGCGGCAGAGACCGGCAGACAATCAGAAACAGCCAAGTAGCTGATTCTGATTGGCTTCCCGTCCGCAAGACGTGAGTGCCTAGCGGCCGGCTCCAAATTTAAAAGGCCACCACCACCACTGCGCCACACTACTACTCCCACCCTGCCCCCCTGCTCCACCCTACTACTCCCACCCTGCTCCACATTACTACTCCCACCCTGCCCCCTGCTTCACACTACTACTCTCACCCTGCCCCCCTGCTCCACACTACTACTCCACACCCTGCCCCCCTGCTCCACCCTACTACTCCCACCCTGCTCCACACTACTACTCCCACCCTGCCCCCTGCTCCACACTACTACTCCCACCCTGCCCCATGCTCCACACCACTACTCCCATCCTGCCCCTGCTTTCCACTATTACTCCCATCCTGCACCATGCTCTGAACAACTACTCCCAGTCTGCCCACTGCTCCACACTACTACTTCAAGCCTACCCCGAATTACTTTGACTCCCATCCTGGCCCTGATCTGCACTACTACTCCCATCCAACCCACTGCTTCCCACTACTACCATTCTCATCCTATACCCTGCATCCTACTACTACTACTCTCACCCTAACCCCAGCAGTGGCAATGTATGGAGCTCGTGCTACAGGTGCTGCCTTTGGTGGGGGTGATTGACTTACCAGACTACCCCTGACCTCACAATACAGTACCCACCGTATATACCATCTATGCCTCTCATACCCATAATCAGCTTCCCCCCGTCCTCATACCCTACTCTCTGGCCCCCTAGATATACAGCATGCTACAGGCCAGGGACATACACTACCCACCATACCCTAGCCCCAGGGACATAGACCGCTGACCCTATTTTTTTTTCTTGTTAAGGCCATTGTGTTTTTGGCTTTTTTTCTGTGTGTTTTATGTTTTTCTTGTGGAGACCAATGTGTTTGTAGTTTTTTGTCTGTGGGGACCAATGTATTTTTTTTTTCTTCTGCATTGTTTTTTATCTGCGCGTATGTGCTTTATACCTCATACCGATGGTGTTTGTACAGAGATGCAGTACGGATGTGTTGGGCATTCCTAGGCAGTTACAGCGGATTGACTGATCAGACGCAGATATAACGTACTATGGGCATGTTGCTGAAAATGTTTGCTTATAGAGACGCTTAATTGTTCATATTGGAGGCCATACACTGATGATCTGCACCTAGCATTAGGTCGGAGAAAGGTTAAATGGTGCAACTGATGGTGGTGACGCACAAAACATGATTGCAACGTCTGTACACACTGACAGTGGGCGTCTCTGTCCTTACATATTCGGAGGCACGGATGTACATAGCGTTGTTAGCAGACGCAACTGCAGCAAAAGACGCAAGGAAGGCTGCAACTCAGAACCAGGCCCTATGAGAAGGGATCCCGCCCCTCTCAACAAACCTCACCTCCATTACGGCTGCTTCCATTAATTTCCCGGGCTGGTTTTCCATCCCAATCCGCCCCTGACACCATTCCATGGGCATGCAGAAATTGAGTACTTACTAGGTCTGACAAGGTTAGCAATTTCTGAGTAAGGTTGGACCAGTTGTAACTGTGCGTGAGAGTCCGATGTTACTCGATGTCCCCGATGTATATGCAGGACTGCAAGGTATTACGGATGTGAGATAGCAGTAGTGGGCGTCTCTATGCTGGCTGTACGATTGCCTTGCGATTGCATTCATTAGCATATTTTTGCAGCAGACCTGTGTGCGTAATCGCAGCTGCGATCCGTAATGAATCAGGCCCTATGATGCCAATGTTGGAGTTATTCATTTTTACGTGCAAGTTAAAAAAAATGAGATTAAATTTCCTTGGATGAAATTGAAATAAAATATGAGACGGCACTTCATGCTATGTAGGAGGGCATGCAGTCTTTTTCTTCTCACAAAGGACTTTAAGTTTCTCTGATGCCCTAGTACAGGCCTGGCCAACCTGTGGCTCTCCAGCTGTTGTGAATCTACACATCCCAGCATGCCCGCCACAGTTTTAGCATTCCCTAACAGCAAACCTGAAGCAGTGCATGCTGGGACTTGTAGTTTTACAACAGCTGGAGAGCCACAGGTTGGCCATTCCTGCCCTAATATCTAAGGAGGCAATTTATCAAACTTTTTACAGAGGACAAGAAAATACTATTCATAGTACTATTATACCTATGTGAATTTACCTTTAATCACAGGTCAACTTTATTTATTTGGGGAACTTCCTTGGTATTTGATTTATTCAAATGAAAAATGTAATAACTAATGCAGTTTGTCAATTGTAGAAAACATATATATGCAGGGGTGTCTTAAGAGAGGAGGAGGCCCATGTGTATTCTCCAAGCAGGGCCCCCTCCTCTCTCCCCGGCGGCCAGCAGCCGACTGACGCGGCTGGCCAGCCATCGCAGAAGCAGTAGACTCTGAGCACTAGAGTGTGCCCAGAGTCTATTGCGCATGCGCAGAACGGTGGAAAAATGGATGCAGCGGCCATTTTACAGTGTTCTGCGCAGAGCTGACACCCGACGCGGTACCACGGACAGGTGAGTTTTAAATAATATGGATGCAGGGTGTGCGGTGCGGGACCCCACTGGACTCGGGAGCCCCTGTATATATGCAGTAATGTGGAAGAAGGCAGGAAATAATTTTTGGTTAGTGTAATATTTTAAGACTCAGGAGCTCATTTAGACCCGCTTGCTAGATGCGTTATTTCGCACCCAGCGTATGCAAATTCGGCTAAGTGACGGCTTGTGTTGCACGGATGCCGAGGGGAAGGCTATGAGAAACAGCGGGGGTGGGGGGGATCAGACTCTGGTGACGGGTTACGTGGAAAGAGAAGGGGGTCGACTACAGTCACCGGTGGCTGCGGGGAGAGGGGGGTCTGGCACATATTGGCTAGGATATCTAAAGCCGTGGGGATCCGAAACTGACAATGGCAGCTGTGGAAGGAGAGGGGGCCGGCACTGAGACTGGCGGCCGGAGGGGGAGGATGCACCGGCATCTAAAGTCATGGGGAGCCGAGACTGACACCGGCAGCCACGGGGAGAGAGGGGGCCGCGCTGTGACACTGGTAGCCAGAGCGGACATCATCAGCTGCAGGGAGCTAGCACTGACACCAGCAGCTGCGGGGGGATGGTAAAGTGGCACGTATTTTTTCTGTCTGGAAACCAGTAGGACTTCATTCAGTGATTGACTCCTAATCACATAAACCATGATCTCACTCGGCAGCTATAGCTCAATTCCCTGTTATTGGTGTTTTAGTGTTTTAGGATTATCCTTCCTCCAGGCCCAATATTATGTAAATAAAATTTCTCAAATAATCCCGGTGAGAGACTGGAAGAACCCTCTGGACACCTTTTTATTGCAGCCTCCTCTTACTAGGGGAGCTACTTCTTGTTATTATAGATTTCTTAGAACCCCCGTGGACTACTCTTCTTTAAAGACTAGTATATCACAATGGTTGGAACTTTATTCCTTCCTTATCTATAGATGACCTTGTTTGTTGTTATATTGTATTAAGAGATTTCCCGCTTCTAAATATACAGAAATGTATTTTAATATATTTCATCGCTCCTATATGTCCCCTCATAGAGGTTTTCTCATGGGAATCTTGGCTGATTCTGCCTGCCCCAAATGTGGACAACCATCTGCTGATCTTTACCACTGTTTTTGGGAATGTCCCCTTATTTGGTTGGGGGTTGGCGATTTGCTACAACTCATCTAGAGAAACTATGTCCTGCTAACACCCGAATGAGCTATATTTGGCCATATACCTGTTGATATTCTGGTTCCTAGAGATGTTAAAAGGTTGTTATTGGCAATTTATACTGCTGCTCGCAAAACCATTTTGCACTTATGGATACAGAGCTCCCCACCAACCCTTGAAATGTTTAAAGACAACATTTTCTGGATTTTTTTATATGGATTGGCTGGAAGCTTCCCTACAGAAAGAAACACGTACCAAATTATTTTTTGCAAAATGGGAGAGTTATATTGAGGTTCTCCCTGCTTCTACTAAGGAGGCTATCCATCACTGCTTCCGTAGCACTTTGTGGTACGAGACTCATATCCTTCTTCAGGACACCGATATCTTTTTAATATTCTAGGGTCGTTTGGTCCAGTTCCGGAGCTCCTCCACATTGTCTTCATTTTTGTATTGTAAACAAGTATATGATGATGTTATAATTAACTCTAAAATGTCTTGTTCACATTTTTTTATTATATTTGAACTTATTTTTTAGCTGCAGAGTGCAAGTTCAACTTCAAATTCACTTCTCAAGTTTAACTTCAACCTGTTTGATGGGTAGTGGCTCCTATGTCCCTGACCAGTAGTGACAATTGCTAAGTAAATCAAATGGATTGTAATCAACCTGGGATCTCATCATCCTAGGGAAAGTAAGAATAAAAATATTCCAGTTATAATGTAGCAGAAAAGCTAATTACTGTAGTTTTTAATGGAACTGTAGCTCCATGAAATAGGCACATGGAATATATGTGGATTATGTACAAGAAAGAGACAGTGTGATAATTACAAGGTGCTAAAACCATTTGAAGTAGTCACCTGTGAAGACTCTGCCAGCTTGAGTCAGGTGATTCCCCTAATTAGACCTTTGCAATAGCAGCTTGAGAAACTGAAGGAGGAGATGAAACAAAGCGATTCCAATAAGTATGTCAGACTTGTAGATCAAGTCATTTATTCGCTTCACAAGGATCCAAGGGTTGTCAGCATCTTGAAATTGGATCACTACATTTTGACAACCATGCTTGAACCTATGTTTAAGAGTTGCATTATGTCTTTCTTTTCAACTGACACAGATCTTAAGAGATGCAAAGATCTCCTGGTGAGCAATTTGTCAGCTCAAGTAGCACATGTCATGACAATGTATCCTCCTTTAGTTTCTCTGGCAACTGCAGCTTTCAGGAAAAATAGAGCTTTCCGAAGAAACCCACTAGTGATGAGTCAACACAACATTTTGACATCTGGTCAGGACTAAAACAGTTGTCCAAAATTAGTGACACCTCTACCATAATCTGATATGGTCACCATCCATAGAATAGTGGAGGATTATTTTAATGACAGTGTACAAATAGACATGTCAGACTGTCCCTTTGACTACTGGGAGGAAAAAAGGCAATTTAGAGGACCTTGCACAAACTGGCTTTGCTTTACTTAAGCTACTCACCCTCCAGTGAAAGCAATCAGCTTATATGAAAAAGATGATATTCATCAAAATTAACTACAAATTCCATGAGGAAGATCTTTATCAGCAATTACGTCAAAGTACAGAGACTTCTGTAATAGTGGATTCTAGCGGGGATGAATTAATATTATGTGAAGATGATGTAACCACTGATGAGGGAGAGGATAAGGATGATAATGACGACATATTGCCATTGAAGAGATCATTGACAGCACTGTTAGCACAGCTAGGAACCTCATCATTATCAACAAAACTGTAAGCTGCCTTATTCCCAACAATAACAACTGTTAGCTGCCCTTTGGTAGCTTGTTTTGTGGAGGCCCAAACAAACCAATCAATTCAGCCACAAAAGTGGCAGTCCCTGTCACTGAATTAATTGTTTTTTTAAACTGTGCATGTCCTTTTTAATATACTACATAAGGGTAGATGGGAGGGCCCAATGACAATTCCATTTCTTTTCTTTGCATTATGCCTTTTTGGGGCATTGGTGACTGTCTTTTTGCAAAGAATTAAATTAACTTATGTATCAATCCTTCCTTCCTTTCCCTGTCTTCTACTACATCATTCATCTGATCTAGTTTTTGATTAATGAAAACATTCTTAGTTTCTATGGGTCATTTAGTTTATTAAACTGCCATCCTGTCTGCCACTGCATTGCCACTCTGTTTCCTATACAGTATGTGCTATGTTGGCAGTTGAACTGCCACTGCCTATGAAATCTTCAACATGTGGTTGCTGAATGCTGAAAATGTCCATACATTTTTATGGCCACAGACAGCATCTCCTGCGTACCCTTTTAATTTAAAAAAAAAAAAAAAGTCTGACACACACACACATTTTGTGGGCAGAACCTGGGACATGTTCACCCAGTTGTAATGTTCTCCTCTCCTACCTCATAAATTTAATTTGGAATCAAATAGTTAAATTAAATTTACAAACTATTCAATCCTTATTTCCTTTTCCTGCCTTCAACTGCATACACACTCCACCTCCCTCAGGTCTCTGATCTAGTTCTCGATTAATGAAAACATTCTTGGTTTCTATTGGTTCAAATGGTTTATTAAACTGCTATCCGGTCTGCCACTGCAGTGCCACTCTGTTTCCTAGATGTGCCCTGTTGGAAGATTAACTGCCACATGTTTGTGCCACCCACTGCTGTTGCTTAGCTTGGTCAGCCAGCTAGCTCGGTGCAACCTTTTAGGCTAAACCGGATGAAAGCAATATTGTGAGCTTTGAGGTGGTCAAAATTAACTGAAAATTACTGTAAATTAATGTTATTAAGGTTAATAATACTGTAGGAACAAAAACAGGCCCAAATGATGTGATTTTAGCTGTTATCAATTTGCCAAAAAATTCAGATCCAAAACCAAAACACGTTAGGGCGGATTTTGCAAAACCAAAACCCGACAATGAATTAGGTTGGTGCACATCTATAGTGGAAACTATATAAATCAGAATAACAATGGAAAAATGTCAGGGAATCTCCAACACTGCTGATACAGGGTAAATACAAGTTGCACTCAAACAAACACAATAAAAACGTACAATATTTATTCCTGCAACACTCGTTTAGAAGTTTTCTTTTAATGCTTTCTACAATGTATAGTTATATATATTTTCTTTTTTCACCCTGTAACAGGCGGCACTCGGAGTCTTTCAGTCTATTTCACTGACTTGAAAGACCCCGAGTGCCGCCTGTTACATGGTGAATATTTGATGGGGGTGCTGTCCTCCTGGGAAGGCACCGGAGCAAGTTACCTCGTGGTGGGTCCTGAGTTCCGGGTCACAGAGTTGTGTATGTATATATATATATATATATATATATATAAACTATATATTTATTTTAGATGTAAACTGTATCATCAAATTACTTTAGACACTTAACTAACGATTTATTTTCTGGAAAACTGCTCAGAAATTGTATTTTATTATTTAATAAAATTTTAGAGTATTTTTAGAATATATTTAAATATTTTATGTATACGGTCCTCAGGCCTCCTCAACAGTTCAGGTTTTAGGGATATGCATGGTTGAGCACAGGTGGCTAAATCAAATTGACTGAGGTACTAAGTAAGCCACCTGTGCCCAATCATGGATATCTCTAAAACCGGAACTGTTGGGGAGTCTTGAGTACCATGTTTGGGAACCTCTGATCTAGGGGGTGTTTTGCAACCCCCATGTCCAAAGGTCCCCATTATAAAATAACTTCTCACTCCCAACTGGTAATAGACCCCGTGGTGGTCAAAAATCTTAATAACATTACCTCCTCAATAGTGAAAAATCCTTGTTTTATAAAACACTCCCTCCTGAAAAAAAAAAATCAAATTTTATGCACCCCCCCTCCTCCTCCTCCTCCTATCCTGTGACAAGTTTAATCTTTTTATTATTATTATTTTACGCCTCTCTCCCCCCTCATATGGTTTTATTTTATCCCTCCCCACCCCGAATTATGCTAGATCCCCTCCAGGGGGTTACCCTCCCACCCCCAACTACCCCACATGCAGAGGTCGTGTGCTGCAGCTGATTTCTGCACACAGAGATCAGCCAAATAGTGCTTGCACCTTGATCCCTGGCACATGTGTTCCAGAGTGCCATTTGCACAGCATTCTAGGACTCAATTCGGGCAGTGATGTCGACGGTCACAGACCACCACATCACTGTCTAGGGATCCAGGGAGTCAGAGGAGATCTGTTCCGCACTTGTGCAGAACAGATCTCCTTTTCTATAGCAGGCATACAGAGCGAGGCAGCGCGGCCGTATGTAATACGAACTTGGCCGCTGCAGCACAGCTGACTCTGGTCGCATCACATACGACATCGCCAAGTAAGTTTTTAATGTGACATTACCATCCATCTCCCACACCCAGTAAGAATAGTGCTTCTGTGGTACTACCCCTCCCCCATATGCAGAGCGCAATTGAGTACAGATGATCACCCCCCCCCCTCCTGCTGCAGTATGAAAGAAAAATGAGAGCGCTAGTAAAATCAAGTGGCCACACTAATTAGTATATAAAAAAAAATTATTTCAAAGCAGTAAAAATTAACCACATATCTATAAATGCACACAGCTGGGGAATTAAACAGGGACAGATGGAAATGAAGCACAGGACCACTTGACGGTCTTTGTCCTATGAATGTCCGGAAATATTGTTACATATAATTCCACTGTATATTCAAGTATTCCTCTTTTAATAGTGTGTAGCTGATGGAGCAGCGGCAATATAATATATAGATGGCCCACAAATAATGGCGTGCAAAAGTCACCTGTATAGTTCTGCCAGTAATCACATTTGTAATGGGTCAGACCGATACCTGGTTTCACACCGGGATCCGTTCCAGACGGGGACCGAGCGTAACACACTGGTGTAGTTGATTCCAAACAGGGCAGTGGAAGCAGTGGCGTAACTTCATCCCAGGTGCCCGGAGGCAAGATAAATGTTGGTGCCACCCCCAAATTAAAATGTACCACCCCCCAGCACCTATGCCAGCCTCAGCTGCTGCCACCCTATGCAGTTCCCCCAGTAGTGGTCCCCCTGTGCAGTGCCCTCTGTAGAGGTCCCCCTATGCAGTGCTGCCTATGTAGTGCCCCCCAGTAATGGTCCCCCTATGCAGTACCTCCAGTAGTGGTCCCCCTTTGTAGTGCCCCAGTAGTAAGGGCCCCTGTAGTGCCCTCAGTAGTAAGCTCCCAGTAATGCCCCCTGTAGTAAGCCCCCAGTAATGCCCCCTGTAGTGAACCCCCTGTAGTGAGCCCCCAGTAATGAGTCCCCAGTAATGCCCCCTGTAGTGAGTCCCCAATAATGTCCCCTGTAGTGAGCCCCCCGGAGCCCCCCCGCGAGCGCACACGCTTACAAAAAAAAAAAAACAATACTTACCTGAAACCCCACTCCGGTGTTGCTCCCACTCCTCGGAACTATGGGAGTGACGTCACTCCCGTAGTGCATTGCGGGACCCGGAAGCAGAGCTCAGGAGTAAGCTCCGTTCCTCCGGTCAGTACCGCCGGGGGAAAAGAAGGGGCCGGGTGCCCGCTGGTGACTCACTCAGCGGGCGCCCGGCAAATAGGGGGCGCAACCGCATTGACGCCACTGGAGGTGGAGCGCCGATTGGCGGCGCTCCATCTCCATAGCAGTGCCCGGAACAGCCCGGGGGACAATGGAGCCAGGTGCCCCCTTAAGGGCTGGAGCCCGTCGGCAAATGACTCCATTGTCTCCGGGTGTTCCGCCACTGAGTGGAAGCCGTTTAAATATCCATACGACTGAAGGTGAACTCTCTCTGACTAAGCAAGCTGAAAACCTCCGTATGTGGCTTTATCCTCTGTGGCAGAGCCACATTTAACGTGCTCTGTCTGCTGGTGCTCCTCAGATGCTGCAAACTTCCAAGGAAGTAAAACAAAGTGTCCATGTGCAAGTGTCACATTCAGCGTGCTCGGTCTGTTGGTACTTCCCAGGTGGTATAAACTTCCAAGGGAGTAAAATAAAGTGTCCGTGTGCAAAATGATAGACCCCCCCTCCTGCTGTAGCTGATCTCTGCACTTGAAACAAAGCTTCCCTCCTCGCACAGCATTCTGGGGCGCTGTTCAGAACAGTCATGTCGGCAATCGCAGACTGCTACATCACTGCCTGGAGGACCGGGGAGTCAGAGGAAATTTCTCTGATTACTATTATAAAAAGTCAGGGGGGGTGCATCCGGACAGTGGAGCTTATTCAGAGCCGCTCGCAAGCGCTGTGCACTCGCAAGCGGCTCGATGATTGTGCACAGCGCATGTGCCGCGTCCGGTGTGCATGAGCCCTGCTGAGGGACTGAAGGTCAGTCACTACGGGGCTCGCAACAAAATGGGGCGGCTGTCGATGGTGAGTGACAGCTCGCCCCGTTTTGTGGGCGGGTAGGGGGGTTGGCTGCAGAAATGCAGGCGTTCCCTTAGGAACGCCGGGCGTTTGTTGGGCAGTCCAACTGACATCACTAATAATGCAGGAAGTCCCCTTGGCCTTGCGGCAGCTAGACCCTACCTCAGGGTTCCGTCATAAGGCCGATGGTCGCGATTATCGCCACAGTCTCCTGACCACTCGCACAAGCTGTGGGTGGTCACCCACAGATTAGCGAGCGGCTGGAGACCAAAAAATAAAATAAGTTAAAAAACGCCCACAAGCCCTGCGAGTGGCCGCCAGCAGCGAGCGACTCTGAATCAGGGCCAGTGTCAGCTAAAGACCAGCTGGCTGTGATCATATCCCATATGACCACACCGGTTAAAGTTAAGTGGTTAAGATTTAAAGGCAAATATTTAAATAAAAGGCAACAAATTTGTCACTTATATCCTGATAATACATCTCCCCCCCATGTTTGAGAAATTATTGTGTGTGTTGCTGGATAAATAAGTGATTCCAAAAATCCTGCAAAGCCCTGTTCTGGAGATTTTCATTGATAGTGGTAAGAGACTGGCCTGCTGCATTTAATTGTCTCAGCAGTTCCGAGTTTTACCTGTACCTCCGAAGAGGCAATCTCTGTGGAAGAATTATAGACAATTCTCCTGCACTAGTGGCATTAGTCAGGGAATGATAGTGTGGATAAATAGCAGAATACTCTGGGTAACAGGGTTGGAGAAATAAGGACACACGACAGGAACGTTCCTGGTGTGCCAGTGTCTTTTAATAGAAGCAGACACTGTTCTTTAGCAAATGCAGATAGTAGCCTGGAATAGCAGGCCTAGTAATTAAATAAACAGATGTACTCAAATAACCTAGCACCAAAGTCTCTAGAGTTCAGTCTGCTGCCATGGAATGCAGCCACCTCCTGCCATTATTTGCAGCACAGCTATTCAGTCAGTCCCTGGCACTAATCACACTCGGGCCTACTCAGTGAATGCTATTTGGCATCAGAAGTTTTAATCTCTTCCTGTCTTTAGTAACGACTTGCAGCTGGGGTTGTGCAACCTTGAAAACCCGGTGTTCCAAATCTCCATTGCTGCTGCAAACTGCACCGGCTTTGCTTTAATGTCCCTTGGAGGGACCTTATCCCACCAGAATGTGGCTAATTCAGGTGAGAGACTACCCCTCTCACCACATCTGCTATATATGTTCAACCCAACCTATTGGCACAGCTGCAGCAGTGCCGCCTGGAGTATCCTTATGCTGGGCATACACTATACAATTATCTGTCAGATATCTGTCCAATCAGGCTGGTTGGAATGAAAACCGGGTAATGTGTGGGAGCAAATGACAGTCGATTATATGGTTTTAAGCACTGGAAAATGGACAAAAACAATTGTTCAAATTGGTTAAATTCGTGTTTTAACCAGTTTTGTCTGAACGACCATTTTTTCTGTTTTCCAGTGTTTGTGAGCAAATGGTTGATTGTCATTGGCTCCCATACACTACTAGGTTTTCATTCCAGCCAGCCAGATTGGACAGATATCTGACATATAGTGTATGCCCAGCATCAGGATGCTTCAGGCTTGCACAACACAGCCCTTATAGTCCCCTGGGGAATCCTGAGGATGCTCTGTGCATTGCTGTGATTACCAACGATTGTGGCGTCATGCGGACGGGGCATGGCCTGCACCAGATGCCAGGAAATGTAGTTACAGCACTGCTTCCAAATGCCCAATGTATTACTGTATATAGCACCCATTTTGAAAATATATAGCTGTAATGTAAGTATATATAGCTCCAGGCTTAAGCAGCACAACAAACACTCTGCTGTATAATATAGACCCACGTACAGGGCCTGAGGTGGATGCAGTGTCGGACACAAGCGGGCAATTTTTTTAGTCTGCCCATGAGTCTGAGGCGCACTGTGCATGTACCTTGAAGGTTATCAGCCTATGCAGCAGATTGAATTTGGATCATACTTGCCAACCCTCCCTGATTGTCAGGGAGACTCCCTAAAATAGTAGTAATCTCCTGGTCTCCCTGAAGAGTCTGCCAATTACTCTGATTGCACCTTACCCCTATTATGAAGCTGTTATATTAAAAAACAAAACAGAGATATATACATTCAAATGTGATCATTAGTATAATTTCCCTGCATTGGGTATAAGGCACACTGATCCCTACGGCTACATGCATTATCTGAAAAGTATCAGTGTGTTTTCATCAGCAAATAAATCTTACTGACTGCTTTTGGGCGCATTTAAATTTGGATGTAAGTCAACTTTATGGCACACCTCTCAGATGTAGCAGTACAGTCCACTTTACCGCCACACTCATAGGTTCTGCTTTCACAATCTTTTTTTTAAAAGTAGGCATGATTTGGATGCAGAGAGCTGGAAATTTCAGTTTGCATTCCTGGTTGGTAACAGGGGGTGGCTAGCCAGATGCAGGCATGTCTTGGCCAGCCACAGTTGCAATGATTTTGGCGGACGTTTTCAGATGGAGATTCTGCTCCTCCATAGTGCTGGTGCAATTTTTAACGGTTTGGCCGATGTGTTACTGAGATGTTCATGCAGAAGGATTCTCAGATGCAGCAGTGAAATCACAGAAGCCGACCGGATTTGTCTATTTACACAAGATGCCTCCTGCAGAGCCGGCTCAACCTATACGCCAGGTACGCGGCCGCGTAGGGCGCCAGACTGAGGAGGGCGCCTCGTCAGTCATGGACAGTGAGTTACTACTCACTGGTCCTGATGAGCGCCCTGAGGGCAAGTATGTGCTGTATGGAGCTGCGCTGTCACCGGGCCGTGACTGGGACTGTTCCCCTCCTTTTTCTGGTCCTCCCACAGTGCACAGATATGCGCCCGTCGTACGCTATCCAGGCAGCATCGCCGAGTAATGACGGGATGCTGCCATGGCTCTGCAGTACCAGTACTTTGAAGAGAAACAGAGGAGAGCAGCTTTCAGGCAGGGGTGTGTTGTGAACGGACCCGCCCTGCCACCAGCACTGAGTAGAGGCTGTGCCTGCACATTGATCCATTGTGCCCTGTCCCTCACCTTTATCCCCAGTAAGGTGGGCAGGGGCGGGCTAAGCAGGGGGCAGTGTGCCAATGACCCCCTGGACCAGACCCAATTCAGCTCATTGGGCCAGCCACAGGCACAGGTCAGTACCGCACGCTACCTTATGCCATAATGAGGCAGCATGAGGCAGCGCTCGGGACTTTAATCATAGTTGGTCACCCCCACCACTATTTCCCCCTGCTGTCCGGCCAGTGACTCCTCCTCTACTCTCTCCCATTGGCTAGACTGAATATCAGATGCACAGAAGTCAACGTGACTTCCTTCCAAGTTGTCAGCTGCTGCCTGCCCTGCATTCTACACTGTTGGGGATCGCACAGTACAGGAGCAGGGGTGCCGAGAGGGGGGGGGACGGGTACAGATTACCGGGGCCCGGGCTTCCTGAGGGCCCGGTGGGGGACCGGGTCCGGTGCCGCTCCCCCTCCCTCACAGCAGCCCAGCACACAGCGTGTGCTGAGCTGCAGTGGAGACTGCTCGTGGCTGCTGAGCAGCAGCCACAGCAGTCTCCTATGCCTGTGGGGGGGAGAGATCACACTGATCGCGCCCTCCTGGCTTTGAGCCATGCCTCCCGCGATTGGCCACGCCCCCTATTACCCGGGCCCACCACGGCTCTCAGCGGGCCTGTACAGGAGGAGGTGTGATTATCAGTTAAGAAGTAACTAAACATCCACATTTGCTCTAAGCCCAGCCATGTGTGCCATGTCCTCTACCCATGTGTGCCACTTCCCCTACCCATGTGCATTTTCCCTGTGTGCCACTGCCCCTTCCCATATGTGCATTTTTTCTGTGTGCCATTTCCCTTACCAATGTGTGCCACTTCCCCTACCATGTCTGCCTTTTCCCTGTGTGCCCTGCCCCTACCCATGTGTGCCACTTCCCCTACCCATGTGTGTGCCTCTGCCCCTACCCATGTGTGCCTCTGCCCCTAGCCATGTGTGCCTTTTCCCATTGTGCCCTACCTGTGTGCCTCTGCTTCTACCCATGTGTGCCTCTGCCCCTAGCCATTTGTAGATTTGTTCTGGGCAGCTTTCCTCTTTGCCCTACTGTAGCCAGAGCTGTAGCCTAATGGAAAGAAACATCACTACTAGTCATGTATTGTAAGTGAAAAAGAAAAAGGTGCCCATTGCACCTTGTTTGAATTTAGCCACTCAACATACTTTAGATGGAGTCTCATGTCTCTGTTCCCCCCATGTGTCTGTTCCCCCTTTTGCCTATGTATTTGTCTGACCCTTTCTGTCTCCCCTCTTTGTCTATAATATTGTATATCCCCATCTATATCCCCCATGCACTCCCTTTGTATGACTGTGTGACTGTATTTCCTCTCCACATTTTTGTCTCCCTGTACCCCTATACCCCACCATCTTCTACAATTTGCCCCAAAATGTACTTTTCAACTGTATACTCACCCCTATTTTCATCTTGACTTGCACCTTCACCCGTCTATCTAATATGCCCTCTTCACTCCATAATGTCCACCTCCTCTTCTAAAGTTCCTGGAGAGCTGCTGGCTGCCTCTAATGCTGGGTACACACTGGCTGATATATTGGCCGATCAATTGATCGGCTAATATATCGTGCCCCGTCAGCCAGTGTGTACAGACGATATGACATATCGCATTGGCTGTGCTGCACAGCCAATGGACAAATATGTCTGCAGATATATCTGTCCATCAGTAAGTGTGTACAGGCACTGATGGTCGTTCAGTGTATATGAACGACCATCATCTGCAGATATATCTGCAGATCACTCAATCTGCAGATATATCGCTATAGTGTGTACCCACCTTAAGTAAGAAGCAATGCGGCTGTACCTGAAGCTGTTAATGGCGACCTTGGGCAATTTGTTTAAAGGCGCTCATGACAACCTATTGTTGTGACAATTTCAAATGATTTCAGTGCAATGGCAATTTTCTTTGGTTACTAAGAAACCTTAGGAAGATTGTCCTCACTTTTTGTTTTGCATAAAATCTGAGCTGCGGTTTTTGGTAACGCACATATACGTCATCTCTTATTTGTAAGAATTAGAAGATCACCTTCATGCTGGGTGATGTATTTTTTGTAACTTGGATCTGGTTTTTTGAATGTATTTTATGTGGGTCTGGCTTTTTAACATGTATTTTTTAGTGGTGCTGGCTTATTTAATGTATTTATGTGGATCTGGATTTTATTAGTATTTTAGCAGGATGTCTTTTTCAATTTTAATTTGGATCCTGCTTTTCTTATATACGTACAATATGTGGCTTCCTATATACTCGTATTTGGGTTGGTATTCATTAAAGCTTGGAGTGAGAGCGAAAATTGTTAGAGATAAAGGGGTCAATTTACTAAACCTTGGATAGCGATAAAGTCAACTGGAATAAAGTCCCAACCAATGAGCTCCTATCTGCCATTTCACAGGCTGTGTTTAAAAAATGACAGGAGCTGATTGGTAGGTAATCACAATTTTCTCTCCAAGGTTTAATGAATACCTCCCCTTAGTGTGGATTCTGGTTTTCTGTTGGTGGGGGGGGGGGGGGGGGTGAATTTACAGCAGTTTTCTCTACTAGAGTTCTGTAATGTTATACAATTTCAAGCATTGGACTCTATTATTATCTACAGAGCTCTACTGCCACTGTCTTAGTTGTATTGTTATAGTACCTATTGGAGGGCACCGACCAGCTCTATAAGCAGGGAGTTCTGGTCTCTGCAATTACATTATACACTGAATATATATGTATGTATATATATTTATCACCTGGTCACATTTGCTTACCTCAGTGTCCCTGCCCTCACCCTCCCTGTAACTCCACCTCAGTGTCCCTGCCCTCACCCTCCCTGTAACTCCCCCTCAGTGTCCCTGCCCTCACCCTCCCTGTAACTCCCCCTCAGTGTCCCTGCCCTCACCCTCCCTGTAACCCCCCCTCAGTGTCCCTATCATCACCCTCCTTGTAACTCCACCTCAGTGTCCCTGCCCTCACCCTCCTTTTAACTCCCCCTCAGTGTCCCTGCCCTCACCCTCCCTGTAACTCCCCCTCAGTGTCCCTGCCCTCACCCTCCTTGTAACTCCCCCTCAGTGTCCCTGCCCTCACCCTCCCTGTAACTCCCCCTCAGTGTCCCTATCATCACCCTCCTTGTAACTCCACCTCAGTGTCCCTGCCCTCACCCTCCCTGTAACTCCCCCTCAGTGTCCCTGCCTTCACCCTCCCTGTAACTCCCCCTCAGTGTCCCTATCATCACCCTCCTTGTAACCCCACCTCAGTTTCTCTGCCCTCACCCTCCCTGTAACTCCCCCTCAGTGTCCTTGACCTCATCCTCCCTGCATCGCCCCCTCATTGTCTCTACCCTCACTCTCCTTGTAACTGCCCCTCAGTGTCCCTGCCCTCACCTTCCCTGTAACTCCCCCCACAGTGTACCTATCCTCTCCCTCCTTGTAACTCCACCTCAGTTTCTCTGCCCTCAACAGTGACGAATTGGGGACGTGTCATGAGGACATGCCTCCTCCTGGTCGGCCATGCCCCCTGTCTGGGAGCACCCGCATAATAACTCTGCTCACATCTCAACACCCTGCCCTACCCTCAGTCTGGCAAGCACACTAATTGGAATAACATTACAAATATTTGCTGCCTAAAAAATTATCACAAAACACAGTGCCAAACTTCCAAGGTAACATAACTTCTGGTAATGGGTTGGAACTGGAACCACCCATTAGCAAATGTCTAATTTCCCCTATGGGAGTGAGGGAGAGAGGAAAAGACATAAGGAAAGAAAGACCATACAAGGTATGAAGGGGACAGAGGACTATATGAGACATGGGGAAGTACAATATAAGACAGAGGGGGGAAAGAACAATACATGCACGGGGGACACAATACAAGGCATGGAGGGGGGTAGAGGATAATATAAAACAGATGATGAGAGAACAATAAAAGGCATGGGGGGTACAATACAAGGTATGGTGGGGGAGAAGACAATTTGAGACATGGGGGAGAACAATACACTGCATGGAGGGGGTGAGGACAATATAAGACAGAGTGGGGGTAGAACAATACAATACATGGAGGGGGAGAGAACAATACAAGGCGAGGTGTAGATGTGTAGTTGCAGATTTATGTACATATGTGAACATGCTTTAGGTATGTGTACAGCTTTTCCCATGAAACCACGCCCCTCTATATTTTTCTGTCACAAGCAGCAGTACCCCTGGTGGCGCCACAAAAAATATTAGCTTACCTAAAAATTTGGTCTTAGGCCGGTCCTGCCTGCAACGTCCAAAGATGCAGCTGCTGCACTAATAGCATACAGCTATGAATAGAGTATAACTTTTAATCTGGCACATAGTCACATACATACAGACACACTGGTGGCAGTGTTTTTGTTATAGCAGCCAATGAGAGTCAGACAGACTCTCATTGGCTGCTGCGTAAAAGGAGGGAGCCGGCAGGAGCTCAGTCATAAGCGCCGTCTTCCGGCTCCCCCGCTGTAGGTGCAGAGAGGAGCGGACGGCCATGGTCATAGCAGGAGTGGGGATTCAGGTAAGTTGTTTTGTTTTCTTCTTTGTGTGTGTTTGTGTAAGGGGGCGCTACTGAGGGCACTGCATGGGATGGGGGGATGGCGGCTGCTACCGAGGGCACTACTAATGGGGGCATATAGTACTACTGGGGGCACTTCTAATGAGGGCATGCTACTGGGGGCATACAATTAGGGGCACTTCAAGTTTTAATAGGGACATACTACTGGGGGCACTACGCATGGGGGCATACTACAAGGGGCACTGCTAATGGAGGCATACAGTGCTACTGGGGGAACTTCTAATGAGGACATGCTACTGGGGGCATACTACTAGGGACACTACTCCTGGAGGCATACTACCAGGGGCACTTCAAGTTCTAATGGGGGCATACTACAAGGGGCACTACTAATGGGGGCATACTAATGGGGACACTACCACTTGGGGGCATTACTATTGGGGGCACTACTACAAGATGCATGACTACTGGGAGCATTGCATAGGGGGCACTACTACTGAGGGCACTACATAGGGGGTACCACACTGGGGGCATTGTGGAAGGCACACTATTGCTGTGGGCATTGTATAAGGGGCACTATTGCTGTGGGCATTGTATAGGGGGCACTACTACTGTGGGCATTGTATAAGGGGCATTACTACTGTGGCTATTGTGTAAACGGGAAACTACTGTGTGTTGTAACTACTTTATGCTGTAATGTGAATCAGGAGTACTTTGGGCTCTATTTATTAACATTATTTTTACTAAAATAAAGTGAAAAAGGGTGTTTTCACACCCTTTTCACATTATTTTAGTTTCACCTGTAGTTATTACAGGGCAATTGGAGTAGATTTAGTAAAATTCTACTCCAACCCCCAGTATCACTTATTTTTAGTAAAGCAGATCGCATTTCCCATAATTGTAATGGGAAATGTGATCTGTGTGCAAGTTACTAAAAATAAATAGTAAAAAAATAACGGGGAGAGCAGAGGCGGGAGCCGGTACCAGTAATCAGTTATGTGGTCTAAGCAGACCGCAAGCTGATTGCTGTAAAAAAAAGAAAAAAAAAATTAAACATTTTTTTTTTTCCCTTACCTGAATCCAGGGACCGGTGATGGCTCCTCTCCGGTCAGCTGGTCTCCCACAGTGCACTGGGGCCCGGTCATCAGGTGATCGGGCCCCAGTGCAGTATGGGAGATCACCTGATCGGGGAGCCCGGAGAAGATCACCGGAGGCCAGGAGGATGCAGGTAAGTGTAATGAAGGGAGGGGGGGTCGCAGGGGGGGAGGGGGGTGTCGCAGGGGTCCGCGATCGCGGGGCGGGGCTTAGCGCCAGGGGGCGGGGCTTAGCGTCGGTGGGGGGTAGTAGCGGTGGTCGGTCGGCGCATGCGCGGGCTCTTAGTCGCAGTATTTTTTCCGAAAATACCGCAACTAGAGTGCGGATGGGATCCGCAGGGACAGAGCTTTATCGCAAGCTCTGTCCCTGCAAGGGATTTATAGTAAATCCCTGTGATATTGCCTGAATTCGCAATGCGAATTCACTCGGTAATATCACACTACAATCCGCATTCAATATGCGGATTGTAGTAAATAGAGCCCTTTGTGTGGTGCAATATGAATAAGACTGTGACTCCTTGGGCCGTAGCCCACTGTGTAAACAAGTACTGTGACTTTGCTGCCCGTACCCCACTGGGTGGGAGGGCTGAAGGACCATACCATCTGGCACTAGGTTTCATTTCTATAGAATGTAAGCTCTTACCAATAGAATGTAAGCTATTACCAATAGAATGTAAGCTCTTACGAGCAGGGCCTCTACCCTCTTGTGCTTCTCCTTACTTTACTTTCACCTACTTCTTACTCCCCACCAGGGCACCTAACACTTGGTTGCTTACGCTCTGTTGCATATCTAGGTGTTATGGTCACTTATGTATCAATGTATATTATCCATATCCTTGTCCTATTTTGTACTGTAAGTCAGTTGTCAAATTATTTGTTTATGTACTTTGTAAGGCGCTGCGGAACACTTGTGGCGCCATATAAATAAAGGATAATAATAATAATAATAATAATTTCTGCCACTGCTGTGTGGTAATGTTTCAAAGACGTGCTTTAAACTGAGGTGTTTGTGCCGCTGCTCTGACGCTTAATAACCAGTCAGCTCACTGCAGCCTTTGGCCAATAATGGTGAAAACAATACTATAAGCTGTGAGGTGGTCTAAACCGACTTTAAATGACTGGAAATTAATGTTACTGAGATTAATAATACTCTAGGAAGAAAAAAAAGCCCAATTTGTGTGATGTTAGCTTTTTAATGTCAATTTTAAAAAAAAATCCAAATCCAAAGCCAGTCACCGCAGTTTGGCAAATCCAAACCCAAATCCAAAGCCGGGTGACGAATTAGAAACAAATCCAAATTCGGCAAAAATTGTCCGGGGCATATCCCTAAATATAACATCAAAATAAATACCTTGCCTGTCCATCACTAACTAAACATAAGTAGTTCCTGACTAAAACTACAAAACAAAGGTGTCGCCGATTTGCGCTTTTCGTCTGTTTTCAAAGTATCTCCGCATTCAATTCCCTTAGGCAAAAACAGGCGAAAAAAAGTTTCTCCAGCAAAAGGCAGGAGAAAAGAAATGCAAAATTAATATTTTGGGGTACAAATGTGGGGACTTTGGGCCTGATTCAGAGCCGCTCGTAAACGGCCGCTCGTTCGCTCCGAGCGATGTTTGCCCAACTGCGCATGCATATGGATCGTTATACGCATGCGCGAACCAGTCAGTGCGGTCGAAATTCATGCGCTCGCAAAATAGCGAATGCCTGATAATTTGAGTGACAGGAGTAGGCGTATGTGGGTGGTAACAGGGGAAGGTGCTTGAAAACGAGGAGTGGAGATCCGAACGCAGGCGTGCTTAAAGGTCAAAACGGGCGTTTTATGGGTGTGCATAATTAAAACAGCAGCGTCATTGACCACGTCACTGGGTTATTTTATAGCCAGAACTGCTCGCAAAATTGTGGTAGCAAAAACCAACCCCAAGAATAGCGAGCAGTTCATACCCTGGTCGATGTACTCGATTAATCTAATAAATAGCGGACATGACGTAGGATGCGAGCGGCCAGGGGGCGTATTTTTTCAAAAAACGACCGCAAGTTTTGTTCGCTCGTTCAGACCTAGAGGCGTGAACAGACCGCAAAGAGCGAATGGTTGATTTGAATAGCCACCCCTATTTTCTGGACGAGCGAGCGCTAATTGCGTCCGGCTCTGAATCAGGCACTTTGTCCAGAATCCTTTGGACACCATCTTCACTTTAGTGATACCAAAATATACTAGTACCCATTTACATGTACCCTAACTTTAACTGCGGTACTTATTATTTTTTTTTTTTAAACATTGCATTATATAATTTTTTCACGCATAACAGTCATTTGACTAATTTTAAGATCACTAAATACTTTTATTAGGGCTATTAATACTCTTCTATATTGATTTCCAGGGTCAGTGAGGCTTTTTTTGGGGTACAGACTGATTTCCCCAAAATATGCTGTCCTTTTTGCTAGTTTCGTTATTAAATACATTCGCCTATCCGCGTTTTCACCTGTTTTGGAATTAAATACGGAGATAAGTGGTCAGCGAAAACCTCGATGATTTCACTTCATTCGCCTGTTTGGATGTGATTTTCTCCATGCGCGTCCCGCGCATGGCGAAAATCACATCCAAACAGGTGAATGAAGTGAAATCATCGAGGTTTTCGCTGACCTCGGCTTTTCGCAGCTGATTAAATTTGCCCCAGAGACTCTGCAGTCCCTTTCCCCAGGCAGTGAGAGACATAATGACCAGGCTGACAGCCTTTAAGACCCTCATGCAGGTGAAATCACTGATTAACCTTCTTTAAGGCTAAAGGCCCAAAGACCCAAACTGGGCCTAATGGACAGGGCCGGATTAAGAGGGGGATGACAGGGGCGGTCACCCCAGGGCCCCTTCACAGGGTCGGTCTGACCCTGTAATAGATGAGAAACCCTGTAATAGATGAGAACAGGTGCCCAGCACCTGTTCCCGGATGGGGGCTGCCGTGCAGGGTCGGGCTGGGCTGGGGGCCATGTATGTGCCCCCCAGGCTGCAACCACTGAAGCACTTTTTGGCTGGTATTAAACAAGCCCAATAGTACTTGATGCCGCTGTGCCGGGGATGCCATGAGAGGGGAGCAGATACTGGGGCCAATCAGGAGTATTGCTGAGTGGATAGGCGTGGAGGCAGAGCCGAGCTGTGCTGATCCGAGAGTCGGGACACCCAAAGCATGCAATTCATAAAAGGTCTGCAGCTACCACTGACACTACCAGTCTTGCTGGCTCCACCCCCTGCTCAGGGCCGGTGCTTCCATTAGGTCTTAAACTTCCCCAGAACAAGTTACCAACCTCTGTGGGCACTGATCCTCCTTAGCAGTTCCCCGGCACCCAAATGAGCCACTCATTTTGGCTGCAGTTACTTGGCATCGCATATAGTCAGGCTTCCTCCCTCCTACACTTCCTTTGTGCCTTCCGGCATGCCTCCTCTCCCGGCCAAGTACTGCCCCAGACCACCAGACAGTGCTGATTTCACACTCCCCACTACCTCTATGAAGAAGGAAGATTAATGCTATCTGGCCCCTGTTTCGGTTAGGGACAGTGTGATGTTGTGTCCTCTAAGATATCCACAACCTCTATGCCTGTTGCTAGTGCTTCTGTGAAGCTGCACACAGTTGCTGCCCATATATACAGTACATAACGTAACCCATGTGGATTTATTTTAGGAGAGCCCTGGACTCTCCTATTTCACTGCAGCATGATCCTTGATGATGGCTGCCTAGTTCTCTTATGAGGGAAAGAGGCCAGTGCGAACCTGCCAGCATTTGTCACTGTATACTCAGCAGATCACTGGAGGTCAGGAGCGGAGGTATGTTCAGGTCATGGGTCCAGACAATAGCTGCAGATCTTGTGTACAGTCACACCTAGTGAAGAAATATAGGTAGGCGATAATCCAGATACTGAATAAAGTAGCTCTAAAAAGGGAATTGTCTAATGACATCCTAGTATGGGTGATTGGGTTAAGGGGTTCAGGGGGGTGAATTGATTAATGGATATTTGGGAATGCAATGATGGGTAATGGGAGTGAATGCGTTAATCAGTGTTAGATGAGGTGAGGTTAATGGGTGCTGGAAATAGGTGTTAATGTATATAGCTGGGTGGTATAGCTGTTTAGCAAACGAGGGCACTGTGGGGCATATTGGGTGGGGGGAGGCGCTGTGAAGCAAACAAGGGGGACCACTGTGGAATGTCAGTTTTATTGGAGGGGGCCCCCATAACTTAGTTGCATCGGGGCCCCCACAAGCCTTAATCCTGCCCTGCTAATGGATGGAGCCTGACCTCACTCTCCATCCATAACCCCATAACCAGCTTTTACGAAAGCCAAATAGCTCTCAGCAGAACAAACACAAATAACTTCCTGTGGATTTAAAACATGTAGGTCAGAAACCTAGGACCTGCCCTCAAACACTATTCCAGTGTTCTTGTCACAATACATGCATACAGTCACACACATACTGATAGAATTATAATATACCTCTTTCCTTACAGTATGGATGACCATCGACACTTACCAACCACCGATGGTTAACCACCAATGATAGATGGTTTTGCAGCAAATCCAATAGTTCTCTGCTATTAATGGTACAGACCACACTGATGTTTTTTTTCTTTCTACTTGGCGCTGGCACATGGAGCCTAGCTCCGTCCTCTGACATGACACATAGCCTCACCTCCACCACTGATTGTCCTGGTGAGTAATAGAGCAGAGATGACCATCAGTGGGTAACACCATCAATGGGTTTATACCATTGAGGTTAACCACCAATGTTACTACTGATGGTCATCCCTACCTTACAGATTGTAGAGTCTCCAAGGCCCTCATTCAGAGCCGTTCGCTATTTGCGTTCGTTCGTTCAAAAACAAGGGGTGGCTATGCAAATGATCCGTTCGCACATTGCAGTCTGATCACACCTCTAAGTCTGAACGAGCGAGCAAAACATACGCTCTTTTATTTCTTAAAAACGCCCCCTGGCCGCTCGCACCATACGTCATGTCCGCTATTTATTAGATTAATCGAGTACATCGAACAGAATATGAACTGCTCGCTATTCTTGTGGTTGGTTTTTTCAACCGCTATTTTGCAAGCAGTTCTGAGTTTAAAAAAACCAAGTGACGTGGTCATTGACGCTGCTATATTAATTATGCACACCCATAAAACGCCCGTTTTGACCTTTAAGCACGCCTGCGTTCGGATCTCCACTCCCCGTTTTCAAGCACCTTCCCCTGTTACCACCCACATACGCCTCATTC
The DNA here is from genome assembly GCA_031769625.1 of Taudactylus pleione. Lineage (NCBI taxonomy): Eukaryota > Metazoa > Chordata > Amphibia > Anura > Myobatrachidae > Taudactylus > Taudactylus pleione. Next base: position 3,622,226 of record JAUIMM010000528.1, on the reverse strand, counting down.
TGTCACTCAAAATAGCAGGCACTCGCTATATTGCGTACAAATGATTTTCGACCGCACTGACTGGATCGCGCATGCGTACTAAAGACCGTACGCATGCGCAGATGTGCGAACATCGCTCGGAACGAGCGTACTGCCGATAGCGAGTGGCTCTGAATGAGGGCCCAAGTCCTCATTTATTTGGATACATTGTCTGGAGTAGCACCTCCTGTCTCTAATGCTGCCTCAGTGACTTACCTCTACTTTTCAATTTTTCCAGCTTGCACTGCAGCTGTAACCAAGGCTGGGTGGCCCCCATGTCCACCCCCTCCCTTAAACTGGCTCTGGCACCAGACAGTGGGCCTGATTCAGATTAGGGAATAGAGTAAGATAGAGGAAGTAACCGGTATAAGTAACCTGTGTACCTGGACAAACTATGTTGCAATGCAAAAGGTGTAATTACATACATTATCTTTGCATGCAGTATAAACCCCTCCCAAATAAAAATCTCTCTGCACATTTTAAATCCGCCCCATGTTTAGTGCAACATGGTTTTACGAAGCTGCACTGTTACTTGCTATATCTTACTTTATTCCCAAAACTGAATCAGGTCCAATATTGCCCATCGCCATGGAAAAAAATATAGTTTCCCAAAAATGGGGGAAGGTCACATTGTGCATCTCTCCTGTATTGGCCTGCACACATGGGGGCACCCAACTTCAAAGAGGGGAGTTTCTTCTTTCAAATGATGTGCACCTGTAGTAGTTATTGTCAGGGGCTGGCTGGCAACTTTTAGCCTGGGGGGCAAATGCATGCAGGCAGCCCTGGCAGAGGAGTAGCGTGTAGCCAGGGTGCCCGAAGAAAGTGCGTGTGCGAGAGGACCCCCTTATGCAGGCCTCCAGTAGTGCCCCCAGTAGTGATCCCCCTATGCAGTGCCCCTTATACAGTGCCCCCAGTAGTGGTCCCCCCTGTGCAATGCCCCTTGTGCCCCCAGTAGTAAGCCCCTTATATAGTGCCCCCAGTAGCAGTCCACCCCCCATGCAGTGCCCCAATAGTGGTACCCCTATGCAGTGCCCCTTATATAGTGCCCCCAGTAGCAGTCCACCCCCCATGCAGTGCCCCCAATAGTGGTAACCTTTATGCAGTGCCCCTTAAATAGTGGCACTAGTTGTAGTCTCCCCCTATGCAGTACCCCCAGTATTGTCCTTTTTATAGAGCCCCCAGCAGTGGTCCCTCGATGCAGTGCCCCCAGTGGTAGTCCCCTCCTCCCTATGTAGTGCCCCTAGTAGAAGTCCCCTCCCCCCTATGTAGTGCCCCCCTCCCCCCTATGCAGTGCCCCTAGTAGTTGTCCCCTCCCCTTGTAGTGCCCCTAGTAGTAGTAGTCCCCCCTTGTAGTGCCCCTAGTAGTAGTAGTCCCCCCTTGTAGTAGTAGTCCCCCCCCTTTTAGTGCCCCCAGTAGTACTTCCCCCAGTTGTAGACCCCCCTTGAAGTGCCCCCAGTAACAATCCCCAGTAGTGGTCTCCACCTTACAGTGCCGCCAGTAGTGGTCCCCCCTTGTAGTCGCCCCCCCCTTCTAGTGCCCCCAGTAGTGATATCCCCATTGTAGTGCCACCAGTAGTGGTGTACCTCTTGTAGTGCCCCCAGTAGTAGTCCCTCTCTCTTGTAGTGCCCCCAGTACTGGTTCCCCCTTTGTAGGGCCCCCAGTAGTAGTCCCCCCCTTGTAGTGCCTCCAGTAGTGGTTCCCCCCTTGTAGTGCCCCCAGTAGTAGTAGTACCCCCCCTTGTAGTGCCTCCAGTAGTGGTTCCCCCCTTGTAGTGCCCCCAGTAGTAGTAGTACCCCCCTTGTAGTGCCTCCAGTAGTGGTTCCCCCCTTGTAGTGCCCCCAGTAGTAGTAGTCCCCCCCTTGTAGTGCCCCCAGTAGTAGTAGTCCTCCACTTGTAGTGCCCCCAGTAGTAGTAGTCCCCCACTTGTAGTGCCCCCAGTATTAGTAGTCCTCCCCCCTTGTAGTGCCCGCCTCTCCCCCAGTAGACACACGTAATAAAAAAATAAAAAACACCTCAATCCCCGCTCCCGCCGTCACCATCCGCTCCTCCATCTGTCCTTCCCGGGCCGGGCTGCTCTGCATTATGGGAGAGTCGTCATGACATCATGACGCCTCTCCCATTGCCCACTGCGGGAGCCGGAAGATGGAGCGGCTCCCGCAGTGGGCGCAGCAGCAGCTAATGAGAGTCTGACAGACTCTCATTGGCTGCTGATCAAAACAACCATACAGCTGCCGGAGCCGGCGACTTTGTGTTTGTCACTTGTGTAGTGCTGACCGAACTCCGTCCAGTCAGCGCTACACACGCGGTGCAGTCTGTGTCACAGTGACACAGACTGCCTGCGGCCCAAATGACGCTGCGGCCCGGGGGGTCACATGGCGCCCGGCCCAGCCCGCCACTGGTTATTGTCTGGCGAACATCAGACAATACACAGAAAAACACACATACAGTAAGTCAGACAAGTGCTTCTAAAGCTGGGCACACAAGACATCCCAGCATATTACAAGGTCTATGACATTCAATTTTATTAGGTCAATTACCTACAGTACATAGAGATGAAAGGACATACAAACAAGTGATAGTGGGTTATACTAAGAAATTTTAATCAAGACAGATATTGACAGTGATCTCAGAAAACCCCTGGGCTTGATCATCTAAAAAAGATCATCTAAATGCCAGAGCAATCTGACAATATGAGAGATATTAAAGACAGTGAAAATGTATATGGAGGAAATAAGATAAAGAAAGTCAAAGCACAAAAACACCTACTCATAATAATTTAACTAAATATATATTAAATTAAGCAAATAATCTGCCTCTCAAGGTCAAAGGCCCTCATTCAGAGCCACTCGCTAGCGGCAGTACGCTCGTTCCGAGCGATGTTCGCACATCTGCGCATGCGTACGGTTTTTAGTACGCATGCGCGAACCAGTCAGTGCGGCCGAAAATCGTTGGTACGCAATATAGCGAGGGCCTGCTATTTTGAGTGACAGAATGAGGCGTATGTGGGTGGTAACAGGGGAAGGTGCTTGAAAACGGGGAGTGGAGATCCGAACGCAGGCGTGCTTAAAAGGTCAAAACGGGCGTTTTAAGGGAGTGCATAATTAATACAGCAGCGTCATTGACCACGTCACTTGGTTTTTTTTAACTCAGAACTGCTCACAAAATAGCGGTTGAAAACACCAACCACAAGAATAGCGAGCAGTTCATACGCTGTACGATGTACTCGATTAATCTAATAAATAGCGGACATGACGTATGGTGCGTGCGGCCAGGGGGCGTTTTTATCAAAAAAACGAGCGTATGTTTTGCTCGCTCGTTCAGACTTAGAGGTGGGAACAGACTGCAATTTGCGAACGGATCATTTGAATAGCCACCCCTTGTTTTTGAACGAACGACCACAAATAGCGAACGGCTCTGAATCAGGCCCAATGATTGTTAGCTAAAATTACAAATTAATTATACGTACTTGGTATCAAATGAGTACAAACAAAAATAAAATGTGATCAAACTATCGGTGAAATATCCGTCCAGTGTTCTGGGAGCTCCCACTGTGCACATGGAGTACCCCACACCTATTCACAACACCTCTCTGGAAGCAGGATGCATCAAGAATCACATTTTGGATACGATGCATTCCACCACTGATCCCATGCATAGCGACATTTAGTAGCGCTGTATACAGCATGTAGATTTAAGCAAAGGACAGCTCTCCTGATAAGAGCTGTCTTTTGCGGTATGCGCAAGCTGCAGGGGCACCTGGGAAGTCTCGGAAAAGAAGTCCATAGGCTTCTATTAGGCAATCGGTCCAAGGTCTGGAAAGAGAGTAAAGCTGGCTACATAGTACTATACATTGTGTGTATCCAGCAACAGTGCAGTGCGATTTCACGATACGTCACACGTGCCATACTCATTGCACATTCCTGTCACCACACCAGAGGTCACACATTGCATGTTCATAGAACCCAAAGAGTAGTATTGTGGTGAATATGTCCTGTCAAATGCAAGCGGCATGTAAGTTGATCTTGTTATACGTCCTCAAGGCTGACCTCTAGGCATGTTTCCTGTAAACAATGCGAGGAGAAGTGAATAATTAAATAACACATCAGTCAGTGATTGAGGTCCCTGCAAGACATATGTGGCTGCAAATAACGGTCACTGTTTACAGACTTCCCAGCAGGTCACATGTTCCAGGACATTTTGCCAGATAATTCCAAAACAAAGCAACCAATTACAACACCAATATTTTCTGCAAATCTACAGACCAAGACCTTTCATTTGGTATATAATGTGCCCTGCTTAGACAATGGCATCACAGAAATGTCTCTCATAAAAGTCGCCCTTCTGTTATTAATATATAGATATACAGGTTCAGAATTACATTTGTACAGAAAAGTAACATATTTTATGTCAATTAAAACATATTATAATACTACAACATATACAAATGTATCATTAGGTAATAGAAGTATACAGATTTGTGTGTTATTATAGGTCAACATTATAATAATGACTATAAGAAAATATTTACAGTCCTATATGTGACAATTCATACATTGGAATAGGATGATCTGAGCATTGCTAATTTTCAGTACTTACCGAGGAGATGATTTGGTAAGCTGTACACACTTACCAATTGGCCGCTCGATATGTCTGGACACCACAACTGGACGGGCATTTAAATTTGCCTGTCTGGATGTGATGTCAGTGTCGGGGGCCCGAAAACACACATGCAGATGCACCGATATATAGGAATGATATATCAGCATCAGCTGTGCTGCAGGGCTGCCCTGAATTGTCTGTGAATGATGTCATACACACCCGCCATCTGCTACCAATATATGTTGTTCATCGTTCAATCGAACAAAATATCTAGAAGTGAGTACCTAGCACAACTTATGCAAGTCCAGAGCTCTGTAACCCTTTCACGTCTGACATCTGACTAGTCAGCCTGTTACACAAAAAAAGTATGCTGACAAAGCTATAGAACAGGTTACATACATGGTCATAGGCTCATGGGCACCCAGAGTCGGACTGGCTCACAGGGATACAGGGGAAATCTCTGGTGGGCCCCACTGCCTGTGGGCACCAATCCCTCCTTTAATGTCAGGTTCCAGACCTTGAGGGTCAGATACCTGGTAGAGCAAGAACATGGATGAACATGGTGCTTGGTTTGTTTTTATAAAAACTACACCAAGATCTGCCATCCTGCCAATCAAATTTAGCTTTTAAGTTAACATATATATGCCTCTGTGGTGGATGGCCACACCCCTTAAGCATGGGTCACTACCACTGCAATTTCCCCTGGTGGTGCTCTTCATGCCCCAGTCTGACACTGTAATTGGGCTTACTAGACAGCAGCTCACACGAACGAAGCACACCGATTAACACACACTTTATGATGTTATGATGTTTAGCAGGCCCTTTTATCTTGGTTAAATAAATGTGTTTAAATAGCAGCAGTGCTTAATCACCAGCACCTAGTTATTCATTAAAAGACAACAGGAAAGTGGTCATATCAATGTCCAACACATGTGGATGTGGGTCCAGGTAGGAAAATACTTGGACCTCTAACGAAGTACTGAGGACCTGCTGTAATAAACTGATGTGATGTGGTAGCCTACATAATTTAAGGAAGAATTCCACTTTCAGAGATTCCTGCTATACAGAGAGATTTATTTATTCTTGCATTTTGTTAGATATAGCAGGGATGGACTGGGCTAAAAATTGGCCCAGCATTCTTTTCATGAGCACACCCAAGGTACATGTGCACCAACGGGAAAAGTGGAGTGAAATGGTGTTTAACTATGCGCCTCTATTAACAAAAACCAGCAGCTATAACAACTCCTTAATGAGTACACCCTATACTCTATACATATAAATAAAATGAAGGTAATCAGAGTGACCAGCGCTAGTTGCTATAATTTCCTCTTTAGATATGATTTCTTTTTCCTTCTAGCTCAGCCAGAACTGCACTTACATTGGTGTTCTGGCAGGAGTAAATATAAAGGTTTCTTTGTAACACTTGGTCAAAAAGTATGGTATATTGAAACACAGTTTCTCCCATATGAAGAGACACTTACATTCTGCTTCTATCACAAATGCCTAAAAAGGTTTCTTTGTACTTCTAAACTGGATACAATGTAAACTGCACACTTTTTCTTTAAGAAAGACACTTACATTAGAATCCTCTCTCGAATACACATCAAAGTTTCTTTATACTTTTCACACAAAGCCACCGTAGTTTTCAAGCAAAGTGAAAGACAGTTTATTTCCAAAATCAGTATCGTCCAAAACAAATGTGCAATATAATCAAAAATGTACTCAGACGAATACAACACCCATAACACGAAAAAAATATGAAAAAAATATCCAGTATATTAATAAAAGTAATAAAATACAGAACAAGGGAGCGCATATAGAATAAACAAATTTTGTTTAATATAACATAAAAAATTACTAATAGATAATAAAACAATAAAATAAATAGAAACAATGGCCCTCATTCAGAGCCACTCGCTAGCGGCAGTACGCTCGTTCCGAGCGATGTTCGTGCATCTGCGCATGCGTACGGTTTTTAGTACGCATGCGCGAACCAGTCAGTGCGGCTGAAAATCGTTTGTACGCAATATAGCGAGTGCCTGCTATTTTGAGTGACAGAATGAGGCGTATGTGGGTGGTAACAGGGGAAGGTGCTTGAAAACGGGAAGTGGAGATCCGAACGCAGGCGTGCTTAAAGGTCAAAATGGGCGTTTTAAGGGAGTGCATAATTAATCCAGCAGCGTCATTGACCACGTCACTTGTTTTTTTTTAAATCAGAACTGCTCGCAAAATAGCGGTTGAAAAAACCAACCACAAGAATAGCGAGCAGTTCATATCCTGTTCGATGTACTCGATTAATCTAATAAATAGCGAACATGACGTATGGTGCGAGCGGCCAGGGGGCGTTTTTAACAAATAAACGAGCATATGTTTTGCTCGCTCGTTCAGACTTAGAGGTGTGAACAGACTGCAATGTGCGAACGGATCATTTGAATAGCCACCCCTTGTTTTTGAACGAACGAACGCAAATAGCGAACGGCTCTGAATGAGGGCCAATGTCTATAGACAATAAATGCCACTGATTGGTCTCAAGTTTCCACCATAGAATTGACACTTAGATAGTGAGATGTTCCAATTAGTATTATATTGTGGCAAAAGTGCCAAATAATCAGTGGCGGGCTGGGCCGAGGGGCAGGGTGCCATCTGCCCCCCGGGCCGGTGAATTCAGGGCCGTCAATGCATATATATTTATTTTTTTTTACCGACTATAGCAGCACAGCGCCACCTAGTGGCCGCTGGCAGTACTGCAAGTGATCGTGAGCACATGCAGCAGCCGTAGCAGCAGGAACACCTTCAGCCCTGGGGAGGACAAAGATGCGACGGCTCACAGTGCAAAGCCGCTTGCTGAAGTGCATCTAGCTGCTGCCAGTGCCTGGTAGACCTCTCCCTGCGCCGAATACTAGCGTCTTGGCTGTGGCACCTCCTCATGACGTCACATAGGTGCTGACCCCACTCGGAGCTCCGCTCCGTGTAGGCTGTCCGGGGCCGCCTGGTGACTGATATTGTCTTTCGGGTACCTGGATGTCACCTCCTGTGGGCTGTTGGCTGTTGCTTACCACTGAACCTCAGGTAGTGCTACTCTAAACTCCAAAAGGTAAGCAAGCACCGACAGAAATATTTCTGAAAGCAGTTTTATATATATATATATATATATATATATATATATGTTTGTGAATACTGTGGTCTGTATATATATAAATAAAAGATGTATATCTGTGTATATATTTGTGTATAAATAAATAAAAATGTGGAGGGAGAGAGAGAAATCCACAATCTGCGGGCATTCATACACAGGGGCAAATTTTCTCAGGTGGCCATCTAAAATCATAGATACCTGTAGATCCCATATATATATATATATATATATATATATATACATATATACACACACACACACACACACACTCCACAGCCCGGCACTCAGGTCAGCCAACAAAAGGCTGTATTTGCTCCGGTGCCCTCCTGAAGAGGGAAATACCTCCAAGTACATAAGAACCAAATCGGCAGGCGGCACTCAGAGACTTCCATAAATAAGTAGCAGATTTATTCACACATTGTGCTCAACATCAACGTTTCGAGGAACTTGTCCCTGATGAAGGGGACAAGTTCCTCGAAACGTTGATGTTGAGCACAATGTGTGAATAAATCTGCTACTTATTTATGGAAGTCTCTGAGTGCCGCCTGCCGATTTGGTTCATATATATATATATATATACATATACATACATACATACACACACACACACACAGTATACACACCAATTGTTTTGTTTAGGGGTGTGTGGGGCCCAAAACATCGACTATTATATATATATATATATTAATTTTCAATACAGTTTGACTTTTTTCAAAGCAGCGAGTGGCTGTAACTTCCCTTTGTTGTCCCTGCCCTCAGCCCCTCTGTAACACACATTCAATATTCCTACCACTTATACTGCCTGTCACTCTCATTGCTTCTCATTTCCCTGTCACTCAGTCACATTCACCCTTGTATAACTCTCACTGATCCTCATATTGCCTACACTTATCATTTACTGTATTCCTACCAGGCACACTATCACTCATGCTAAGCAACACCCACTCACCCTGGCCCTAACGCTAAGCACCACACAGTCACCCTGGCCCTAACGCTAAGCACCACACAGTCACCCTTGCCCTAACGCTAAGCACCACACAGTCACCCTGGCCCTAACGCTAAGCACCACACAGTCACCCTGGCCCTAACGCTAAGCACCACACAGTCACCCTGGCCCTAACGCTAAGCACCACACAGTCACCCTGGCCCTAACGCTAAGCACCACACAGTCACCTTGGCCCTAACGCTAAGCACCACACAGTCACCCTGGCCCTAACGCTAAGCACCACACAGTCACCCTGGCCCTAATGCTAAGCACCACACAGTCACCCTGGCCCTAACGCTAAGCACCACACAGTCACTCTGGCCCTAACGCTAAGCAACACACAATTACCCAAAATGTTACTGTCACACATTAACCCTGGCCCTAATGCTGGGCATACACTATACAATTATCGGGGCAATCCACTTGATATCAGCGGATCACCCTAACAATTGTACTGTGTGCAGGCGACCAAGAGTAAAATATTTATCGGTCGGGCATGCCAGATCATCCAGCATGCCCTTCCAATGTGATATTTTGTAGGTTAAATGTCGGCTGCATTAGGCCGACTGACAGACATTTCCCCTGTTCCTTCCCTGTGAAGGAACAAGGAAATGTCGCCTCTCCAGGGGCAGAGCGCAGATCTCGGGCTAATACCCTGTGAGATGTCTACAGTGTATGCCTGTGATATCTGCTGGGTGTCAGGCTGCCAGATACACTGTCTATCGGTCTGACAGACATTTTATCTGGCAGTGCATGCCCAGCAAATGTAACACACTGTAAAATCACTCTCTCTATTTTCTCCATCACACAAAACGAGTAGGAAAGAGGGGTAGAAAGAAAACAATGACAGAGAGGGGCAGGAGAGCAAGAGGGGAAAACCAAGATTGGATTGAAGAGAGAGAGAGAGAGACAAAGTAGTGGGATTGGAGAAAAAGAAATAGTGGAGGGAGAAGAGACATATGGAGAAGAGACAGAGCGGGAAGTGAAAGATGGAATAAGAAGGGAAAAGTGGGGAGGAGAAACGGGGGTGGAAGAGAGAGAAGAAAGAGAGTTTATAAGAATTAAAAAGAAAGCCAGGCAACGCCGGACATTATATCTAGTGTGTATAAATACAGTGTATATATTATGTGCAGTATGTTTTTAAATGTCAGTCCTTTTGTGGATATTGTTTTTGCTGTAATGTTGTGTTTTTGGAAGAGTATAATAGCCGAATCCATTCTAAGCATACTGAAGGCGGATACACACACACATGCAAGATCAACACTAAGGGGTCTATGTATTAAGCCTTAAAGAGAGATAAAGTGGATGGAGATAAAGTACCAGTCAATCTGCTCCTGTCATTTTACAGGCTGTGTTTGAAAATGACAGGAGCTGATTGGTTGGTACCTTATCTTCATTCACTTTAACTCTCTCCAGTGCTTAGTACTGTGCAATGTGATTTGCAGTGAATGATAGTCACTGATGCTGCTGTGTGCTGGTGCTGCCCGTGGCTGAGGGCATGGGGGAGACTGGGATCTCCTCTCTCTATTCCGCTCCAGCGCCTGCAAGTTGAAGTGGCAGCAACCGGTAGTTCCGCTGTGTGAGTCTGACAGGTCAGGTCAAACTTTTGTAGGGCGGCATGGGCAATGCATATGTGTTTTATTTTTTTTCCTGTGAGGGTCATTGCGTTTGATTTGTTTTTCATGTAGGGGACAGTGGGGCAGATGTATGAAGCTCTGGAAAGTGATAAAGTGGAAAGTGATAAATGTCCAACCACTCAGCTCCTAACTGCCATGTTACAGGCTGTGTTTGAAAAATGACAGTTGGGAGCTGATTGGTTGGTCATTTATCACTCTCCACATTATTACTTCCCAGAGCTTCATACATCTGCCCCAATGTGTTTTATTCTTTTCCTGTGAGGGCTATTGTGTTTTAAGTGCAACCTCTAGTCAGGGTTAACAACACCAGGGCCACTTGCTTGTGTTGCCTCCCAGGCTGAAAGTTGCCAGCCAGCCCCTGCAAACAATTCACATGCTCACACTCCAAGGACTTAGGACCTCATTCAGAGTCGGTCGAAGCGGCCGCACGGTCGTACGGGAAAAGGGGCCAGATATTCAAATGATTCCCTCACAAGTTGCGTCCCTAAGTTCGGATCGGTAGCTGGCCGACCAAGGGGAGGAATCGGTCGGAATTCGAAAAAATACGCCCCCTTCTCGTACGCATTGCACATCATCTCCGGGCATATAAGGATTAATCGAGACCATCGGGAACCATCGAAAACGGTCGTAGAGCTTAAGGTTGACCATACCCTCTCTTAAGCTCTACGATCATGTCAGTGTAAAAACCTCCCATGTCACATGTGCCATGACACTACTTTGTTAATTATGCACTCCCATAAACTGTATGCACTCCCATAAAACACTGTTCGCATAATTAGGCACGGCTGCGTTCGGATCTCCACTCCCCCGTTTTCAAGCACCTTCCCCTGTTACTACCCACAAACGCCTCATTCTGTCACTCAAACTACCGACCTGGCTGTGTTCAAGGAGAGAGAAATATCTGATCGTAGCGGCTAGTTTGCGCACACGCATTGCGAACTTTACGCATGCGCAGTATAGTGAACATAGTGAACCGTGCGGCTGCAACGACCGACTCTGAATGAGGTCCATAATCTCACCACCAATGTTGATGCCCAGCAATGTTTATCACAAACAAGCTGCGGTGGGAGAATAGACTCTATGTATTACACTCCCCGGATGTTGACAAATTGTCCACGCCTGAATACAATGTAGCAGTGGTCCTGGAAGAAACACATCCACGGCCTAATGTAATGTGGAGGGAGACTCAGCTCATGCTGTGAGTAAACATGCACAGTTCAGCGTCCAAGGTATCTCACCAATCACAAGTTAAATGTACAGCAGCTGGTATTAATGTCCAAAACAGATCTTAATGCATTTCTATGTTATGTATATCCAACTGTTTCACACCTTCTGATGAAACCATAGGTTACCTTGTATTTGTTTTTTAGTCTATTAATAAAAGTCCATTTGTAGATAAAAATCCATATATAAAATAATTTAAGCATAAAACAAAAGAGAAGGGGATAAGTTTAAAATCAGTCTCTTATCAAACCTCCGGTTGCTCAGTACAAGCGCACCGCTAAACATCAGGTTGGTGATCCAGCACCAAATCAAAATATTTATGGTCAATGTAAAAATATGAACAAACAGAAGTGTAAACCTGTCCACCACCATATAACTGTACCTAAGGATGACAGGTAAGCACAATTTACTTCACTTTACTACATTTTTTTCTGAATTTCTCAGTAACAAACTTAAACTTAGGGGTGCCATGAAAACAATGCTGATACTCTAGGGCGCCATGATTCAAAAAAGTTTGGGAACCGCTGCAATAGCAGATCCACAAGGGGTCTCAATATTCACTTCAGTAGTGTTATAATGCTGGGTGTCACCATGTATGCAAGTTACATCAACAGTTTTTCGGTGGAACTTTGGAGGAGTTTACTAACCCAGCTTTCACCAGAGTAACCAAACTTTCCGAATCTAAATATGCCTCTATCTATTTGCCTTCCATAGAAATGACACATATTTGTTTTTCTGGCTCAGATGGAGTTACAGCAGTACAGGCTAACCTGGAAAAGAAAGACAATCTATGACATTCAAAGGCAGCATCACTTTGCATGGGTTCTTGAACATCTGGATAATTAGTAATAACTTGTCCAAATATACCACATCTAAAACATTTTAACACATGATTGTCAAGTCTTTTGTGTGGCAAGGAACTTCCTGTTCTCGTCGGCCCATCTCCAGGCCCAGTACCTACAGTCTCTGCATTTTTCCATTCTCTTAACCACCCAGCACCCTTCTCCCAAGGAACAGTCTTACCAGGTTTTACTGAAGTGCACTGTCGAGGATCTAGGGCAGTGATTGTCAACCTTTTTCAACTCAAGGCACCTACACAATATTTTAAAATTGCCGAGGCACACCATCCTTTTTTTTTTTACCAAATATAATATTTAATAACAAATATCAATATGTATTTACTATGCCACATTGCTCCCCACAGAAAACACATATGCCACATTGCTCCCCACAGAAAACACATATGCCACATTGCTCCCCACAGAAAAAACAAACAAACACATTGCTCCCCACCAAACATATGATGACAATTGGTCAACCTAAAACTCATACACTGCAGAGCTGTCAGCAGTGTGCGAGCATGCGTGTGGTCGTCCAGGCAGACAGGCAAGCGGCCGGTAGAGAGAGACCGCGGGCTGGTTGGCTGGCAAAGTTAGCAGAGGGAGGATGGCAGCCAACGCGACTTGCACAACCTGTGATGTCACGCCGCCGCATCTGGGCAAGTCACGGTCCGGGTGCGCCTGAGTCTCCCAGAGGAGCCCAGCAGCAGCCTGGGCCGCTGTACTATAAAATGTACCCGGTGGCTCTGACCGTCGTGGCACACTAAAACCGCTGATCTAGGGGGTGCTGCGGTTCAGTCAGTAGTTCCTCTGCTGCTCTCCTCTATCTCTACCAACTGGTCAGCTGTCTTAGGGTCCTCATGGCTCACCCACTTGCGCAAGTCCATGGGCAGAAACCTCAAATAATGATCCATAGCAACTCTTTCAACCATCTGTGGACCGGTTAATGTTTCTGGCTGTACCCATTTGTTGGTCAGGTGGATGAGGTCGTGCATTTGTGAGTGGGGAGGCTTGTCCATGGAGCACACCCAGTGGTGCACTCGTTGCACTCGAACTGACAGTGTAACTCCCAGGTGAGTCAAGATTTCAGTTTTTAGCTTTTCATAATTCAGAGCATCTGCAGTGCTTAAATTGATATAAGCTTTTTGGGGTTCTCCTGAAAGGAAATGTTACAAACAGGCCGGCCCATTGTTCATTAGGCCAACTTTTACGCTCAGCGGTTCTCTCAAATGTGGTCAGATACTATGGCTGATGAAGTGGAGTCGTAATTTTTTTGAAGAAAGTAACTAGCTTGTATACAGCTGGAGCTGGTTGGGATATCCGAGGATGAATTTCCAGACTAGGCTGCGAGATGCTGCACCACCTCTTTTAAGGCCTCATGGTCTAGGTGCTGTTGCCGCTGTTTTTCCTCAACATCCATTTGCTATGGCCTGGTGACCTCCTGCTGAACCCAGATGGCTTCCTGGTATACTGATGTAGCCTGTTGCAAGGCCTTAATTGCTGTATGTCTTCCATGTTATCAAGTTTTGCAGGTAACTTTGTAGCCGCTTTTACCCAGGACATGCATCAGCACTATTTTCCAAAAAGGAGCATTTGGCCCTTTAACAGTAAAAATTTCTTTGACTGTGCAGACAAAACACCACTTGGACTTGCCTTTGTGTGTGAGGCACTGCAATTCCCAGCATGTGTCACACTGTATAAAGTCTCTGCAGAGTATCGCTCCTGCGACTTTACTCTGGGCAGTATCTGTAGCTAGCTGATTTCCAGGCAAACACAGGTCTGCTTTCTGCAGGTTTCTCCTCTCACTATGCGCAGATCAGATGCCTGCATTCTCCACCAAGTTGAAACAGTGTTAGGGGAACAGGTGCCATCTCCTTGGGTAGATGGTAGTGCACAGCAGCCGAGAGATTACACAAGTCTATGGTTTATGGTACAACTGACCTCAGCCACTTTTATTAAACATCAAAATAAATACCTTGCCTGCCCGGCACTATCTATACATAAGTCGTTCCTGATTAACACTATAAAAACATAAGGCTTTTAAACAAGTCAAGCTCATTTGTATCCAGTAGCAGGTTTTCTTTCATAGATACTATGCAGTCCCTTTCCCCAGGCAGTGAGAGACATAATGACTACGCTGACAGCATTTATCACCCTCATGCAGGTGAAATCACTAATTAGCCTTCTCTAGGGCTAAAGGTTCTAAGATCCGAACTGGGCCTAATGGATGGAGCCCACCCTCAATCTCCATCCATAACCACAGGAACCCTTAAGCAGCTTTTACCAAAGCCCAAAAGCTCTCAGCAGAACAAACACAAATATCTTCCTGGGGTTTTAAAACATGTAGGTCAGAAACCTACAACAAATATACCTGCCCTCAAACACTATTCCAGTGTTCTTGTCACAATACTCACTGGGACTTATAAAGAAGCAGATGACCCATACGTGATTTCAGATCCATAGCATGTCATAGGTATAAGTCAGTATAATGGGAACAGTTGAAACAAAGCTGCTAATACAACAAAAAGCTAAATATCTGCACTGCTTCGTGTATTGCTGTAACTATTTTATAAAATATATACTTCTATTGGTGCATACACGCGGTCAGATTTAGCAGGACGATATAAACGATAATGATATAATTTATCGTTAGATCATTTATATCGTCCATTTTTTAGCCCCTACCAAACTCCAAACGACGGACAATGCGCGGACACGGATGGTCGATAACGATAATGACCATCGCCCATGCGTGCAGTCCAACCAGGTCGGTATCAACCAGGTTACTATAGGGACCCGCGATCGTTGATCGCGGGCCGTTTAGGGGTCAGTGCTGTGCTGGATGTTCGATAATGATCATCCAACACATGCAGGACGATCAGTCAATGATATCTTTATCTGACCGTGTATATGCACCATATGCCCTTACCACTGACTGAATTGTTTGATTTCATTATTGCTTACACTGTGATGTAATTGTGTGAAGTGTGTAGCACTATAAAAACAGACAGAAAATGCATTTACTGAAAATCAAGATTTTTTTATTCCACCTCTCCTGTAGATGTGCGACAAGACTCGCCTAAAGACACTCCACGTGTACTACAGCCTTGGTTACTGGGTCTCACTGCCGTGGTTGTGTTCCTCTTTATTGTGTTCATCTTGATGATTGTTAACAGAATGTGGTGCAAGCAAGATAAGTATGTTTATAGCTTTCATCAGGGTAACCTGTGGGAAACCCCCAGTGTTCTAATTTTCATGTAATTCTACTGGTTTACACCTAAAAGACTGTTAGGTTTATTTACTAGGCAGTATGTACAGTAGTGCAAACACAGCTGGCACATTTGTATCTTGGTAACATGATTGGATAAATTGCATGCGTCTTGGGTTGGAGAATATGGTGGCAGCTTGCTGTTAATAGACTGAATTTCTGACATGACAATGTTTAATAACAATGTAGCATGTTTTGCTGCCCTCATTTACTGTGCAGGTATAATTACCTTCAGGGCTGATTCAGAGCCACTCGTAAGTGGCCGCTCGTTCGCTATGAGCGATGTTCGCACAACTGCGCAATGCCTATGGGTCGTAGTGCGCTTACGCCAACAAGTCATTACGGCCGGAAATCGTGCGCTCGCAAAATAGCGAGGGGCTGCTAATTTGATTGACAGAATGTACCGTTTGTGGGTGGTGACAGGGGAAGGTGCTTGAAAACGGGGGTAAAAAGGGCATTTAATGGGAGTGCATAATTAGTAAAGGAGCGTCATCGACCACTTTCACTTGGTCGTCTTTTAGCCTGAACTGCTCGCAGTGATAGCGGTAGGATAAACCTACCACAAGCACTGCGAGCAGTTCAAATGCCTTTCGATGTACCCGATTAATCAAATAAAATACCGGAGATGACATGTGATGCGAACGGAAAAGGGGCGTCTTTACAAAATAGCAAGCGCATTTTTCGTTCGCTCGCTCAGACATAGAGGCGTCAACAAACCGCAATGAGGGCCTGATTCAGACCCACTCATGAGCGCAGGACGCTCGCAAGCGCGTCGATGGTGCCCTACTGCGCATGATGGAGGGAGCTCCATCGTGCGCATGCGCGAGACCCAGCTAGCGACGGGGTAGCCGTCGCTCCAGGTCTTGCACCAAAGGGGGCGTGCTGTCGATGTTGATTGACAGCATGCCCCCTTTGGTGGGCGTGTCGGGGGCGTTGCTGCCAGACGGAGGCGTTCCCATGGGAACGCTTACCGTCTGAAGCCGGCCCCACTGACATCAGTAGTGATGTCAGTGGGAGTGATTTTGGCTCTGATAGAGCCAAAATCACTCCAGGGCTTGCGGCAGCGAGACCCTACCGCAGGGTCTCCGTCGCAAGCCCGATGGTCGCGATGGTCTTGACCATCGCGAAAATCATCATGGACGCTCGCTATAGCTGTGGGTGGTCACCCACAGCTATGCGAGCGTCCAAGAGGCCACTCCTTTTTCATGTAGGAGGGCCCTGATTCAGAGCGAGCACTCTGGTCAGAGCATCCGGCTCTGAATCAGGCCCTGAGCGAGCACTCAATTTAAATAGTCGGCCCCTTTTTGGAACGACCGTCCGCAAATAGCGTCCGGCTCTGAATCAGGCCCTGAATGTACTAACAGTAAAATGCTGTCAAACTTCCAAAAACTATAGTTTTCTGAGGCTTTCCGCAATCTGCATATTCGTAATTATTCATGCATACAGCGTTAATAAACACTGCTATGCATGCAGTAAGTGTCAGGATGCATCCCACCTTCAGAGAGATACCATATTGATACAACTTCCATTATACCTCTTTTACACTGGCCAAATAACACGCGTTATTGCTGTGGTAACCCGGGTCATGGCTCAGTGTAAAAGAGTCTCCGAAAAATAACCTCGGTCCAGAAGACCTGGCAATCCAACCAGAGTAGTGAGCAGGGTTGGACCCGGGTTATGGGGCAGTGTAAACAGGTGACCTGGGTCATCCAACCCAGGTCCCATTTACAGCATAGAAACAGCCAGCTCACCGGCTCTTGGAAATGATGTCACCTCCAAGCGCTGGCAGAAATGTTAACACTCCACCTGTGTGCCGTGTAAACGGCCCGACCCGGGAATAAGGTCAGAGCCAAAATGTGAACGGGTTCAGTCCCAGGTTGGAACCGTGTTCCAAATCCCAGGTCAGATCCGGGACTTTGGTGTAAAAGGATCATTAGGCTGAACTGTAGGCTGTATATTGAGATTTTTATTTTTTAAGTCTTCCATTCTCCCATTACAGTTATGGTTGTAGCCAGGAAGGATACCATTTCAATATTGAACCCATTTAACAAAGCACTCTCTCCAGTGAGAGCTTATATTAAGTCTGCATATAATCTCAAATATCTACAGATATTTCAACAATGATGAGTTTTTCCAAAATCTGTTTGCCACTCTCACTCTATTGGTCTCCACTGTTTTAAACCAGAGGACAACTATATTGTGAGGGTAGCCAGCCTGCATGTGTGTTTAGGTCCTTCAGAAGCTTCTGGCTTGTAAGCCCAGGCATGAGAAGTGGAGGGATATTTAGTGCTACACAGATTGATGACAGACCGTCTGGTACTATCTCCTTTATTTTTAATTGGTTTGATGAGTACCTGGAAGACCCCTGTGTGTTTTGAGGCTTTTATTTATATTATATGTTACCCAGGAACTTCCTACCCATGTTTAGGCTAGGAAATAGACACAAACACTGTTTCCCCAGTCTTGATAGCCAAAGGCTGAAGATTACAAATACAGCTATACTCTAACAATGGGCTATTACAATAAGCAGGTTCATCAGGGAGCACTTTGGAGTTCTGGATTAATCATTCATATCACACGTCCTCACTTCTGCCCCCAAAAGGCCCAAGTAGTTTGAATCCACTTCTGAAATCTGAAAGTATAGATAGTAATAGCCACTGGATATCAATTAATACATAAAATTATTTCTGCTGAGATTGATCCACATATGAATCAGTGACCTTCTGTTTGTTTTTGAGGGTCAAAAGGGATTTATGGTGCGTACACACGTAGCGATCTGTCAGCAATACGATATCGCTGACAGATTGTTATGCACTCTCCCTGGTATGCTGGATGATCGATACTGATCATCCAGCACACCACCAATTTACCGACGACTATAGTGATCAGTGATCGTCGATCGCGGGTTCCTATAGTAACTTGCTCAGAATTTAGCAAATTGACCGGCGTGCACGGCCGTTGGACTATATCGCTATTGTCTATATGTGGCCGTGCATCGCTGGTCGTAGGTACATTGGTAGGGACCATTTAAAAGAATGATTTGAAAGATAATGGTAACGATAACGATATCGTTCAAATCACCCTTTTAAATCGCTACGTGTGTATGCACCTATAGACTCACACTGCAAATTTCTAGTGGCTAAAATGAAACCCACACAGATGTTGCTTATACTACATTGTTTACAGGCTTGTATATATGTCTTATCAATGAGTATACCACCGCTCATAAAATAGCAGAGCAAAAACTAAATTAAACATATATTTATAAAAATAATCATACCTCATAGTGGTTTTAAGAGATATTATTTTATGAACCTTGGACCTTATTCAGGTTGGATCACACGACTACTTTCGCACGCAGCTGCTATCTGCAAAAATATGCTAATGAATGCAATCGCACAGCAACCGCAGCACTATACCAAGACGCTCATCACCGTATAAAGCCGCCCACTTCCCATGACATGCATCCACAAGTCAGCAAAAACATCGGAACCATTTGCACAGTTGTGGTTGACCTTACCCTACCTCACAAACTGCTAAACTTCCTGTCGCCATCTAGACCTCTGCCAGCGTATACAATTGCAGGTGCTTAATTATGCAGGCCCCTGTAACGGCATTCAAACACACAGGTACGCCTGCATTCCGCCGACCATGCCCCCTCTCCACCCCCAAACGATCACTTCATGTCAATCACTATGCGATTGGCCTGCATGCTCACTGTGATCGCTTCCTTACCGCAGCGGCCGGTTTGCGAACGAGAACTGCGATGCATACTTATGCACAGAGCACAAACATCGACCAGCTGTGTATGAACGAGGCAGTGCGATCCAACCTGAATAAGGCCCCTTGTCCACTTCAATCTTTTTTATGTTTTCCAGGGAAGATCATGATGAAGAAGAAAATACAAGAGAAAGGTAGTGCAATACCTGTATATATAGAATATCACTATCTTTATGAAATGCTACCTGTAATATTGTGACATTTCAAAATTGGAAGTTTATTAACAACTAAATGATTTGTCTGTCCTGATTATTAGATTATATACTTCTGATTAATATAAGAAAATAAGTAATAACTGAAGGAAGTTTGCACACAGGTTTAAAAGGCATATTTGATTTGCATTATGCGATGGGCATTGTTTTTATAAGATTAATATGATACAGATATTTTAACCTATTGGTGGGTGTATATATATATATATATATATATATATATATATATAATTGTGACACAGTTAGGTTAGGGGGTCCCTCTCCTGGGTAGAGGACTCCTTCCTTACACACACACACAGCAGCAGGGAAGCAGCACACCAGTCTGGATGCAAGTACAAGCTGGTCGGCGCCAGTCTTTATTGTACAATGACAGAAATATAAAGAAAACATAAATATAAATCCTAGCCCTGTCGGGGCACTAACTTCACAGGTAGTTCCCTCACTACCAGAACCTGGCAGGGCCTAATGCCCTCACCAGCAACAAAAGCACAGCACAACACTTACAGTTAGGTTTTTCCAGTGTCTCTGAGCAAACTCCCTGTCTGCTCTCCCAGGTGAGACAATCAGCCCTCAACACACTAGGCTTATATTGGCCACCCTCAGGTGGGAACCCAATCAAGCCTGTTACCAGGCTGCGAGAACCAAAACCTGGAGTGGCCGTGGGTGGAGCCCTCCCTCTCCTCTCACCCACAACCCCCAGGTCCCAAGCCAGCTTTTCAAAAAGCCGAGACTCAAGCCTGCTACACTGCAGACTTTCTCCTGGGGATTTTAAACACATAGGACAGGAATCTGGGATAAATGTCCCTGCCACAGACCACTTTACCAGTGATCCTATCACATTATATATATATTTATATACACCATGCTTGCAGACTTACAAATTCACCTCCCTGGGAGGAGCCTGGGGAGGAAAAGCAGGTGGGCGGAGTTAGGGGCAGGGCTCATTTATGTGATTCTCATAGAATCATGTCATTAGACCCCACCCCCAATACACGGACCCGCTGATCCCCGGTAATATTCTCCCCAGTCTGCCCTCGTCACTAGGCAGTGGGCAGAATGCGGAAGAAGTGCCTACTGACCGTTATGTTGGTCGATTTTATTGTTGGTTTTTGACAATTCTGATGAAAATGGACACCAAAACCGACCAAAAATAGACTACACATAGATTAACACTTCCTGCTGGTTTTCTATAGGGTAAAGCTTAGTGAGTGTTACTGCGATTTAGTCTTGTCATTTTCTGTGTAGTCTTGTCTGACTTTAAAGTTTGTGTTATTTTTTGTCTGGTATAATTCTTATTTTCAGTCTTGTGAGAGTTTATTTGTGTGTGCCTGAGGTGTGCTTGTGAGGAGTATAGTGTTCGGGGGGTTCAATTGGGAGCAAGGTTTTCTCCAGATACCTGCAGTATTCAATTAAAAAAAATGTGTGGTGTGAGAAAAAAAAAACTAAAATAAAAAATGACTTTCCTCTCCAGTGGTCTCCACGGCTCCCGGTCATCTCCCCTCCATGTTTGCAATGGGGAGGAGGCTGCAGGGAGTTGAAAGATCTGGTATGATTCTTCTGTGGTTAATCACCAGCCATAACTCATTTATGGTATGTCAGATCCCTTGTGATGCAGAGTATACTCTGGAGAGAAAATCAACACGCAACCACCAGCTTAGTGTTCTAAGATTCCTCTGAGTATAATTACGTGTCATACAATAATATAAAGCACAGTGTTCTCACATTGGAACATAGCAGGTGTTTCTCAGCATATTTCAATATAATCATCCATTGTTAGTATTCATTACATTATTATGTAGACACAAAGGAGTGAACGTTATGGTGGGTACACACTATACAGATAAATCTGTAGATGATGGTTGTTCGTACACACTGAACAACCATCATCTGTCTGCCTGCAGGTCCCGGTGGCCAGGGGGCATGTCGGGGGCGTGTCCTGCCCCCCTCCTTGCGGCTGCCGCTGTATGTGTATGGGCGGTCTGCTGACCGCCCGTACACACCTGCCGATGGAAGAATATGTCTGCAGACATGTCTGTCCATCAGCTGTGCAGCACAGCCAATGCGATATGTCAGTGAACGCTGATGTTCACCGACATATCGCGGGTACACACTGCCCGACGGGCAGCAGATACATTGGCCGATCAATTTGCCCTTCTGCTCCACGGGAGGTTTCTGTCCTCCCTGAGCTCGCCTCTATCAGTGTGTAACCAGTTTAAGGAAGTCAAGGGAGTGAGCATGGGAATAGACATACAATGTTATCTCCAATACATTCCAATCTTCCCTAAACTAGGAAGGTCACCAAAAACTGACTACAGCTGAATTCAGATTTAACACTTATGAATAACTCTTCTTAAAAACACACCATCCTGTTACAGAATGGAGTCTAGGAGTCTCATACAGACCCTGTCGCAAGCGCTCGCAACCGGGTCGATTGTTAGCTCTGCGCATGCACAGCGGCCGCACTGCGCGTGCGCAAGCCCCGGAGTGAGAGAGAAACTCTCTCGCTCCGGAGCTCACTACCGAAGGTGCAGCTGTCGATGTTCATCGACAGCTCGCCCCGTTTGGTAGGCGGGCCGGGGGGGGGGGGTGGCTGAACAAACGGAGGCGTTCCTTTCGGTAACACACAGCTTAGCTTGCGACCAGGTGGCCGCACTTCAAGATGCAAGCGGCCGCCCTCATTCAGAGCGACCGCTTGCATCTAACGACCGGGTCTGAATGAGTATATGTGGATAGCTTAATATCAGATTTCTCAGGGTTGAGGGGGCTGCTGGGACGCCAGGGGGCTGCTGGGAGAGAAGGTGGCTGCTGGAAGATGTAGTTCTCCCTGCTGTCTGCTAATTACGTAATTAGTCATTAGGAGGGGTGCCGCCAGGGTCCCAGAACATTTTCCAACCATTTTTCCTAAAAATATGGATTTTAGTAAAAATTATGACCACACAGTACAAATCTCCCACTACACATTATGCCCCACAGTACAAAAGTACAAAGCCCATACCTCCTTACACATTATGCCACACAGTGCAAAAGTACAAAGCCCACACCCCCTTACACATGTAGTTGTGCCCACACCCCTTTATAGCACCCCCTGTAGTTGTGCCCATATGCAGTGCCCCTGTTGTTGTGCTCATATGCAGTGCCCCTGTAGTTGTTCCCATATACTTAGCCCCTGCCATTGTGCCCATATGCAGTGCCCCTGTCTTTGTTCCAATATGCAGTGCCCCTGTAGTTGTTCCCATATGCAGTGCTCCTGTCGTTGTGCCCATATGCAGTGCCCCTGTAGTTGTTCCCATATGCAGTGCCCCCTGTAGTTGAGTCCATGTGCAGTGCCCCCTGTAGTTGTGGCCAATTATGCAGTGCCCCCTATATTTGTGCCCCTTTAAGTAGTGCCCCTTATGCAGCGCCTCCCCAGTGCTTACCTGACCCCAGTACTTACCTGACAATGCTGGGCATCGCTGACTCCACGCGATCATCATCTAACTTGATGACCCAGCAGGTGCGGCCGCGCAGGCTCCACACAATGCAGGTGATGTCATGATGTCACCCGCATACTGTATCACTGGGAACGCCACTGCATCACTGGGAATGCCAGATACCAGATCAAACGTGGTAAAAAAAAACATTAAGAAGCATTGGCCGATATTGTCTACAGACTTGAAAACTGTGTGTGAAGCCCCAGCGTTAATGGCTTACAGAAGAAGACCAAACCTCAAACAGATGTTATTAAGACCTATGGCGAGACCGACACCTGATAATTCACAAATGTGGTTACAAATGTAACAGGGTGCATCACTTGTGGAGCTATGCAGACGGGCTCCCATTTTCTGCACCCTTTGACAGGTCGTAAATTGTGGATCAAGGACCTGATTCAGACCCGCTCGCGAACGCTATGCGCTTGCAAGCGGGTCGATGGCGGCCCAGTGCGCATGCGCACGATGGAGCCAGCTCCATTGTGCGCATGCGTGAGACCCGGATAGCGACGGGCAAACCGTCGTTCTGGGTCTCGTACCAAAGGGGGCGTGCTGTCGATGTTGAGTGACAGCACACCCCTTTTGGTGGGCGGGCCGGGGGTGTGGCTGCCCAGACGGAGGCGTTCCCATGGGAACGCCTACCATCTGGGGCCGGCCCCACTGACATCACAAGTGATGTCAGTGGGAGTGTTTTCGGCTCTGTTAGAGCCGAAAGCACTCTAGGGCTTGCGTCAACGAGGGTCTCGTCGCAAGCCCAATGGTCGCGATGGTCTTGACCATCGCGACCATCTTCCTGGCCACTCACTATAGCTGTGGGTGGTCACCCACAGCTATGCGAGCGGCCAGGAGGCCGCTCTAAAAAAACAGAAGGCCGGTCCTGATTCAGAGTGAGCGCTCTGTCAGAGCATCCAGCTCTGAATCAGGCCCCAAATACAAACTGTTATGTACAATGGATCATGTAATATATCTACTCACCTGCCCGTGTGGCCTAGGCTATGTGGGAATGGCCACTAGAAGCTTCCAAGAAAGGATGGCAAACCACAGGCTGTCGATTCACCAAGCCCTTAACACGGGTATGTCAGACAAGCCTGTGGCTATGCATTTATTTAAATTTTATCATCAGGTTGCTACATTAAAATGTCAACTCATTGATTGGGTGCCTCCCCCGATTCGTGGTAGGGACAGGGCATTACAGCTGCGAAGACTGGAGAGCTGGAACTATGACCCCTAGAGGTCTTAATTAATCTAATCCTATGAACATATTCCTAAAATAAATGACACTGGTATATGGATATTGTTTATTATATAGGATGGGTCATCATGTTAAACTAATTATTTACTACTGTAACTATGTGTTTAATGATTGTGTTGTTTTGTATATGTTTATTTTGCCCTCATTTATGCCCTTGTTTACTACAGATCCAACTATATCTGGATCTGAAGAAGTACTATAGTCGTGACCTATAAAGATATTGTCATAATGCCCTATAATAATTGACACAAGAGATGTACGTCTTCTGATAAACTAGATGGTTTTTATGTGCAGTATGATGGACAAATTCTATGTGTCCATGTATGTGAATTATGCTAACGATGGGCGAAAATATGAAACATGTTGTGATAGATATTGGTACATGGCTAATAGACCTGAACATGAAGTTGTGCTCTTTGACATGTGTACGAAGTGTTGTCTAGATCCATATACTATTGAGTTTAGTAGAAGTGCTTGTAATAGTGTGTCTAATATGTTGCTGTTAGTAAAACAATGTATCCTAGGACCAGAATGTTTTGACAGACAATAACAGTCAACACGTAAAGACAGACACTGATGTTTATAGCCCTTTTGTGAATATTTAAGTGGTCTGGACTTGAAAAAGTCGATAGTGACGAAACGCATTGGTGACCATTAGCCTATTGGAACCCACCCCCCCCCCGATGTCATCTCCAGGCGGACGCGATTTCCATCCACGAGCGGCACTCAGACGGAGAGCGCTCAAACATTCTGGCGGCTACTGAAGCGGGACTTCCAGGCGCACTGACCATGAGTCGAGTGACAGCTAGACGGGGCAATCGCACAACCCCCGGACTCGGCTTACATCTGGTACACAAGTGGAGCACGGAGAACGTCGCCACTAGGGAAAGTTAGGGTAAGCGCCGGCATTTCCCTCTATTTTGCCTATTACTCTGCCAAACTCGGATTGCAGGTTTTGGGGTTACAGTCCAGATAAGTTAAATATTCACAAAAGGCCTATAAACATCAGTGTCTGTCTTTATGTGTTGATGTTATTGTCTGTCAAAACATTCTGGTCCTAGGATACATTGTTTTACTAACAGCAACATATTAGACTCACTATTACAAGTGCTTCTACTAAACTCAATAGTTTACACGTATAGTCAGTTTTACTGAGTGTATTTACAGAAAGCTTCTGAAACACTTTTGGGAGCGCAAGATATCTGTTGAATAGATCCATATACTACTGGAGAGTATTCGGCCCTCCCCTGACAACGGGATGCGTTGATAATAGCCATGCCCCGCCCCGATGACATGGATGTAACCATGGTAACCCGGGCTGACGTTAGACTGATACTAGCGCAGTACTATGGGAGATCCCCCGTCCCTTTGTTACATGACACAGTCATTGTTGCCATGCCCTTTGGTGATGGTGCGGTGGGGAGTGTTTGGCTCCCGGCTCGCACCGATTGGCTACGACACAATGAGGTCTATTTACTAAGCCTTGGATGGAGATAAAATGAATGGAGATACTGTAAGGTACCAGCCAATCAGCTCCTTACTGTCATTTTTCAAACACAGCCTGTGACATGGCAGTTAGGAGCTGAATGGCTGGTACTCTATGAAGTGAAGGTATTCCAGCCAAATAAAGCAAAAATTGTTAATCAAACACCTAGGGGAAAGGGGGTGTCAATTAGGCATGGAGTTTACCATGCAGGGAAAAGCTATGGGTTTCACTCAGCATTTTCCCTGTGCGGTAAACCTAGAGATAATATGCTCTAACCCATTGATTCCAAGCAAAGTGCTTTAATCAATTGGTTTCTCTGCACGTAAAATGCAGAAGTCTGCATTGTAACATACATTTTTCCTCGCAAATCCTGAGACTACAAGGAAAAAAATCTACGCTCTGGGTCTTAGCACGTGGGGTTCACACAGCTATTTGAAACGGCAGCATGTTAAATTAGCTGTGGGGTAAACCCTGCAGCTAATTGAATATCCCCCCATAGGGGTATATTCAGTTACCTGCAAGCGTTGTGCAGGAAAAATTAACGCGTCTATCATAACCAAATGGCTGATTTGTGCAAATCCAAAAAAAAATGTGCAAATTTGTGCTGATTTGTGCAAAAAGTAAAAAAAAAATGATAAAAAAGCTAACTTTTCTGATAAAATATAAATGAATAAAATGTAAAAATTGGAAAAAAAATGATTTTGGGGTAATTTGATGCCACTTCAAAAAAATGTTTGTAAAAACTTAGATTTTTTTTTCTGTTTAAATAACTATTTAAATTAGGGGAGCATAAAAGATGAAAAGGTTAGGGGTAATCTGAGGCCACTTTTTTCCTCCCCAATAATGACATGTAATTATTGGCCCAAGTAAGCTAATTGAAAACCTCCAATTTACTAATTAGTCATTAGAGGGGGAGGAATGTCCCAGAGGTTCTGAACCAAGGGCCTGATTCAGAGCCGGACGCTATTTGCGCTCGCTCGTTCAGAAAAAGGGGACGGCTATTTAAATTGAGCGCTCGCTCTTTGTATGAGCGCCCGCATCCTACGTCATCTCCGCTATTTATTTGATTAATCGAGTACATCGAAAGGCATCTGAACTGCTCGCAGTGCTTGTGGTAGGTTTATCCTACCGCAATCATGCGAACAGTTCAGGCTAAGAAACAACCAAGTGACGTGGCCGATGACGCTGCTTTGTTAATTATGCACACCCTTAAAACGCCCGTTTTGACCGTTTGGCACGCCTGCGTTCGGATCTCCACTAACCGTTTTCAAGCACCTTCCCCTGTTACCACCCACAAACGCCTAATCCTGTCACTCAAATTAGCAGGCACTCGCTATTTTGCGAGCACTCGATTTACGACCGCACTGACTGGTTGGCGCATGCGCATTACAACCCATACGCATGCGCAGATGTGCGAACATCGCTCGGAGCGAACGAGCAGCCGCTTACGAGCAGCTCTGAATCAGGCCCCAAGTCCCGACAATTTACCTTAAAATGGTGATGTCTCCTAATTTAGCAACCGCTGCGAAAAAAAAAACCTGTTCATTCCTATTGAAATGACCGCAGCTGCATTTCTAGCAGCCGACTGAATATGAAAAACCTTGTGTTGTGTGAAAATCTTGCCCCACTGCAAAAATTTAAATATCGCTTGCAATTGTCCATTAGTTCTCCTTGGATTTGACCAAAATATTAGCAACAATGTGTATCAGCTATGTATTATGACATTTGCAGAACACCCCTTGTCCAGTAACTATCTCCTGTCACTACAAAAAAAAATGGAGACAATGCGTAATTGATAGAAAATGGATGGAAAATTGATTTAAGACATAAAAACATTTTCAATGAAAGATTCCATAGAGCTATATCTAGTCTTGAGGTGCTGGCAGGGAATATCTGCGCAGCAATTGAGGTAGAGTACACAAAATCTTGGTTAAACTGATAATTATTCCTACAGTGCCTTCAGATATACACAATGGGCCTGATTCAGAGCCGTTCGCTATTTGCGGTCGTTCGTTCAAAAACAAGGGGTGGCTATTCAAATGATCCGTTCGCAAATTGCAGTCTGTTCACACCTCTAAGCCTGAACGAGCGAGCAAAACATACGCTCGGTTATTTGTTAAAAACGCCCCCTGGCCGCTCGCACCATACGTCATGTCCGCTATTTATTAGATTAATCGAGTACATCGACCAGCGTATGAACTGCTCGCTATTCTTGTGGTTGGTTTTTGCTACCACAATCTTGCGAGCAGTTCTGGCTATAAAATAACCCAGTGACGTGGTCAATGACGCTGCTGTATTAATTATGCACACCCATAAAACGCCCGTTTTGACCTTTAAGCACGCCTGCATTCGGATCTCCACTCCCCATTTTCAAGCACCTTCCCCTGTTACCACCCATATACGCCTCATTCTGTCACTCAAAATAGCAGGCATTCGCTATATTGCGAGCACATGAATTTCGGCCGCACTGACTGGTTCGCGCATGCGTATAACGATCCGTACGCATGCGCAGATGTGCGAACATCGCTCGGAACGAGCGTACTGCCGCTAGCGAGTGGCTCTGAATGAGGGCCAATGTTTCCCATTGTATTAAGAGCTGTCCCTGTTTTTGCCACCTTTTATCTTACTGCTATACGGTGATCAGAGATCTTTTAGTGGAAGTTACAGACTGTCATTGCTACATGGGTAATTGGCAGCAGCTTATTTGAACATTAAAGCTGCATACACACACACAACGATTTTGTTACCAACGATTTTATGAACGATTGTCAGATTTTTTAAAGTGTAAAGAACGATTTTTTTGAACTACAAACGATTTTTGCATATTCCCTTAATGAAAATCGTTGAGTTGATAAGTCTGACTGAACTACAAACGTGAACACGCATGAACGATAATCGTTCATCGTTTGACTCAGAAAGTGAACGATTTTTTCAAACGATTATCGTTAAACTATATCGTTTAACTATAATCATTCAAAAAATCGTTGTGTGTGTATGCAGCTTAAGGAATAGTTATCTATCTCTATATATGAAAACTGTGATACGCATGCAATCTTATCTGAGAATGCATTATGTTTTACGTATCCATTATAATTCATCTCTCTTGTTATTTACATTCTGTAGAGTTAACATTAACATCTATGAAAATGAAGCACTTGATGAAGAAGAAGTGGATTATAACAAAGAAGGAAAGATAGAGAACAAGAAGGCTATGGGGAAGTGGATAGAAAAAGAAAATGAGGAACAGAAAGTCACCGCCATGTGATAAGATCTATAACTCTAGGACTGTTCCTACACTAGGACGTCTATACAGGCCTAGCAGAAATATGCAGAGATACACTAATTCCTCGTGCATAAAGTTTTAGTGCAGCTTTACTTCTATCTTTTACAATCTTTATACTAAAGGTGATCAAAGACTTTGTATGCTAAATAATAAATCATACACAGTTGATTTACACTGTATGTGAGTTTTAGAAAATTATTTGTTACGTTATGAAACAGAAGTGCTGTATTTAAGACCTTGCGTATGAAAGTCCTTACTGTATCATACGGAGATGGCAATGGCATGATAATCATGAAGGAAAGCCACATGTCTTTGATCAGTATTACTGTCAATTGGCCAGAACAACACTAGAATGTAGAACAACACTGCAATTGGCAGGAATGGCAGTCTGTAATGTAGTAAAGACTGTAATACCACTTTTCCACCAAAAACCTGGGTCCAACTTGGGTTTTTGGACATGGTTCCAACTCAGGTCAGACCCCATTTACACTGCACCTTCAATCTGGGTTACTCCCAGGTCAGCCCTGTTCACAATGAACCCAGGTCTCCCCTGCTAAACCTGTGAGGCCATAAAAAGTGGGAGGTGACTGCTCCACAACCACCAATCAGCTCATTTTAGGCATGACCCAGGTTGGGTAACACAGGTCATGCCGTTTACACTGCACCATTACCTGGGTCCATCCTGGGTCCAACCCTGGTAGCTACCCGGGTTGGATTCCCGGGTCACTTGACCCAGGTTATCTTTCAGGGACCCTTTTACACTGAGCTGTGACCCGGGTAGACTCGGCAATAATCCGGGTTTTTGCAGCAGTGTCAAAGGGGTACAAATAAAACAGTATAACCAGCAAAATTCGAATGAACAGAAAAATATACATAGATACAAAATGGCACAACTGGCACTCATGCAGCCAGGCCCAGCGACAGGGTTGGACAAAGGGGACACCCAATCTGGGCCCCGAAGATCAGGAACAGAAAAAACAGTTGTAGGCAGGAATCTTTTTTCCCTGTTACAGTAGCTATCCAGCCGAAACCCCGCCCACTGACACCCTTCCCCCCTCCCAAGTCAAACACTGGGCATATAAAGGTACACTGTAACATGCAGGGGCGGTGCTCCTCCTCCTGGGCCTGCATCCCCTTGTCTTCACAAAGGTTTAGCACCGACACTAATCAGTTCTCACACCGCCTGCTTCCTGTTCCTCTCCTCTCCCAGCATTTCTATCTCTGTAATAATTGTGTGTGCTTGAGCGATGTGTACCCAGCCGATATGTCGGCCCAATGGACCGACATATTGAACCATGGGTACACATCAGAACGTGGTAATGAATGGGGTGGATTGCGATATAGTCTGGTTGGTCGTGCAAGACAGCCAACTGGATGATGTCACAAGCGACCGTGGGAGCACGCATATTGGCCGTACATACTGAGCAATGTGGCTGATATGTCGTTCCGATTCGGCTGGAAATTACATATTGTGCCAACATCGTCTCAGTGTGTACCCAGCTTTAGAGGGCAGTTCCACTAAAAACCGACTTTACTGATTATAACTGAAATCACACTCTGAAACACACTGTTGCTGCCTTTTCACAGATTATTTGAACCTTAAAAATTGTAGAACAGAGAGAAGATACAGGCACTTTAAGCTAGAATATCACTGTGTTTCTGATATGCAAAATATGGAAATAGAATATATAGGTATGTGTTTGTTTTGTTTTCTCGACATTGATCATGAGCCATTCGAAGGCCTCGCTCTAAACCTAACCCTCCCCCTAGTGCCTTACCGTAACCATTCTCCCCACAGCCTAACCTGCCACCTAGTGCCTTCCACTAATCATTCCTCCCACAGCACTACTTTACCCAAGTGACTTACCCGTGACCATTCCTCCCACATCCTAACCTTCCCTTTAGTGCCTAGCACTAATCATTCCTCCAAGAGCCTAACCTTCCTCCTAGTGCCTTACCCTAACCATTCCTCCCAAAGCGCAACCCTTTCCCTAGTGCCTTACCCTAACCATTCCTCCCACAGAATAAAATTACACCTAGTGCCTCATCCTAAGCATTCTTTCAACAGCATAACCCTCCCCCTAGTGCCTTACCCTAACCATTCTTCCACAGCATAACCCTCCCCCTAGTGCTTTACCCTAACTATTCCTCCCACAACATAACCTTACCCATAAACATTCCTCCCACATCCTATCCTTCCCTTTAGTGCCTAGCTCTAATCATTCCTCCCAGAGCTTAACTCCCCTAGTACCTTACCCTAACCATTCCTCCCACAGCATAACATTACTCCTAGTGCCTAGCCCAAACCATTGCTTCCACTTTCTAACCATCCCCATTTCTCCCACAGCATAACCCTCCCCCTTGTACCTTACCCAAACCACTCCTCCAACAGCATTAATTAACTCCTAGTGCCTTACCCTAACCATTCCTCCCACAGTATAACCTAACACCTGGTGCCTTACCCTAACCATTCCTCGCACAGTATAACCCTACCCCTAGTGCCTAGTCCTAACCATTCCTCCCACAACCTAACCCTCCCCCTCGTGCCTTACCCTAACCATTCCTCCCACAGCCTAACCCTCCCCCTTGTGCCTTACCCTAACCATTCCTCCCAAAGCATAACCTAACCACTAGTGACTTACCCTAACCATTTTTCCCACAGCAAAAACCCTCCCATAAATGGCTTTTCCTAACCATTCCTCCCACAGCCTAACCTCCACCCTAGCACTCTAACCATTCCTCCTACAGCATTACCTTACCCTTTGTGCCTAGCCCTAACCATTCCACCTCATGCCTTACCCTAAGCATTCTGCCCACAGCATAACCTTGCCTCCTACTGCCTAGCACTAACCATTCGTCCCACACCCTAACCCTCCCCCTAGTTCCTTACTCTAATAATTCCTCCCACAGCCTAACCTTCCCCTTAGTGCCTAGCTCTAATCATTCCTCCCACAGCCTAACCTCCCCCTCGTGCCTTTCCCTAACCATTCCTCCACAGCATAACCTTACCCATAGTGCCTTACCCTAACCATTCCTCCCACAGTATAACCTTCCCCCTAATGCCTAGCCCTAACCATTCCTCCCATAGCCTAACCCTCCCCCTTGTGCCTTGCCCTAACCATTCCTCCCACAGCATAACCTAACACCTAATGACTTACCCTAACCATTCCTCCCACAGTATAACCTTCCCCCTAATGCCTAGCCCTAACCATTCCTCCCATAGCATAACCTTACCCCTAACCCTCCCCCTTGTGCCTTACCCTAACTATTCCTCCCAAAGCATATCCTAACCCCTAGACCTTACTCTAACCATTATTCCCACAGCAAAAATCCTCCCCCTAGTGCCTTACCCTAACAATTCCTCCCACAGCCTAACCTTCCCCCAGCACTCTAACCATTCCTCCCACAGCATTAGCTTACCCCTTGTGCCTAGCCCTAACCATTTCTCCCACAGCAAAACCTTCCCCCTAATGCCTTACCCTAAGCATTCTTCCCACAGCAAAAATCCTCCCCCTAGTGCCTAGCCCTAACCATTCCTACCACAGCCTAACCTTCCCCCTAGTGCCTTACCCTAAGCATTCTTCCCACAGTCTAACCTTCCCCTTAGTGCCTAGCTCTAATCATTCCTCCCACAGCCTAACTTTCCCCTAGTGCCTTACTCTAACCATTCCTCCTACAGCATAACCTTACCCCTAGTGACTTACCCTAAGCATTCTTCCCGCAGCCTAACTCTCCCCTAGTGCCTTACCAGTAACCATTCCTCCCACAGCCTAACCTTACGTTTAATGCCTAGCTCTAATCATTCCTCCCACAGCCTAACCTTCCCCCAGTACCTCACCCTAGCCTTTCCTCCCACAGCATATCCTTACCCCTAACTATTTCTCAAATAGCCTAACCCTCCCCTAGTGCCCTACCCTAACCATTCCTCCCACAGCATAACCTTACCCCTAGTGTCTTACCATAAGCATTCTTCCCACAGCATAAGATTCCTCCTAGTGCCTTACCCTAAACATTCTTCCCACAGCATAACTTTACCCCTAGTGCCTTACCCGTAACCATTCCTCCCACAGCCTAACTCTCCCCCTAGTACCTTACCTTAACCATTGATCCCACAGCCTAACTCTCCCCCAGTGCCTTACCTTATCCATTCCTCCCACAGCCTAACTCTCCCCCAGTGCCTTACCTTAACCATTCCTCCCACAGCCTAACTCTCCCCCAGTGCCTTACCTTAACCATTCCTCCAACAACCTAACTCTCCTTCTATTGCCTAGCCCTATTCCTCCAATCCCACACCATAATGCTAATGTCTGCATTGTGCATAAATTTGACATTTTAGTTGTTGACATTGTGTACAACATTCTGAAGCTGTTGGTATATTCCATATAGACATTTAAATAAAAAATCTGGCCTAGGAGTAGTTGGAATCATGGTGGGGGGACCCCTTCCAGGGTTGGACAGGCCAACAAGGGTACAAGGGAAATCCCTGGTGGGCCCCACCATTTGCTCTAATGTCAGGTTTAAGACTATGCACTTGAATTATACATTGTTACTCTATTAGAGGATTAGTTACATGGTCTCTAATATCTGTCTAAGCCTCTGTGGGGGCTGACCACACCCCAAAATCTGGGCCCCTACCACTGCATTCCCCTGGTGGGCCCTTTATACTTCAGTCAACACTGCTCCCTTCTATGGGTTCACCATAGTGTCTAGCGCTGGCTAACCTAAAATCAGGTGAAACAGTTCTAGGCTGCAAGCACTAGTGCTGGTTACAGTTGAGGAGGGATCCCCACTTTTTTAAAAATGATTTATTAAATGCCAGTAATATATGTAGATGGCGAAACTAGTGAATAGTGGGCTCAGGCGCAAGTATACCTCCCCCTTCTCCCCGTACACACGTCCCTCATTTCCAGATAATACCGTTTCTAGTTTTATTATAACCCCCGGTGCAAGTTACAGCTGTAAGTAAAGACACCTATCTCTTTCTGTATTGTTGTATTTTCTGTATTTTTGTCGCCAGCTTCCTGTCACCCAACTTATTTCTCCGAGGTACGTAACACCAGTCTATCATCACCCAATTCTCTGAAATATTATTTGCTTTTTTATTCCTGCTGCCACCATTTAAGCTGTCTTTATACCAGTATGCTCTTACCTGAAGAGTTGACCAGCACACTCCAGTACTCTATCTAGCAGCAGACTGATACAGGTGGATAGTGAAGTAAATTTGCAACATCCTGGAGTGAGTTGCTGTCCTCAGCACTAGCCTACTCTCTGTCTCAATCCGAATAGTAATAAGCTGCTTCTCTCTTTCAGATCAGTGATCCTATCTCTTTCAGCTTTCGCCTCAATCTCACAGGATCAATGATGCGCATGGGAATGAGGCTCTGAGTAGGATCTGTTTGGTTCAATCATCTCATGTGTCTCTGATCACTGTAGAGAGCTGACTCTGCCTGGGTCCTAACTCCTGCGTTGTTCAGTACTGGGGGCCGGAATGTACTACGCATAACATTATGAATGTGGTACTGTCAGGATGCAGCCTGGGATCGGCCGCTACTCACCTCCGCACCGACGTCCTTGGCTTAGGTGTTCAGTCGCTGCGGGTGGAGGTGAGTGGTGACTGAGTATTCTCCCTGGGGTCTACTAGGGATTCCGTGTGTGCATCCTGGGTCCCGTGATAGCGGGCATGGGCGCAGCCATGTTGGTCTATATCACCTGACTAGTACCTCCCAATGGTAGTTCTGCGGTCAATCAGCTGATTCTCTGATCCATTGACCAGCTAGCTAAGAGTAGTTTTCTCACTCCAGGAGCAGGAAGTTTGCTGTTCAACTTCACTTTCCTTGTGACTAAGATGCCAGTATTTGTTCCAGGTTCTAGGTTACTTTTCAGCGTATCCCACAGCTAGTCTGCATCTGGCTCTTTTATACCATTGGAGCTAGCTCGCGTCTCGGTCTTCTGTGCCTTCCTGAGCATATCCATGTCTGGATTCCATGACCTATTTTTGTTTTACTTCAAGTCTTGCCTCAGTTTATCCTCCTGTGTTTAGCTCTGCCTCATTTTCCTAGTTTCCGGAGACTCCTCCTGCACTACTCCCTAGCACTAGTTTCAGTAGCTTTCCCTGTGCCCATGTTCCCTGTAGTTTTATTATTCTGTGACTGGATCTACAGTACATCAAGTTACTAACCTGCATTATATGTAGCAGCTCTCTCACTGAATTCCAACATGCAGTACAGCTCTCAATGCTATTCCCGAAGTTAAATGTTTCAGTTGCTAAACTGACACAACTGTGTCAAGTTCCTTCCTGATTGCTGGATTGCAGTTCAGCTCTGTTCCTGTACTTGTCTCAGCTGTTAAGCTAATTACCAAAGTCCAAGTCTTACCTCTCCTGCTAAAGTTCCCTTGCACAGCTATTTGTATCCTGAACCAATTTACAGTGTTAAGGTGCATACATACGTAACGATTTTTTAACGATTTGTCGATAATGACATCGTTAACGTTAAATCGTTCAAAAAAATCTTCAGTTTATGAGTTATAACGATGAACGATAACCACAAATGCGCACTCCCGTTTGTAGTTATTGTTCATCGTCCATTTCAGACTGTCCAACATGACGATTTTCATTAAGGGAAGGTACATTATTCGTTCATTGTTCAAAATATCGTTCATTACACTTCAAAATATCGTTCACTTTTTCAAGGGAAAATCTGAAAGAAAATTGTTGTTTGCAAAATCGTTACGTGTGTATGCACCTTAACAACTTCATTCACCAGCGGCTGTGTTCCCTGCAGTCATTATCCATGATTGTTTCTACAGTGCACCAAGTACACTACCCTGCGTCCAGGTTTTCCAAGTTACCCAAAGCATCCAGTACCTGAGCTTCCATTATACATCATCACTCCCAACTAGTCTGTGCCACTCCTCTGGTGTCACTTCTTGGTGTACCCAGCAACGACTCACAGTCCATATCAGTGCATCATTCCATTCTTTATTGCAGTGACATTTCCTAGTCTCCTCGTCACTTCGAGGTACCTAACCAGAGGGCCACAACCTGCTCACTTGGTGCCACGAA
This sequence comes from Taudactylus pleione, assembly GCA_031769625.1. NCBI lineage: Eukaryota > Metazoa > Chordata > Amphibia > Anura > Myobatrachidae > Taudactylus > Taudactylus pleione. The sequence continues at coordinate 3,585,976 of JAUIMM010000528.1, read as the reverse complement.
ACCCATATCCCAATTGGATGGGTCACTGGTGAAGACCACTGAGTGGGTTAGACTCCGCGCCTCTGGTTAGGTCTAGCCAATACCTGGGACTGACCTTTTTCGAGGACACTAGCACTGTCAGTCCCCTTGCTGCCTCCTACTATGATAGTGTTTTGTATCCTAACCCCTGGCTCTCTGTCCTCCTCAGAGGAATTCCCAGTTGCGGATCATGATATCCTGCCACTTATTGTGTACATACCGACATTGATATAGTAACTCTGTGGTATGTAGCTAAAATTGCAATTAAAATTACAAAGGACAGCTCTTCCGAAAAGAGCTGTTCTTTACGAAGACAGGACATTCGGGTGTATGACCCAGAAGTCCCTCTGCTCATGTGTCGTATGACGTGTGTGGCGCAGGGGATGCTGGGAGGGATCCAATTGGATCCTTCATGGTGAGGAATGCTAAGAATAGCCCATAGGCTTCTATTTGGCAACGCCATCTATATGAGGCTTTGCCCACCAGGGCCAAACTCCGTAAATTAACACTACCTTATTAATAGGATGTATGTAGTATCATCATGGTCATCCATGACAGTCCACAATTACTGTTTGACAGACAAAACATATTGGAAGTGCTTTTTACTTCACACAGATGCAATATTCACGATACCAAATAACTTTGCATGCATTCAAACATGAGTTCCAGTGCACAGGAACGGAGCTCTAACATACCATATTATATAGGGAATGCAGCCAAAACTCAGAAAATGGCAGTTTTTACAGAGTTTTGGCCACTTTTTCCCTTTAGCACATCAGCCCTAGGAATGGTAACTGTGTTTTTTTTTTGTAGCACACTCTTGACTCGGACATGTAGTCAGAGGTAGTGGCAAGAATCCACCCCTGTAGTGGAGGGGTCCCAGGAATCTGTTCCATACCCACAGTGAATTATAGCTTGAGCCATGATTTCTAAGTCCCCAGGTGCCCAGATGGTGCATCTGCTGCACCACCAGTAGTTCCACCCATGCATTGACAGATATTTGCATATGTCTCCCTACAAAGGTGACATTTCATCAAGAAATTATCCGTAGGGTAGGGTGTGGCCTGAATGTCAATGGAGGCAGTTGAGATCTCCTTGAGCTCTGGCCCTCTATAGCTCCAGTGAGCCCTGGTAGCCTTTATCGCAGCCAGAAGAGCTCGGTAATTGCTCTCCCCCACACCCATGTGCCTTACATCACGGGAAAGGTCCATGGAATCGGGATGCACTGCGCACGCCCGCGGATTGCACCCTACCTGCCTCCCCTTGAGCCGGGGACTGGAGTTTGGAGACCAGCAGCAACGGACCTCTGGCAGTGCCTGATCGGCGAACCCTTGTCTACAGGTTCCCCGATGGAGCGCTACCTGCTCTCCGCCGCTGACCACAGGACACCTCTCTGGACCATCAACCCCCTGCCTCCTTGCTGCTGTGTTGGGTCCTGTGCTGCGGCTTCAGACGGACTCTTCGGCCTCCAGTGGCCATATTGGATTTTTCCCTCTGTTCCTAGCAAATCCCAGCCGGGTTGTCAGCTTTAGAGCGCTGATTGCTGTCAGAAGTGCCTCTTCATTGTGAGATACCTTGGAGAGTGATAGAGGGGTGGTGAGTCCCTGCAGGGAGACTGTATAATTATTTTTTTATATATATAATCCTGTTTTGCCTGGCCCTCTGCCCCCTTTGCCTTGGCACTGGAGTTGTGGTCTTGAGACCTGTTGGCCCTTTCTCAGTACCTGGAACCCTGCATAACTAACAGTACATGCCCTTTTTCACATGCCCCACAGGGTTAATATCTCTCATTATTTTGTCTGCTTTCCCCCTGTTTTTACTCTGGTACTGGTATTTGCTATTTCTTGTATACCGGCCCCCTCTTTTGGTACTTAGTGATTACTACATTAAACTCTGAAAGTGGCACTTGCTATTATATATTCATTATTATTATTATTATTATTATTATTATTATTATTTTTGTCTCTAATGATCCCCCTGAAGCGCACAAGCTAAAGATGTATACTTAATATTACCACTCAACCTGCCTGGATCAATATTGTAGAGCCCTGTCTTTTATTTCTCATATGGTACTTTTTTGTTTTTTATTTTTATTTCTATTGCTGCTTCACTATGTTGCAGAGATGTAAAAAATCTCCACCATAAACTTCACATTTTTTCGGATCTAAATCTAAGGGCTCTCAGAATTCTTCGCTGCTTCCAGAATCCCCATCCTCTCCATGGTCATCTGACGCAGGTATTGATCCCCTGATTCAAGCAGATATGACGGGTTTGTTGGAGGGAGTCCAATCTGCATTCAAACACAAACTATCTAAAGCCATAACAGAGTTTAAATTGGAACTAACGTCTCTCGGCAACAGAATAGATGCTCTGGAGTCCAAATCGGACGACTTATGCCGTTCCCAAAAAAGCCTTGATAAAGAACTCTCTAGACTTCATGACGAGATCGAGACATTCAAAGAAAGACAAGAAGACCAAGAGAAGCATTCTCGCCGTAATAACTTACGTATCCGTAACATAGCAGAATCAGTCCTTGGCTCTTCTTTAGCATCATTTCTAAAATACTTTTTTCAATACATGGTGCCAACCCTCACAGATGAAGATTGCTTATGTGACAGAGCCCACAGGGCGCTTCGTTCAAAGCCCTCTCCTACAGACCACCAACCACCTAGGGACATCATTGTCCGTTTTCATTATTTCCGTTCAAAGGAACGGATAAAGTCAGCTACCCAAGACTCTCCAGTGATTCCCTTCCAAGATATGCAGCTGCAAGTTTTTCAGGACCTGGCCCCCTCCACTATTCAAAAACAGCGAGACCTTCAACCGGTTACTAAGATTCTGCAACAGCATCAAATCCGTTGTTGCTGGGGATTCCCCTTTATGCTCCAGGTTTCAGCAAATAACTCCATGTATAATGTTAAGACCCTTATTCAAGGTCAAGAATTATTAGCAAAGATTAATCTCCTCCCGATGCCAACCTCTGTTCTGGTAACTATTACACTTTCTCCCAAACCACAACTCTCTCATCCTCCGTTACCAGAGTGGATGAGGGTATCCCGTCACCATTGTGAGAACTCTGACCCCACTTGAACTGTGAGGTTACTCTATGGTTGTTAAATTTCTTTATGATAGGGTGTAATTCCCCGGGATGCAATCGGGAAAGCCGGCTGACGTAAGCCCGACAGCCGGCTTCCCGACTGCTTTATCCGGGCGAAGGTTAAATGACAGGCGTCTAAATCTAGATGCCTGTCATTTTTCAGACGCCGGGAGACCGGCGCCCGGCATCCCGATCTAAGGGATGCCAGGCGCCACGAGCAGACAGCCGCGGGGGGGGGGTTAGGTTAGGTGTTCCCGGGGGGACTTAGGGTTAGGCACCCCCCCGGGAGGGTTAGGCTAGGGGGAGGGAGGGTTAGGGTTAGGCACCCCCGGGGGGAGGTTAGGGTTAGGCACCCCCCCAGGGGACTTAGGTTTAGGCAGCGGGGAAGGGAGGGGTTAGGTTTAGGCACTTAGACGGGGGATTAGGGTTAGGCACAGGGGGGAGTTAGGCACCCCTAACGAAGGTTAGGTTAGTAAGTACTCACCTACGGACGATTGGGATTTCCAGCGCTGTCGGGCTCCCGCTGCCGCGATCTCTTCATTTGTCTGCCTGACGCTGCCGGGATTCGAACTCCCGGCCATGCGGCCGCCAGTATTTCTTACCGCTTCCATCACTGCCCTGTAATTTTCTTATGTTACTGGGGAGGAACAGTCCTCTCTTTTTTTATTTTGTTTTTTTCTTGTTCTTTGCGACCATGTTGTTATTTTTATGTGTATTCAGGTTTATATGTGTTTTTTTCTCTTTTTCTCTTTCCCCTGCCCCCCTGCCCTTGCCTATCCCTCCCCCTTTTTCTTCTCCCCTTCTTCCGTTCCCTGTTTTACCCAATTTTTTTTATTATATTGACACAGGTTTATGATCCCTGTAATACAGGGATTTTTGTTTGATTGGTTATTGCCGATCTTATATCTAAGGGTCCAGGCAGCCCTGACTCTATTAGACAGTCCTTCCACTACTCCCATGCTCCCTTTAATACTCTTGATAAATGTTATGTTGACTGATTTTACTGCGGTCCTTACTTGGGACCCAATTTACAAGGGTTTTTACCCGAATGGGTTCTCTGTTTCTTTCTCTTCTTTTTGTTTTTTTTCTCTGTGGCTCTCCCATGTTTCCCCCCCCCGACTTCTTTTCTTTCTGTCCACAAGGGTGGCTCTACTTGGGCCAAACTTCTGACTTATTATATCTATGTGTTATGTATGTATCATTTCTTTATATATTTTTCCATGTCTCTTAAATTGCTATCCATTAATGTAAATAGTCTTCACTCTCCTAAGAAACGTACTGTTTTCTTGGGGGCTTGCAGGAGGGAGAAATTCCTACAAGAGACGCATCTTACAGGCCTGCATTCCCAGCTTCAGGGTAGGTGGTTCGCCCAGACCTTCTTTGCTTCAGCGAATTGTAAAAAATGTGGGGTGGCCATTTTAATTCGGTGTAATATCCCTTTGTCCAAACTGTGATAGACCCAGAGATGAGTGAGATTTTAACCATGGTATCAGTGTACGCTCCTAATCAAGACCAGCCCCAATTCTTTGATTCTCTGTTTAGGCGTATTAGCAGAGTGGCACAGGGCCATATTATTATGTGTGGAGATTTTAATACCATTATTGATCCCCTATTAGATAGATCTAATCCACCTGCAAACTCCTCTGGGATGTCTCTTCCTAGAGCGTCTCGTACTCTTCTGGTTTCTCTTAAACATTATGGCCTTTTTGATTTCTGGCGTATTAAACATCCTCATGCCAAGGACTATACTCATGTTTCAGCTCCATATCAACATTATTCCAGGATAGATATGATCCATATTTCCTCCTCTGTTACCTCTCTGGTTACTGAAGCCGGTATTTCCCCCTTTACTTGGACAGACCATGCAGGTGTCTATATTCTTTTAGATGTACATCGTTCTCCTTGTGGGAAGCGTAATTGGCGCCTTGATGACTCCCTCTTACAACATCCCCCCACTCTGCTAGAAATAAAACTGGCGGTGACCCACTATTTTGAGAATACCTCTCCTGATATTACCTCTAGTATCCTCTGAGAAGCCCATACAGGGTTTTCTCATTTCTAAAACCTCAGCAGTTAGGAAAGCGGCTGTGCAGGAAATTCATCTCCTTGAGTCACAAATCTCTGTACTATTGATTCAACATAAGATTTCTCCTAGCGCCTCCGTGCTAACCCAAATTGAGAAACTACGAGGTCAGCTTAATGCCCTTCTGTCTCGCCGTGCTGCGCTTATCTTGCAAAAACTTAATGATAAAGCTGACAAAATTGATTCTTTATTATCCAATAAATTACGTCGCAGACAAGCATTAAGTGCGATAGACAAATTATAATCTTCGACTTCTGGTTCTCTTACCTATGATCCTAAAGTTATGGCTGAGGAATTTCGGACTTTTTATAGTTCCCTTTATAATTTATCAGATTCTTCCTTTCCCACTTCTGCTGGAGCCGAGGGGGTACATTCATATTTGTCCTCTACCACCCTACCTAGTCTCTCAGAATCCTAATAATCCAATCTCAATGACAGTATTTCAGACGTAGAGACAATAGCTGCTATTAAATCAATGCATTCCTCTGCTGCCCCAGGCCCCGATTAGTTTACAGCCCATTACTATAAGTTGTTTGCAAAGGAACTTGTCCCACATCCAGGGGCGGATTTACCGCTAGGCAACCTAGGCGGCTGCTTAGGGCCTGGCGGGTCCCCTGATATCTGGCCTTGGAGGAGAACCTGCTGCACTGCCACCAGCCGGGGAGAGGATGCACACCACACTGGCTGCTACAAGTCTGGTACAGTATACACTGCAGCAGTGCGGCACGGGGAAGGAGGCTCAGGCAGGGGAGGAAGAGGCGGAGCTACAGGCCAGGGCTGGCCCTATCATTACCGAGTCTTAGAGGGTCCTGTTGAGTGACTCTTCCACACTGTCACTCACTTGCCTCACCTCCGTAGCCCAGGAGGCTTTGCATCGCTAATGGCGACGTGACGTCATTACGTCATGTCACAACTAGTACACTGAAGAGGAGGCATTGGCAGAGGAAGAGCCACACTTGAGGAGCCATGGCCATTCTGCCTTGCAGACCCGCAGCATCCACGACAGGTACAGTAAGTGCTGTGAGAGGAGAGGAGGGGAGGATGGTCTGCGTTGAGGGGGAGAGGATGTCTGTGCTGTAAGGGGAGGGAATTCTGTGTTATGTGGCCTCCCCACATTGTGCTGTGAGAAGATGGGGTCTGTCCTGTGAGAGGAGAGGGGGACTGTGCTGTATGGGGGTCTATGCTGTGAGGGGGCTGTGCTGTAAAGAAAGGGGCTATGTGCTGTGAGGGGGTCTGTGCTGTGAGAGGAGAGGGGGCCTGTGCGGTAAGAGGGTCTATGCTGTAAAGGGGGTGAGGGTCTATGCTGTAAAGGTTCTGTGTTGTGAGGGGGTGAGGGGTTCTGTGTTGTGAGGGGGTGAGGGGTTCTGTGTGGTGAGGGGGTCTGTGCTGTGAGGGGAGAGGGGCTCTGTGCTGTAAGGGGCTCTGTGCTGTGAGGGGGTCTGTGCTGTGAGAGGAGAGGGGACCTGTGCGGTAAGAGGGTCTATGCTGTAAAGGGAGGGGCACTGGAATGAAAATATAGTGCTATGTATTGTTTGAGGGAGGGGGGGCCAAAACCGGTATCTTGCCTAGGGCCCCATGAGGTGTAAATCCGGCTCTGCCCACATCTCACATCTTTGCTTAATGATATCTTGAAGGGCGCTTCTTTTGCTCCTGATACAATTCGGGCTGATATTGTGGTGATCCCTAAACCTGATCGTGATCCTGCTCACTGTATTAACTATAGACCGATTTCATTATTAAACGTCGACCTGAAAATTTATGCTAAAATCTTAGCGACTCGGTTAGCTCCTTTGCTTTCTCATTTGATACATCCGGATCAGGTCGGGTTTATACCTGGACGTCAGGCATTGGATAGCACTATACGGGCCATTGATCTAATACATTCTATTCATAAAAGGAAACTTCCTTCCCTGATTTTAGCTCTAGACGCGGAGAGAGCCTTCGACTGCATTTCCTGGCCCTTTGTATTCGCTGTCCTAGACAAAATGGGCTTCTCAGGCAAATTTTTAGATGGCGTTTTGGCACTCTACCGTTCCCCCACGGCACGGGTTTCGGTTAATGGTGTTTACTCCTCTAGTTTTGGGATTACTAACGGTAGTCGGCAGGGTTGTCCCCTCTCTCCCTTAATACTTGCTCTTATTATGGAACCTCTGGTGGCAAGGATCCGTTGTAATATAGCTATCTCAGGAATATCCACAGGCCCCTCTGAATATAAAATTGCATTATATTCCAACGATGTTTTAGTTTCTCTCATTGACCCAGCCCAATCAATAAATTCACTCCTAGGGGAAATAAATTCATATTCTCAACACTCGGGTTATAAAATTAATGTTACCAAGACTGAGTTCTGGATTTCTATATCCCAGCTACCCTAAAACAAACCCTAGAGGCCATGCTCCCTTGTACCTGGCATAAAAAAAATATCAAATATCTCGGTGGTTTCTTAACTCGTCACTATCATCAGCTGTTTCAGGCAAACTTTCCTCACCTACTAGATTGTATTAAGTCTGATTTGCATGACTGGTCCAATTATCTTATCTCTTGGATAGGCAGAATGCATTCGGTTAAGATGAGCATTCTCCCTCGGCTCTTGTATTTATTTCAGACCCTTCCGATTTACATTCCAAATTCCATGTTCAAATTCCTTCAGTATCAAACTTCACATTTCATATGGAACCGGGACCGCCCGCAGATCAGACTAAAGTTGCTTCAGCGGCCTTCCAGGGGAGGAGGTTTGGGTATTCCTGATATAAAAAAATATTATTATGCTGCGCAGCTCTGTCATTGTGCTCAGTGGTGTAACTTTAATTCAAGGAAGGTCTGGGTTGCTATCGAAGCTGTGGAGCTAGGACTGGCCACTGTATCTTCACTCTTATGGCTACCTAGGATTCATTGCCCCCCGGATAGTTTCTTCTCACCCTGTAATTTCCCGTTCTTTAGCAATTTGGGATTTAGGCCCTCATTCAGAGCCACTCGCTAGCGGCAGTACGCTCGTTCCGAGCGATGTTCGCACATCTGCGCATGCGTACGGATCGTTATACGCATGCGCGAAGCAGTCAGTGCGGCCGAAATTCATGTGCTCGCAATATAGCGAATGCCTGCTATTTTGAGTGACAGAATGAGGCGTATGTGGGTGGTAACAGGGGAAGGTGCTTGAAAATGGGGAGTGGAGATCCGAACGCAGGCGTGCTTAAAGGTCAAAACGGGCGTTTTATGGGTGTGCATAATTAATACAGCAGCGTCATTGACCACGTCACCTGGTTATTTTATAGCCAGAACTGCTCGCAAGATTGTGGTAGCAAAAACCAACCACAAGAATAGCGAGCAGTTCATACGCTGGTCGATGTACTCGATTAATCTAATAAATAGCGGACATGACGTATGGTGCGAGCGGCCAGGGGGCGTTTTTAACAAATAAACGAGCGTATGTTTTGCTCGCTCATTCAGACTTAGAGGTGTGAACAGACTGCAATTTGCGAACGGATCATTTGAATAGCCACCCCTTGTTTTTGAACGAACGACCGCAAATAGCGAACGGCTCTGAATCAGGCCCTTAGTCAATAGACATTTTAAGTTAGCTCCAGTCCCGTCCCCTTTGATACCATTACTCCACAATCCCATTTTCCCTCCAGGTTTATGCAAATCATCCCTTTCTGCCTGGTTATCGGGTAATATATACTATGTAAACGATAATCACTATAGACACTCATTTTCCACAATTTTCTGAAATCCGGGATAGAGTAGCAATTCCATCCAAAGAATTTTTTCGGTTCTTACAAATTAGACACTTCCACTCCAAAATTAGTCTGATCTTGATTAGCAGACCTTTGACTTCTCTTGAGTCTATATGTTGGAGACGACTCTCCACTAGGGGTCTTATTTCTACTATTTACTCCTTATTAAGGGAAGAAGTAAGTCCCAATCGGGACTCTCATGAATTGGCGTGGGAACGAGATTTGGGGCACTGTATAGATGCTGAGGATTGGACAAAAATTTGGGACAACGCCGCCGCTAGTTCTATTTGCATCAAAATTAAGGAAAATACTTACAAATTCCTATATCGATGGTATTATGTACCATCGCGGCTACAAGTAATGTTTCCCGATGCTTCATATAGATGCTGGAGGGGTTGTAGTGGCGAGGGCACTTTTTTGCATATCTGGTGGACCTGTCCAAAACTAGCCAGTATATTCCCTCTGATCCTCAGCATTTTCTACTTCCCTTATATCTGCCCTCCCTATCCCAATATCAGAATAAGTTATTACAACATATAGTATCTGCTATGACCTGCCATATAGCAGCAGATTGGAAAAACCCTAATCCTTCTCCTATGCAGGCAATATTATCACATATCTGGTATGTCTACAAGATGGAATACATGACAACTTTATTACGTAATACATCAAAATCTTCTGATAAAACATGGTCCCCTTGGCTGACATACCAAACAATTTCCTCTCCATTCAACATTTAATTTTTTTTTCTACCACACTTAGATTGAAAGAGTTTTCCTACTTAGAGTCCACCCACCCTCCCCTCCTCTTATTTTCCCTTGTTCTTCTTATGGTTTTTCTCTCTCTCTTTTATTCTTAGACATCTTGCCACACCGTTGCTTCTATACTTTTCTCTTCTTATACTGAGAAAATTAATCACTATATTATTGTTTTGAAATGTTACAGCTTTTATTTTAAAAGCATATTTTGTGCTGTAATTTATCTTTGAATGTTTTACTGTACTTTTTTATTGTTATTTGCTCAATAAAGAGTTTAAAAAAATATAAAAATAATAATCTGTAGAATTGTCCACAAATTATCATGAAGTACCATACACTTGAAAGATTTCTACTGAAAGACGATCATTATCGTTCATGTTGACGCACTGAAACATAATTGTTCAGAATAGTCGTTAGTAAGGCTGCTTTGCCCAACTATCTTTCAGTGCATAGCCATCTTAAAAATAGTACCATGAAATTAAATAGCTATAAAAAAATATGTAAATACAGTAACACCAAATTTGGTGGTACAAAGGAAAATCTTACCACTTTATAGACTACATGAGGAAATGGACCTCAGACTGCACATCCTGAATATATAAATATATATAATTGGAGGTGCTACCTGTGGAGACAATTGATATATACACAAAAAGAAATACAGGTTCTCAACTCTAAATTAACTGATTGTATATAAATAAATACATTTTTGCACTGAATAGAGGTTTTTAGAATAATCTTGGCCAAGGTTATGGGTAACCTCTGTCAGGTAGGTCTATTCAGTGCAAAAATGTATTTATTTATATACAATTAGTTAATTTGGAGTTGAGCACCTGTATTTCTTTTTGTGTATATATCAATTGTCTCCACAGGTAGCACCTCCAATTATATATATATATATATATATATATATACATATATATATATATATGTGTTCAGGGTGTGCAGTCTGAGGCCCATTTCCTTATGAATCCAATCAGTGCATTGCTTTGCACACCTGGAAAGCCTGAGACACTTTCCACTCAGACTAGCACCCCTACCACATTGGTTTAGAGCAGGGGTGGGGAACCTCCGGCCCGCGGGCCGTACACGGCCCGCAAGGTGAAATCATCCAACCCGGCCGGCTCTCAGTGGCAGCAGCAGAATCAGCGTACTGTAGCAGCTGTCAGGTAGCGCAGCAGGAGAGCGGGGATGTTAGGATTGTCATCGGCGGCAGGTAGCGCAGCGGGAGAGCGGGGATGTCAGGATTGTCATCGGCTGCTGGTAGCCAATGACAGCCCTGACACCCCCCTTCCCCCCCGTGCGCTATCAGCGGCGGCAGGTAGCACAGCGGAGGGAGGGTGTGTGTGTCAGAGCTATCATCGGCTATCAGCAGTAGGAGGTAGCGCAGCGGCGGAAGGTGTCAGGGCTGTCATCGGGCGGATTAGTGCAGGGGTTCTCTCCCTATCAGCGGCGGCAGGTAGCACAGGGGGGGGGTCAGGATGTCAGGGCTGTCATTGAGTGGCATACAGGGTTCTCTCCCCATCAGCGGTGACAGGCAGGCAGCACACAAGGGGGGGAGTAATCAGGGCTGTCATATGGCTGCCATTGAGCTGGTTAGTGTAGGGGTGTGCAGGGTCTCACCCTAACAGCGCGGGCAAGCAGGCAGTGGTGGCACAGCAGGGGGTGTGTATAGTCAGTGCTGTCATCAGGCTGGTTAGGACTGAGAGGACCCCAGGGCTGCCTTATCAATCTGCCTGCCACATCCATAGGGACTGCCCCTCCAGACTCTGCCTGGCAACATACCGAAGAGAAGCAGTTACTTACAGCCATCGCATTAAGGGTGAGTTAATAACATTTTTAACCAAATATAGGAGGCAAATTTTAAGTTAATAATTTTGTATGGCCCCCCTAATGATTTTCTAAAAATCAAAATGGCCCTTGGCAGAAAACAGGTTCCCCACCCCTGGTTTAGAGCATGGAGTCTGGCATAGTAATATGCACACCAGTCAGAGGCACAATATAAGTAAGCCCTGCAAATATTTAGACTGTGTAGCTATGGTTCATTTTTGGGGCGTGGGTCCCCCTGGATTGCTTTGGTTGATCTGCCTCAGGACACCGCAGTATAACACATTTATCCTTCAACACATTTTAATGCTTCACTGTCTGTTTTTTATATATATATTTCACTTTTTTATTTTTATTCTTTATATGCAGCTGCGGCTGCTCTTAACTATTTATTTTACACTTCACTTTTCTTATTAGAGTGGTGCCTTGGGGTGGCTTAGCTGAACCCTAGTATGTTAGGGACCTACATGACAGAGGTTACCTGGATATGGTGGGTAGGCCCATAACCTTGGCGAAGATTATGCTAAAAACCTCTATTCAGTGCAAAAATGTATTTATTTATATACAATCAGTTAATTTGGAGTTGAGCACCTGTAATTCTTTTTGTGTACACTTTATAGACTAGACAACTAGGTACTTAAGTTTAATATTTGTTTATATTGGTATTACACTACAATACAGAGAAGCCTTACTAACATGAACACTACCTTATTAATTGGATGTAAGTAGTATCATCAATTCAGAGCAGGCCCTAGGTATAGGCATTACAGGCAAATGCCTAGGGCATTTGCAATGCCATAGGGGCATCCCACCGCTCGGCAGCAGGGCCAGTAGCCAGCAGTACTAATCATGAGTCACACTGACTCATTAATACAGTACTCTCTCTGCACTACCTGAGGCTGGCCGGGGGCCGTACCGAAGAAGGAGGAGGGGGGAGCTACTTACTCTCAATGTACATGATCAGGATGTCACTAGACTGCCTGAGACACAGCCCCTCCCCCCGAGTCCCCACCCCCTCCTCTCCGTCTATTCTACATGCACTCTCCTTTCCCTGCCTGAGACTCCGCCCCCTAACAATGGGTCCCTGCCCCTTCCTTCCCAGTCTAGTCCGACTGTCACTGTGTCATAGCCTCTCCTCTCCTTTCATCATGTGCCATGGAGACCAGCCCCAGCAGGGACCACACATCCTCTTCCAGGAGAGGTAAGTGCTAGTCTAGGGAGTGGTATCTGTATGCAATGGGCAGGGGTGTATTGTTTTTTTATTTCTGGGGGAGGGAGGTTGGAGTGTGTGTGGTGGGGTGGTGTATTAATGTAGTAGTGTGCGTGAGTTTGGGAGGGGTGTATTAATGTTAGTGTGTGTGTTTGTGGGGGGTGTATTAATGTAGTAGTGTGTGAGGCCTATTAATGTAGTAGAGTGTGGGGGGTGTATTAATGTAGTGTGTGTGGGGTGTATTAATGTAGTGTGTGTGGGGGGGTGGATTAATGTTGTGTGTGTGGGGGGGGTGTATTAATGTAGTGTGTGTGTGGGGTGTATTAATGTACTAGTGTGGGGGGTGTATTAATGTAGTGTGTGTGGGGGGGTGTACTAATGTAGGGTGTGTGGGGTGTATTAATGTAGTAGTGTGTGGGGGGTGTATTAATATAGTGTGTGTGTGTGGGGGGTGTATTAATGTACTGTGTGTGTCGGGTGTATTAATGTAGTAGTGTGTGGAGGGTGTATTAATGTAGAGTGTGTGTGTGGGGGCGTATTAATGTAGTAGTGTGTGGGGGGTGTATTAATGCAGTGTGTGTGGGGGGTGTATTAATGTAGTGTGTGTGTGGGGGGGTGTATTAATGTAGTGTGTGTGGGGTGTATTGTAGTGTGTGGGGGGGTGTATTAATGTAGTGTGTGGGGTGTATTAATGTAGTGTGTGTGTGGGATGTATTAATGTAGTAGTGTGGGGGGTGTATTAATGTAGGGTGTGTGTGGGGTTGTGTATTAATGTAGTGTGTGTGGGGTGTATTAATGTAGTGTGTGTGGGGGGTGTATTAATGTAGTGTGTGTGTGGGGGGTGTATTAATGTAGTGTGTGTGTGGGGGGTGTATTAATATACTGTGAGTGTGGGGTGTATTAATGTAGTAGTGTGGGGGGGGTGTTAATGTAGCGTGTGAGTGTGGGGTGTATTAATGTAGTAGTGCGGGGGGTGTATTAATGTAGTGTGTGTGTGGGGGTGTATTAATGTAGTAGTGTGGGGGGTGTATTAATGTAATAGTAGTGTGGGGGGTGTATTAATGTAGTGTGTGAGAGGGGGGTGTATTAATGTAGTGTTTGTGTGGGGGGTGTATTAATGTAGTGTGTGTGTGGGGTGTATTAATGTAGCGTGTGTGTGGGGGGTGTATTAATGTAGAGGGTGTGGGGGGAGTATTGTTTTTTTATTTCTAGGGGAGGGAGGTTGGAGTGTGTGTGGTGGGGTGGTGTATTAATGTAGTAGTGTGTGTGACTTTGGGAGCGGTGTATTAATGTTAGTGTGTGTGTTTGTGGGGGGGTGTATTAATGTAGTAGTGTGTGTGAGGTGTATTAATGTAGTAGTGTGTGGGGGGTGTATTAATGTAGTGTGTGTGGGGTGTATTAATGTAGTGTGTTTGGGGGGTGTATTAATGTTTTGTGTGTGTGGGGGGTGTATTAATGTAGTGTGCGTGTGGGGTGTATTAATATACAAGTGAGGGGGGTGTAATAATGTAGTAGTGTGTGGGGGGTGTATTAATATAGTGTGTGTGGGGGGTGTATTAATGTAGTGTGTGTGGGGTGTATTAATGTAGTAGTGTGTGGAGGGTGTATTAATGTAGTGTGCGTGTGTGGGGGTGTATTAATGTAGTAGTGTGTGGGGGGTGTATTAATGTAGTGTGTGTGTGTGGGGGGTGTATTAATGTAGTGTGTGTGTGGGGGGGTGTATTAATGTAGTGAGTGTGGGATGTATTGTAGTGTGTGGGGGGGTGTATTAATGTAGTGTGTGGGGTGCATTAATGTAGTGTGTGTGTGTGTGTGGGGTGTATTAATGTAGTAGTGTGGGGGGTGTATTAATGTAGTGTGTGTGTGGGGTTGTGTATTAATGTAGTGTGTGTGGGGTGTATTAATGTAGTGTGTGTGGGGGGTGTATTAATGTAGTGTGTGTGTGGGGGGTGCATTAATGTAGTGTGTGTGGGGGGGTGTATTAATTTACTGTGAGTGTGGGGTGTATTAATGTAGTAGTGTGGGGGGTGTATTAATGTAGTGTGTGAGTGTGGGGTGTATTCATATAGTGTGTGTGGGGGGTGTATTAATGTAGTGTGTGTGGGGTGTATTAATGTAGTAGTGTGTGGAGGGTGTATTAATGTAGTGTGTGTGTGTGGGGGTGTATTAATGTAGTAGTGTGTGGGGGGTGTATTAATGTAGTGTGTGTGTGGGGGGTGTATTAATGTAGTGTGTGTGTGGGGGGGTGTATTAATGTAGTGTGTGTGGGATGTATTGTAGTGTGTGGGGGGGTGTATTAATGTAGTGTGTGGGGTGCATTAATGTAGTGTGTGTGTGTGTGTGTGGGGTGTATTAATGTAGTAGTGTGGGGGGTGTATTAATGTAGTGTGTGTGTGGGGTTGTGTATTAATGTAGTGTGTGTGGGGTGTATTAATGTAGTGTGTGTGGGGGGTGTATTAATGTAGTGTGTGTGTGGGGGGGTGCATTAATGTAGTGTGTGTGGGGGGGGTGTATTAATTTACTGTGAGTGTGGGGTGTATTAATGTAGTAGTGTGGGGGGTGTATTAATGTAGTGTGTGAGTGTGGGGTGTATTAATGTAGTAGTGTGGGGGGTGTATTAATGTAGTGTGTGTGTGGGGGTGTATTAATGTAGTAGTGTGGGGGGTGTATTAATGTAGTGTGTGTGTGGGGGGTGTATTAATGTAGTGTTTGTGTGGGGGTGTATTAATGTAGTGTGTGTGTTGGGTGTATTAATGTAGTCTGTGTGAGGGGGCTGTATTAATGTAGTGTGTGTGGGGGTGTATTAATGTAGTGTGCGTGTGTGTGTGGGGGGTAATATTAATGTAGTGTGTGTGTGGGGGTGTATTAATGTAGTGTGTGTGTGGGGGTGAGTGTGTGGGGTGTATTCATGTAGTAATGTGGGGGGTGTATTAATGTAGTGTGTGTGTTGGGGGGTGTATTAATGTAGTGTGTGTGTGTGTGTGTGTGGGGGGAGTGTATTAATGTAGTAGTGTGTGTGTGGGGTGTATTAATGTAGTGTGTGGGGTGTATTAATGTAGTAGTGTGTGGGGTGTATTAATGTAGTGTGTGTGTGGGGGGTGTATTAATGTAGTGTGTGTGTGCGGGGTGTATTAATGTTGTGTGTGTGTGTGGGGTGTATTAATGTAGTGGGTGTGTGTGGGGGGGTGTATCAATGTAGTGGGTGTGTGGGAGGGGTGTATTCATGTAGTGTGTGTGGGGTGTATTAATGTAGTGTGTGTGTGTGGGGTGTATTAATGTAGTGTGTGTTTGTGGGGTGTATTAATGTAGTGTGTGTGTGTGTGGGGTGTATTAATGTAGTAGTGTGGGGGTGTATTAATGTAGTGTGTGTCTGACTTTGGGAGAGGTGTATTAATGTTAGTGTGTGTGTTTGTGGGGGGTGTATTAATGTAGTAGTGTGTGTGAGGTGTATTAATGTAGTAGTGTGTGTGGGGTGTACTAATGTAGTGTGTGTGGGGTGTATTAATGTAGTGTGTGTATGTGGGGGTGTATTAATATAGTAGTGTGGGGGGTGTATTAATGTAGTAGTGTGGGGGGTGTATTAATGTAGTGTGTGTGTGGGGGTGTATTAATGTAGTGTTTGTGTGGGGGTGTATTAATGTAGTGTGTGTGTGGGGTGTATTAATGTAGTGTGTGTGGGGGGGTGTATTAATGTTTTGTGTGTGTGGGGGGTGTATTAATGTAGTGTGTGTGGGGTGTATTAATGTACTAGTGTGGGGGGTGTATTAATGTAGTGTGTGTGGGGGGGTGTACTAGTGTAGTGTGTGTGGGGTGTATTAATGTAGTAGTGTGTGGGGGGTGTATTAATATAGTGTGTGTGGGGGGTGTATTAATGTATTGTGTGTGGGGTGTATTAATGTAGTAGTGTGTGGAGGGTGTATTAATGTAGTGTGTGTGTGTGTGTGTGTGTGTGTGGGGTGTATTAATGTAGTAGTGATTGGGGTGTATTAATGTAGTGTGTGTGTGGGGTTGTGTATTAATGTAGTGTGTGTGGGGTGTGTTAATGTAGTATGTGTGGGAGGTGTATTAATGTAGTGTGTGTTGGGGGTGTATTAATGTAGTGTGTCTGGGGGGGTGTATTAATGTACTGTGAGTGTGGGGTGTATTAATGTAGTAGTGTGGGGGGTGTATTAATGTAGTGTGTGAGTGTGGGGCGTGTTAATGTAGTAGTGTGGGGGGTGTATTAATGTAGTGTGTGTGTGTGGGGGTGTATTAATATAGTAGTGTGGGGGGTGTATTAATGTAGTAGTGTGGGGGGTGTATTAATGTAGTGTGTGTGTGGGGGTGTATTAATGTAGTGTTTGTGTGGGGGTGTATTAATGTAGTGTGTGTGGGGGGTGTATTAATTTACTGTGAGTGTGGGGTGTATTAATGTAGTAGTGTGGGGGGTGTATTAATGTAGTGTGTGAGTGTGGGGTGTATTAATGTAGTAGTGTGGGGGGTGTATTAATGTAGTGTGTGTGTGGGGATGTATTAATATAGTAGTGTGGGGGGTGTATTAATGTAGTAGTGTGGGGGGTGTATTAATGTAGTGTGTGTGTGGGGGGTGTATTAATGTAGTCTGTGTGTGGGGGGGTGTATAAATGTAGTGTGTGTGGGGGGTGTATTAATGTAGTGTGTGTGTGGTGGTGTATTAATGTAGTGTGTGTGTGGGGGGGGGGTTAATTTAGTGTGTGTGTGTGTGGGGGGGTGTATTAATGAAGTGTGTGTGTGTGGGGTGTATTAATGTAGTGTGTGTGTGGGGGTGTATTAATGTAGTATTGTGTGTGTGTGTGTGTTTGTGTGGGGTGTATTCATGTAGTAATGTGGGGGGTGTATTAATGTAGTGTGTGTGTGGGGGGTGTATTAATGTAGTGTAAGTGTGTGGGTTGTTTTAATGTAGTAGTGTGTGGGGGTGTATTAATGTAGTTTGTGTGGGGTATATTAATGTAGTGTGTGTGTGTGGGGGGTGTATTAATGTAGTGTGTGTGTGGGGTGTATATTAATGTAGTGTGTTTGGGGTGTATTAATGTAGTGTGTGTCTGGGGGGTGTATTAATGTAGTGTGTGTGTGTGTGGGGTGTATTAATGTAGTGTGCGGGGGGCTGTATTAATGTAGTGTGTGTGTGGGGGGGGTGTATTAATGTAGTGTGTGTGTGGGGGGGTGTATTAATGTAGTTTGTGTGTGCGTTTGTGTGGGGCGTATTCATGTAGTAATGTGGGGGGTGTATTAATGTAGTGTGTGTGTGTGTGAGGTGTATTAATGTAGTGTGTGTGGGTGTATTAATGTAGTGTGTGTGGGGTGTATTAATGTAGTAGTGTGTGGGGGGTGTATTAATGTAATGTGTGTGTGGGGTGTATTAATGTAGTGTGTGAGGGGGGGGTGTATTAATGTAGTGTGTGTGTGTGTGTGGGGGGTGTATTAATGTTGTGTGTGTGGGGGGGTGTATTAATGTAGTGTGTGTGGGGGGGTGTATTAATGTTGTGTCTGTGGGGGGGTGTATTAATGTAGTGTGCGTGTGTGGGGTGTATTAAAGTAGTAGTGTGGGGGGTGTATTAATGTGTAGTGTGAATTAATGTAGTGTGTGGGGGGGTGTATTAATGCAGTGTGTGTGTGGGTGTGTATTAATGTAGTGTGTGTGGGGTGTATTAATGTAGTAGTGTGGGGGGTGGATTAATGTAGTGTGTGTGTGGTTGGGTGTATTAATGTAGTGTGTGTGTGGGAAGGGTGTATTCATGTAGTGTGTGTGTGTGTGTGTGTTTGGGGTGTATTAATGTAGTGTGTGTGTGGGGTGTATTAATGTAGTAGTGTGGGGGGTGTATTAATGTTGTGTGTGTGGGGGGGGTGTATTAATGTAGTGTGTGTGTGTGGGGTGTATTAATGTAGTAGTGTGGGGGTGTATTAATGTAGTGTGTGTGTGTGGGGTGTATTAATGTAGTAGTGTGGGGGTGTATTAATGTAGTGTGTGTGGGGGTGTATTAATGTAGTGTGTGTGTGGGGGTGTATTAATGTAGTGTGTGTGTGGGGGGGTTTATTAATGTAGTGTATGTGTGTGTGTGGGGGTGTATTAATGTTGTGTGTGTGTGTGTGGGAGGTGTATTAATGTAGTGTATTAATGTAGTATTGTGTGTGTGTGTTTGTGTGGGGTGTATTCATGTAGTAATGTGGGGGGTGTATTAATGTAATGTGTGTGTGTGTGGTGTATTAATGAAGTGTATGTGTGTGTGGGGTGTATTAATGTAGTAGTGTGTGTGTGGGGGTGTATTAATGTAGTGTGTGTGGGGTATATTAATGTATTGTGTGTGTGGGGGGATGTATTAATGTAGTGTGTGTGGGGGGATGTATAAATGTAGTGTGTGTGGGGGGGGTGTATTAATGTAGTGTGTTTGTGGGGGGGTGTATTAATGTAGTAGTGTGTGAGGGGTGTATTAATGTTGGTGTGTGTGTTTGTGGGGGGGTGTATTAATGTAGTGTGTGGGGGGTTGTTTTAATTTAGTGTGTGTGTGTGGGGGGGGTGTATTAATGTAGTGTGTTGGGGGGGTGTATTAATGTAGTGTGTGTTTGTGTGGGGTGTATTCATGTACTACTTCCCCCTCCTCTCCGTCTATTCTACATGCACTCTCCTTTCCCTGCCTGAGACTCCGCCCACTAACAATGGGTCCCCGCCCCTTCCTTCCCAGTCTAGTCCTACTGTCACTGTGTCAAAGCCTCTCCTCTCCTTTCATCATGTGCCATGGAGACCAGCCCCAGCAGGGACCACACATCCTCTTCCAGGAGAGGTAAGTGCTAGTCTAGGGAGTGGTATCTGTGTGCAATTGGCAGGGGTGTATTGTTTTTTCATTTCTGGGGGAGGGAGGTTGGAGTGTGTGTGGTGGGGTGGTGTATTAATGTAGTAGTGTGTGAGGGGTGTATTAATGTTGGTGTGTGTGTTTGTGGGGGGTGTATTAATGTAGTAGTGTGGGGGGGTGTATTAATGTAGTAGTGTGTGAGGTGTATTAATTTAGTAGTGTGTGTGGGGTGTATTAATGTAATGTGTGGGGGGTGTATTAATGTAGTGTGTGTGTGTGGGGGTGTGTATTAATGTAGTGTGTGTGGGGTGTATTAAAGTAGTAGTGTGTGGGGGGTGTATTATTGTAGTGTGTGTGGGGGGGTGTACTAATGTACTGTGTGTGTGGGGTGAATTCAAGTAGTAATGTGGGGGGTGTATTAATGTAGTGTGTGTGTGTGGGGTGTATTAATGTAGTGTACGTGTGTGGGGTATATTAATGTAGTGTGTGTGTGTGGGGGGTGTATTAATGTAGTGTGTGTGTGGGGTGTGTATTAATGTAGTGTGTGTGGGGGGTGTATTAATGTAGTGTGTGTGTGGGGGGTGTATTAATGTAGTGTGTGTGTGGGGGGTGTATTAATGTAGTGTGTGTGTGGGGTGTGTATTAATGTAGTGTGTGTGGGGGGGTGTATTAATGTAGTGTGTGTCTGGGGGGTGTATTAATGTAGTGTGTGTGTGTGTGTTTGGGGTGTATTAATGTAGAGTGTGGGGGGTTGTATTAATGTAGTGTGTGTGTGTGGGGGGTGTATTAATGTAGTGTGTGTGTGGGGGGGTGTATTAATGTAGTGTGTGTGCGTTTGTGTGGGGTGTATTCATGTAGTAATGTGGGGGGTGCATTAATGTAGTGTGTGTGTGTATGAGGTGTATTAATGTAGTGTGTGTGTGTGGGTGTATTAATGTAGTGTGTGGGGTGTATTAATGTAGTAGTGTGTGGGGGGTGTATTAATGTAGTGTGTGTGTGGGGGGTGTATTAATGTAGTGTGTGTGTGGTGGGTGTATTAATGTAGTATGTGTGTGTGTGGGTGTATTAATGTAGTGTGTGCGGGGAGGTGTATTAATGTAGTGTGTGTGTGGGGGGGTGTATTAATGTAGTGTGTGTGTGGGGGGGTGTATTAATGTAGTAGTGTGGGGGGTGTATTAATGTAGTGTGTGTGTGTGGGGTGTATTAAAGTAGTGGTGGGTGGGTGTAGTAATGAGTACTGTGAATTAATGTAGTGTGTGGGGGTGTGTATTAATGTAGTGTGTGTGTGGGTGTGTATTAATGTAGTGTGTGTGGGGTGTATTAATGTAGTAGTGTGGGGGGTGGATTAATGTAGTGTGTGTGGGGGGTGTATTAATGTAGTGTGTGTGTGGGAGGTGTATTAATGTAGTGTATTAATGTAGTATTGTGTGTGTGTGTGTTTGTGTGGGGTGTATTCATGTAGTAATGTGGGGGGTGTATTAATGTAGTGTGTGTGTGTGTGGTGTATTAATGTAGTGTATGTGTGTGTGGGGTGTATTAATGTAGTAGTGTGTGTGTGGGGTATATTAATGTAGTGTGTGTGTGTGGGGATGTATTAATGTAGTGTGTGTGTGTGGGGGGATGTATTAATGTAGTGTGTGTGGGGGGGGTGTATTAATGTAGTGTGTGTGTGGGGGGGTGTATTAATGCAGTGTGTGTGTGTGTGTGTGTGTGGGGTGTATTAATGTAGTGTGTGGGGGGTTGTATTCATGTAGTGTGTGTGTGTGTGTGGGGGGGATGTATTAATGTTGTGTGTTTGTGTGGAGGGTGTATTAATGTAGTGTGTGGGGGGGTGTATTAATGTAGTGTGTATGTGTGGAGTGTATTAATGTAGTAGTGTGGGGGTGTATTAATGTTGTGTGTGTGTGGGGGGGTTTATTAATGTAGTGTGTGTGTGTGGGGGGGGTGTATTAATGTAGTGTGTGTGGGGGGTGTATTAATGTAGTGTGTGTGTGGGGGTGTATTAATGTAGTGTGTGTGTGGGGGGGGTTTATTAATGTAGTGTGTGTGTGGGGGGGTGTATTAATGTAGTGTGTGTGTGTGGGAGGTGTATTATTGTAGTGTATTAATGTAATATTGTGTGTGTGTGTGTTTGTGTGGGGTGTATTCATGTAGTAATGTTAGGGGTGTATTAATGTAGTGTGTGTGTGTGTGTGTGGTTTATTAATGTAGTGTATGTGTGTGTGGGGTGTATAAATGTAGTAGTGTGTGTGTGGGGGTGTATTAATGTAGTGTGTGTGGTGTATATTAATGTAGTGTCAGTGTGGGGGGATGTATTAATGTAGTGTGTGTGTGGGGGGATGTATTAATGTAGTGTGTGTGTGGGGGGTGTATTAATGTAGTGTGTGTGTGTGTGTGGGGTGTATTAATGTAGTGTGTGGGGGGTTGTATTAATGTAGTGTGTGTGGGGGGTGTATTAATGTAGTGTGTGTGGGGGTGTATTAATGTAGTGTGTGTTTGTGTGGGGTGTATTCATGTACTACTTCCCCCTCCTCTCCGTCTATTCTACATGCACTCTCCTTTCCCTGCCTGAGACTCCGCCCACTAACAAAGGGTCCCCGCCCCTTCCTTCCCAGTCTAGTCCTACTGTCACTGTGTCAAAGCCTCTCCTCTCCTTTCATCATGTGCCATGGAGACCAGCCCCAGCAGGGACCACACATCCTCTTCCAGGAGAGGTAAGTGCTAGTCTAGGGAGTGGTATCTGCATGCAATGGGCAGGGGTGTATTGTTTTTTTATTTCTGGGGGAGGGAGGTTGGAGTGTGTGTGGTGGGGTGGTGTATTAATGTAGTAGTGTGTGTGTGAGTTTGGGAGGGGTGTATTAATGTTGGTGTGTGTGTTTGTGGGGGCGGTGTATTAATGTAATAGTGTGGGGGGGTGTATTAATGTAGTAGTGTGTGAGGTGTATTAATGTAGTAGTGTGTGTGGGGTGTATTAATGTAGTGTGTGGGGGGTGTATTAATGTAGTGTGTGTGGGGGGTGTATTAATGTAGTGTGTGTGTGGGGGGTGTATTAATGTAGTGTGTGTGTGGGGGGTGTATTAATGTACTGAGTGTGGGGTGTATTAATGTAGTAGTGTGGGGGGGTGTTAATGTAGTGTGTGAGTGTGGGGTGTATTAATGTAGTAGTGTGGGGGGTGTATTAATGTAGTGTGTGTGTGGGGGTGTATTAATGTAGTAGTGTGGGGGGGTGTATTAATGTAATAGTAGTGTGGTGGGTGTATTAATGTAGTGTGTGTGGAGGGTGTATTAATGTAGTGTGTGTGTGGGGGTGTATTAATGTAGTAGTGTGTGGAGGGTGTATTAATGTAGTGTGTGTGTGTGGGGGTGTATTAATGTAGAAGTGTGTGGGGGGTGTATTACTGTAGTGTGTGTGTGGGGGGTGTATTAATGTAGTGTGTGTGTGGGGGGGTGTATTAATATAGTGTGTGGGATGTATTGTAGTGTGTGGGGGGGTGTATTAATGTAGTGTGTGGGGTGCATTAATGTAGTGTGTGTGTGTGTGTGGGGTGTTTTAATGTAGTAGTGTGGGGGGTGTATTAATGTAGTGTGTGTGTGTGGTTGTGTATTAATGTAGTGTGTGTGGGGTGTATTAATGTAGTGTGTGTGTGGGGTGTATTAATGTAGAGTGTGTGTGGGGGGGTGTATTAATGTACTGTGAGTGTGGGGTGTATTAATGTAGTAGTGTGTTTGGGGGGGTGTATTAATGTAGTGTGTGTGTGCGGAGTATAAATGTAGTGTGTGTGTGTGTGTGTGTGGGTGTATTAATGTAGTGTGTGTGGGGTGTAATAATGTAGTAGTGTGTGGGGGATGTATTAATGTAGTGTGTGTGTGGGGGGTGTATTAATATAGTGTGTGTGGGCGGAGTATTAATGTAGTGTGTGTGTGGGGTGTATTAATGTAGTGTGTGTGTGGGGGGTGTATTAATGTAGTGTGTGTGTGTGGGGTATATTAATGTAGTGTGTGTATTAATATAGTGTGTGGGGGGGTGTATTAATGTAGTGTGTGTGGGGGGGTGTATTAATGTAGTGTGTGTGGGGTGTATTAATGTAGTAGAGTGGGTGTTGTATTAATGTAGTGTGTGTGTGGGGGGTGTATTAATGTAGTGTGTGTGTGTGGGGTATATTAATGTAGTGTGTGTATTAATATAGTGTGTGGGGGGGTGTATTAATGTAGTGTGTGTGGGGGGGTGTATTAATGTAGTGTGTGTGGGGTGTATTAATGTAGTAGAGTGGGTGTTGTATTAATGTAGTGTGTGTGGGGGGGTGTACTAATGTAGTGTGTGTGTGTGTGGGGGGTGTATTAATGTAGTGTGTGTGGGAGGGGTGTATTCATGTAGTGTGTGTGGGGGTGTATTAATGTAGTGTGTGTGAGGTGTTTTAATGTAGTAGTGTGTGGGGGGTGTATTAATGTAGTGTGTGTGTGGGGGTTGTATTAATGTAGTGTGTGTGGGGGGTGTATTAATATAGTGTGTGTGTGGGGGGGTGTATTAATGTAGTAGTGTGGGGGTGTATTAATATAGTGTGTGTGGGGGTGTATTATGTAGTGTGTGTGTTTGTTTGGGGTGTATTCATCTAGTAATGTGGGGGTTGTATTAATGTAGTGTGGGTGGGGTGTATTAATGTAGTAGAGTGGGGGTTGTATTCATGTAGTGTGTGTGTGTGGGGGGTGTACTAATGTAGTGTGTGTGTGTGGGGGGGGTGTATTTATGTAGTGTGTGTGTGGGAGGGGGGTATTCATGTAGTGTGTGTGGGTGTATATTAATGTAGTGTGTGTGGGGTGTTTTAATGTAGTAGTGTGTGGGGGGTGTATTAATGTAGTGTGTGTGTGGGGGGTTGTATTAATGTAGTGTGTGTGGGGGTTGTATTAATGTAGTGTGTGTGTAGGGGGTGTATTAATGTAGTAGTGTGGGGGTGTATTAATATAGTGTGTGTGTGGGGTGTATTAATGTAGTGTGTGTGTTTGTGTGGGGTGTATTCATGTAGTAATGTGGGGGTTGTATTAATGTAGTGTGTGTGTGTGGGGTGTATTAATGTAGTGTATGTGTGTGTGTGAGGGCGGTGTATTAACGTAGTAGTGTGTGTGTGGGGTTGTATTAATGTACTGTGTGTGGGGTATATTAATGTAGTGTGTGTGTGGGGGGATGTATTAATGTTGTGTGTGGGGGGTGTATTAATGTAGTGTGTGTGGGGGGGTATTAATGTAGTGTGTGTTGGCGGGGTGTATTAATGTAGTGTGTGTGTGTGTGTGGGGTGTATTAATGTAGTGTGTGTGGGGGGGTATATTAATGTAGTGTGTGTGTGGGGGGATGTATTAATGTAGTGTGTGTTGGGGGGTATATTAATGTTGTGTGTTTGTGTGGGAGGTGTATTAATGTAGTGTGTGGCGGGGTGTATTAATGTAGTGTGTGTGGGGTGGGTGTATTAATGTAGTGTGTGTGGGGTGTATTAATGTAGAGTGTGTCTGGGGGGGTGTACTAATGTAGTGTGTGTGTGTGTGGGGTGTATTAATGTAGTGTTTGGGGTGTTGTATTAATTTAGTGTGTGTGTGTGTGTGTCGGGGGGTGTATTAATGTAGTGTTTGTGTGGGGGGGTGTATTAATGTAGTGTGTGTGTGGCATGTATTAATGTAGTGTGTGTATGTGTGTGTGGGTGTATTAATGTAGTGTGTGTGGGGTGTATTAATGTAGTAGTGTGTGGGGGATGTATTAATGTAGTGTGTGTGTGGGGGGTGTATTAATGTAGTGTGTGTGTGGGGGGTGTATTAATGTAGTGTGTGTGGGCGGAGTATTAATGTCGTGTGTGTGTGGGGTGTATTAATGTAGTGTGTGTCTGGGGGGTTTATTAATGTAGTGTGTGTGTGTGGTGGGGGTGTATTAATGTAGTGTGTGTGTGTGTGGGGGGTGTATTAATGTAGTGTGTGTGGGGTGTATTAATGTAGTTGTGTGGGGGGTGTATTAATGTAGTTTGTGTATTAATGTAGTGTGTGTGGGGGGGTGTATTAATGTAGTGTGTGTGGGGTGTATTAATGTAGTAGAGTGGGGGTTGTATTAATGTAGTGTGTGTGTGTGGGGTGTACTAATGTAGTGTGTGTGTGTGGGGGGGGTTTATTAATGTAGTATGTGTGTGGGAGGGGTGTATTAATGTAGTGTGTGTGGGGTGTATAAATGTAGTGTGTGTGGGGTGTTTTAATGTAGTAGTG
The DNA here is from genome assembly GCA_031769625.1 of Taudactylus pleione. Taxonomy (NCBI): domain Eukaryota; kingdom Metazoa; phylum Chordata; class Amphibia; order Anura; family Myobatrachidae; genus Taudactylus; species Taudactylus pleione. The sequence continues at coordinate 3,560,206 of JAUIMM010000528.1, read as the reverse complement.
TGTGTGGGGTGTATTAATGTAGTGTGTGTGTGGGGGGGTGTATTAATGTAGTGTGTGTTTGGGGGGTGTATTAATGTAGTAGTGTGGGGTATATTAATGTAGTGTGTGTGTGGGGGGGTGTATTAATGTAGTGTGTGTGTTTGTGTGGGGTGTATTCATGTAGTAATGTGGGGGTTGTATTAATGTAGTGTGTGTGTGGAGGGTGTATTAATGTAGTGTGTTTGTGGGGGGTGTATTAATGTAGTGTGTGGTGTGGGGGGTTGTATTAATGTATTGTGTGTGTGTGTGTGTGGGGGGGGGTGTATTAATGTAGTGTGTGTGTGGGGAAGTGTATTATTGTAGTGTGTGTGTGTTTGTGTGGGGTGTATTCATGTAGTAATGTGGGGGGTGTATTAATGTGGTGTGTGTGTGTGGGGGTGTATTAATGTAGTAGTGTGTGTGGGGTGTATTAATGTAGTAGTGTGTGGGTGGTGTATTAATATAGTAGTGTGTGGGTGGTGTATTAATGTAGTAGTGTGGGGGTGTATTAATATAGTGTGTGTGGGGGGTGTATTAATGTAGTGTGTGTGTTTGTGTGGGGTGTATTCATGTAGTAATGTGGGGGTTGTATTAATGTAGTGTGTGTGTGGGTTGTATTAATGTAGTGTATGTTTGTGTGAGGGGGGTGTATTAATGTAGTAGTGTGTGTGTGGGGTTGTATTAATGTACTGTGTGTGGGGTATATTAATGTAGTGTGTGTGTGGGGGGATGTATTAATGTAGTGTGTGTGTGGGGGGTGTATTAATGTAGTGTGTGTGTGTGGGGTGTTTTAATGCAGTAGTGTGTGGGGGGTGTATTATTGAATTGTGTGTGTGGGGGGTGTATTAATGTAGTAGTGTGTGGGGGGTGTATTAATGTAGTTGTGTGGGGGATTATTAATATAGTGTGTGTGGGGGTGTATTAATGTAGTTTGTGTGTTTGTGTGGGGTGTATTCATGTAGTAGTTTGTGGGGTGTATTAATGTAGTGTGTGTGTGGGGGGTGTATTAATGTAGTGTGTGTGTGGGGGGAGTATTAATGTAGTGTGTGTGTGAGGTGTATTAATGTAGTGTGTGTGTGTGTGTGGGGGGGTGTATTAATGTAGTAGTGTGGGGGGTGTATTAATGTAGTGTGTGTATTAATGTAATGTGTTGGGGAGTGTATTAATGTAGTGTGTGGGGGGGGGTGTATTAATGTAGTGTGTGTGGGCGGGTGTATTAATGTAGTGTGTGTGGGGTGTATTAATGTAGTAGTGTGTGCGGTGTATTAATGTAGTGTGTGTGTGGGGTGTATTAATGTAGTGTGTGTGTGGGGGTATATTAATGTAGTATTGTGTGTGTGTGTGTTTGTGTGGGGTGTATTCATGTGGTAATGTGGGGTTTGTATTAATGTAGTGTGTGTGTGTGTGGGGTGTATTAATGTAGTGTATGTGTGTGTGGGGTGTATTAATGTAGTAGTAGTGTGTGTGTGGGGGTGTATTAATGTAGTGTGTGTGGGGTATATTAATGTAGTGTGTGTGGGGGGGTATATTAATGTAGTGTGTGTGGGGGGGATGTATTAATGTAGTGTGTGTGTGGGAGGTGTATTAATGTAGTGTGTGTGTGAGGGGTGTATTAATGTAGTGTGTGTGGGGGGGGTGTATTAATGTAATGTGTGTGTGTGTGTGTGTGGGGTGTATTAATGTATTGTGTGGGGGGTTGTATTAATGTAGTGTGGGGGGTGTATTAATGTAGTGTGCATGTGGGGGGGTATATTAATGCAGTGTGTGTTTGTGTGGGTTGTATTCATGTAGTAATGTGGGGGGTATATTAATGTAGTGTGTGTGTGGGGTGTATTAATGTAGTAGTGTGTGGTGGGTGTATTAATGTAGTGTGTGTGTTGGGGGTGTATTAATGTAGTGTGTGTGTGTGGGCGGTGTATTAATGTAGTATGTGTGGGGGGTGTATTAATGTAGTGTGTGTGTGGGGGGGTGTATTAATGTAGTGTGTGTGTGGGGGGTGTATTAATGTAGTGTGTGTGGGGTGTATTAAAGTAGTGTGTGTGTGTGTGTGTGGGGGGGGGTGTATTAATGTAGTAGTGTGAGGGGTGTATTAATGTAGTGTGTGTATTAATGTAATGTGTGGGGGGGTGTATTAATGTAGTGTGTGGGGGGGTGTATTAATTAAGTGTGTGGGGGGGGGTGTATTAATGTAGTGTGTGTGGGGTGTATTAATGTAGTAGTGTGTGGGGTGTATTAATGTAGTGTGTGTGTGGGGTGTATTAATGTAGTGTGTGTGGGGGGTGTATTAATGTAGTGTGTGTGTGGGGGGTGTATTAATGTAGTGTGTGTGTGGGGGGTGTGTATTCATGTAGTAATGTGGGGGTTGTATTAATGTAGTGTGTGTGTGAGGGGGGTGTATTAATGTAGTAGTGTGTGTGTGGGGTTGTAATAAATGTAGTGTGTGTGGGGTATATTAATGTAGTGTGTGTGTGGGGCGATGTATTAATGTAATGTTTGTGTGGGGGGTGTATTAATGTAGTGTGTGTGGGGGGGTGTATTAATGTAGTGTGTGTGTGGGGTGTATTAATGTAGTGTGTGGGGGGGGTGTATTAATGTAGTGTGTGTGTGTGTTTGTGGGGGTGTATTCATGTAGTAATGTGGGGGGTGTATTAATGTGGTGTGTGTGTGTGGGGGGTGTATTAATGTAGAGTGTGTGTGGGGTGTATTCATGTAGTAATGTGGGGGTTGTATTAATGTAGTGTATGTGTGTATTGGGGGTGTATTAATGTAGTGTGTGTGGGGGGGTTTATTAATGTAGTGTGTGTGTGGTGGGGGTGTATTAATGTAGTGTTTGTTTGTGTGGGGTGTATTCATGTACTACTTCCCCCTCCTCTCCGTCTATTCTACATGCACTCTCCTTTCCCTGCCTGAGACTCCGCCCACTAACAATGGTTCCCCGCCCCTTCCTTCCCAGTCTAGTCCTACTGTCACTGTGTCAAAGCTTCTCCTCTCCTTTCATCATGTGCCATGGAGACCAGCCCCAGCAGGGACCACACATCCTCTTCCAGGAGAGGTAAGTGCTAGTCTAGGGAGTGGTATCTGTATGCAATGGGCTGGGGTGTATTGTTTTTTTATTTCTGGGGGAGGGAGGTTGGAGTGTGTGTGGTGGGGTGGTGTATTAATGTAGTAGTGTGTGTGAGTTTGGGAGGGGTGTATTAATGTTGGTGTGTGTGTTTGTGGGGGGGGTGTATTAATGTAATAGTGTGGGGGGTGTATTAATGTAGTAGTGTGTGGAGGTGTATTAATGTAGTAGTGTGTGTGGGGTGTATTAATGTAGTGTGTGGGGGGTGTATTAATGTAGTGTGTGGGGGTGTGTATTAATGTAGTGTGTGTGGGGTGTATTAATGTAGTAGTGTGTGGGAGGTGTATTACTGTAGTGTGTGTGGGGGGGTGTATTAATGTAGTGTGTGTGTGGAGGTGTATTAATGTACTGTGTGTGTGGGGTGTATTAATGTAGTTGTGTGGGGGGTGTATTAATGTAGTGTGTGTTTGTGGGGGTGTATTAATGTAGTAGTGTGGGGGGTGTATTAATGTAGTGTGTGTGTGTGGGGTGTATTAATGTAGTGTTTGTGTGGGGGGTATATTAATGTAGTGTGTGTGTGGGGTGTATTAATGTAGTGTGTGTGTGGGGGGGTGTATTAATGTAGTGTGTGTGGGGGGGTGTATTAATGTAGTGTGTGTGTGTGGGGTGTATTAATGTAGTGTGTGTGTGGGGGTGTGTGTTTGTGTGGGGTGTTTTCATGTAGTAATGTGGGGGGGATGTATTAATGTAGTGTGTGTGTGTGGGGGGTGTATTAATGTAGTGTGTGTGTGTGTGGGGTGTATTAATGTAGTAGTGTGTGTGTGGGGTGTATTAATGTAGAAGTGTGTGTGGGGTGTATTAATGTAGTGTGTGTGGGGGGTGTATTAATGTAGTGTGTATGTGGGCGGGGGTGTATTAATATAGTGTGTGTGTGGATGGGTGTATTAATGTAGTGTGTGTGTGTGTGGGGGGTGTATTAATGTAGTGTGTGTGTGGGAGGGGTGTATTCATGTAGTGTGTGTGTGTGGGGGATGTATTAATGTTGTGTGTTTGTGTGGGGGGTGTATTAATGTAGTGTGTGGGGGGGTGTATTAATGTAGTGTGTGTGTGTGGAGTGTATTAATGTAGTAGTGTGGGGGTGTATTAATGTAGTGTGTGTGGGGGGTGTATTAATGTAGTGTGTGTGTGGGGGTGTATTAATGTAGTATGTATGTGGGGGGTGTCTTAATGTAGTGTGTGTGTGTGTGTGTGGGGGGGTGTATTAATGTAGTGTGTGTGGGGGTGTATTAATGTAGTGTGTGTGTGGGGGTGTATTAATGTAGTGTGTGTGTGGGGGGTTTATTAATGTAGTGTGTGTGTGGGGGTTGTATTAATGTAGTGTATGTGGGGGTTGTATTAATGTAGTGTGTGTGTAGGGGGTGTATTAATGTAGTAGTGCGGGGGTGTATTAATATAGTGTGTGTGTGGGGTGTATTAATGTAGTGTGTGTGTTTGTGTGGGGTGTATTCATGTAGTAATGTGGGGGTTGTATTAATGTAGTGTGTGTGTGTGGGGTGTATTAATGTAGTGCATGTGTGTGTGTGAGGGCGGTGTATTAACTTAGTAGTGTGTGTGTGGGGTTGTATTAATGTACTGTGTGTGGGGTATATTAATGTAGTGTGTGTGTGGGGGGATGTATTAATGTTGTGTGTGGGGGGGTGTATTAATGTAGTGTGTGTGGGGGGTATTAATGTAGTGTGTGTTGGCGGGGTGTATTAATGTAGTGTGTGTGTGTGTGGGGTGTATTAATGTAGTGTGTGTGGGGGGGTATATTAATGTAGTGTGTGTGTGGGGGGATGTATTAATGTAGTGTGTGTTGGGGGGTATATTAATGTTGTGTGTTTGTGTGGGAGGTGTATTAATGTAGTGTGTGGCGGGGTGTATTAATGTAGTGTGTGTGGGGTGGGTGTATTAATGTAGTGTGTGTGGGGTGTATTAATGTAGAGTGTGTCTGGGGGGGTGTACTAATGTAGTGTGTGTGTGTGTGGGGTGTATTAATGTAGTGTTTGGGGTGTTGTATTAATTTAGTGTGTGTGTGTGTGTGTGTGGGGGGGTGTATTAATGTAGTGTTTGTGTGGGGGGTGTATTAATGTAGTGTGTGTGTGGCGTGTATTAATGTAGTGTGTGTATGTGTGTGTGGGTGTATTAATGTAGTGTGTGTGGGGTGTATTAATGTAGTAGTGTGTGGGGGATGTATTAATGTAGTGTGTGTGTGGGGGGTGTATTAATGTAGTGTGTGTGTGGGGGGTGTATTAATGTAGTGTGTGTGGGCGGAGTATTAATGTCGTGTGTGTGTGGGGTGTATTAATGTAGTGTGTGTCTGGGGGGTTTATTAATGTAGTGTGTGTGTGTGGTGGGGGTGTATTAATGTAGTGTGTGTGTGTGTGGGGGGTGTATTAATGTAGTGTGTGTGTGGGGTGTATTAATGTAGTTGTGTGGGGGGTGTATTAATGTAGTTTGTGTATTAATATAGTGTGTGGGGGGGTGTATTAATGTAGTGTGTGTGGGGTGTATTAATGTAGTAGAGTGGGGGTTGTATTAATGTAGTGTGTGTGTGTGGGGTGTACTAATGTAGTGTGTGTGTGTGGGGGGGTTTATTAATGTAGTATGTGTGTGGGAGGGGTATATTAATGTAGTGTGTGTGGGGGTGTATTAATGTAGTGTGTGTGGGGTGTTTTAATGTAGTAGTGTGTGTGGGGTGTATTAATGTAGTGTGTGTGTGGGGGTGTATTAATGTAGTGTGTGTGTGGGGGGTGTATTAATGTAGTAGTGTGGGGTATATTAATGTAGTGTGTGTGTGGGGGGTGTATTAATGTAGTGTGTGTGTTTGTGTGGGGTGTATTCATGTAGTAATGTGGGGGTTGTATTAATGTAGTGTGTGTGTGGAGGGTGTATTAATGTAGTGTGTTTGTGGGGGGTGTATTAATGTAGTGTGTGTGTGGGGGGTTGTATTAATGTATTGTGTGTGTGTGTGTGTGGGGTGTATTCATGTAGTAATGTGGGGGGTGTATTAATGTGGTGTGTGTGTGTGGGGGTGTATTAATGTTGTAGTGTGTGTGGGGTGTATTAATGTAGTAGTGTGTGGGTGGTGTATTAATGTAGTAGTGTGGGGGTGTATTAATATAGTGTGTGTGGGGGGTGTATTAATGTACTGTGTGTGTTTGTGTGGGTTGTATTCATGTAGTAATGTGGGGGTTGTATTAATGTAGTGTGTGTGTGGGTTGTATTAATGTAGTGTATGTTTGTGTGAGGGGGGTGTATTAATGTAGTAGTGTGTGTGTGGGGTTGTATTAATGTACTGTGTGTGGGGTATATTAATGTAGTGTGTGTGTGGGGGGATGTATTAATGTTGTGTGTGGGGGGGTGTATTAATGTAGTGTGTGTGGGGGGGTATTAATGTAGTGTGTGTTGGCGGGGTGTATTAATGTAGTGTGTGTGTGTGGGGTGTATTAATGTAGTGTGTGTGGGGGGGTATATTAATGTAGTGTGTGTGTGGGGGGATGTATTAATGTAGTGTGTGTTGGGGGGTATATTAATGTTGTGTGTTTGTGTGGGAGGTGTATTAATGTAGTGTGTGGCGGGGTGTATTAATGTAGTGTGTGTGGGGTGGGTGTATTAATGTAGTGTGTGTGGGGTGTATTAATGTAGAGTGTGTCTGGGGGGGTGTACTAATGTAGTGTGTGTGTGTGTGGGGTGTATTAATGTAGTGTTTGGGGTGTTGTATTAATTTAGTGTGTGTGTGTGTGTGGGGGTGTATTAATGTAGTGTTTGTGTGGGGGTGTATTAATGTAGTGTGTGTGTGGCGTGTATTAATGTAGTGTGTGTATGTGTGTGTGGGTGTATTAATGTAGTGTGTGTGGGGTGTATTAATGTAGTAGTGTGTGGGGGATGTATTAATGTAGTGTGTGTGTGGGGGGTGTATTAATGTAGTGTGTGTGTGGGGGGTGTATTAATGTAGTGTGTGTGGGCGGAGTATTAATGTCGTGTGTGTGTGGGGTGTATTAATGTAGTGTGTGTCTGGGGGGTTTATTAATGTAGTGTGTGTGTGTGGTGGGGGTGTATTAATGTAGTGTGTGTGTGTGTGGGGGGTCTATTAATGTAGTGTGTGTGTGGGGTGTATTAATGTAGTTGTGTGGGGGGTGTATTAATGTAGTTTGTGTATTAATATAGTGTGTGGGGGGGTGTATTAATGTAGTGTGTGTGGGGTGTATTAATGTAGTAGAGTGGGGGTTGTATTAATGTAGTGTGTGTGTGTGGGGTGTCCTAATGTAGTGTGTGTGTGTGGGGGGGTTTATTAATGTAGTATGTGTGTGGGAGGGGTATATTAATGTAGTGTGTGTGGGGGTGTATTAATGTAGTGTGTGTGGGGTGTTTTAATGTAGTAGTGTGTGTGGGGTGTATTAATGTAGTGTGTGTGTGGGGGGTGTATTAATGTAGTGTGTGTGTGGGGGGTGTATTAATGTAGTAGTGTGGAGTATATTAATGTAGTGTGTGTGTGGGGGGTGTATTAATGTAGTGTGTGTGTTTGTGTGGGGTGTATTCATGTAGTAATGTGGGGGTTGTATTAATGTAGTGTGTGTGTGGAGGGTGTATTAATGTAGTGTGTTTGTGGGGGGTGTATTAATGTAGTGTGTGTGTGGGGGGTTGTATTAATGTATTGTGTGTGTGTGTGTGTGTGTGGGGGGGTGTATTAATGTAGTGTGTGTGTGGGGATGTGTATTATTGTAGTGTGTGTGTGTTTGTGTGGGGTGTATTCATGTAGTAATGTGGGGGGTGTATTAATGTGGTGTGTGTGTGTGGGGGTGTATTAATGTAGTAGTGTGTGTGGGGTGTATTAATGTAGTAGTGTGTGGGTGGTGTATTAATGTAGTAGTGTGGGGGTGTATTAATATAGTGTGTGTGGGGGGTGTATTAATGTAGTGTGTGTGTTTGTGTGGGGTGTATTCATGTAGTAATGTGGGGGTTGTATTAATGTAGTGTGTGTGTGGGTTGTATTAATGTAGTGTATGTTTGTGTGAGGGGGGTGTATTAATGTAGTAGTGTGTGTGTGGGGTTGTATTAATGTACTGTGTGTGGGGTATATTAATGTAGTGTGTGTGTGGGGGGATGTATTAATGTAGTGTGTGTGTGGGGGGTGTATTAATGTAGTGTGTGTGTGTGGGGTGTTTTAATGCAGTAGTGTGTGGGGGGTGTATTATTGAAGTGTGTGTGTGGGGGGTGTATTAATGTAGTGTGTGTGTGGGGGTTGTATTAATGTAGTGTGTGTGGGGGTTGTATTAATGTAGTGTGTGTGTAGGGGGTGTATTAATGTAGTAGTGTGGGGGTGTATTAATATAGTGTGTGTGTGGGGTGTATTAATGTAGTGTGTGTGTTTGTGTGGGGTGTATTCATGTAGTAATGTGGGGGTTGTATTAATGTAGTGTGTGTGAGGGCGGTGTATTAACGTAGTAGTGTGTGTGTGGGGTTGTATTAATGTACTGTGTGTGGGGTATATTAATGTAGTGTGTGTGTGGGGGGATGTATTAATGTTGTGTGTGGGGGGGTGTATTAATGTAGTGTGTGTGGGGGGGTATTAATGTAGTGTGTGTTGGCGGGGTGTATTAATGTAGTGTGTGTGTGTGTGGGGTGTATTAATGTAGTGTGTGTGTGTGGGGGTATATTAATGTAGTGTGTGTGTGGGGGGATGTATTAATGTAGTGTGTGTTGGGGGGTATATTAATGTTGTGTGTTTGTGTGGGAGGTGTATTAATGTAGTGTGTGGCGGGGTGTATTAATGTAGTGTGTGTGGGGTGGGTGTATTAATGTAGTGTGTGTGGGGTGTATTAATGTAGAGTGTGTCTGGGGGGGTGTACTAATGTAGTGTGTGTGTGTGTGGGGTGTATTAATGTAGTGTTTGGGGTGTTGTATTAATTTAGTGTGTGTGTGTGTGTGTCGGGGGGTGTATTAATGTAGTGTTTGTGTCGGGGGGTGTATTAATGTAGTGTTTGTGTGGGGGGGTGTATTAATGTAGTGTGTGTGTGGCGTGTATTAATGTAGTGTGTGTATGTGTGTGTGGGTGTATTAATGTAGTGTGTGTGGGGTGTATTAATGTAGTAGTGTGTGGGGGATGTATTAATGTAGTGTGTGTGGGGGGTGTATTAATGTAGTGTGTGTGTGGGGGGTGTATTAATGTAGTGTGTGTGGGCGGAGTATTAATGTCATGTGTGTGTGGGGTGTATTAATGTAGTGTGTGTCTGGGGGGTTTATTAATGTAGTGTGTGTGTGTGGTGGGGGTGTATTAATGTAGTGTGTGTGTGGGGGGTGTATTAATGTAGTGTGTGTGGGGTGTATTAATGTAGTTGTGTGGGGGGTGTATTAATGTAGTTTGTGTATTAATATAGTGTGTGGGGGAGTGTATTAATGTAGTGTGTGTGGGGGGGTGTATTAATGTAGTGTGTGTGGGGTGTATTAATGTAGTAGAGTGGGGGTTGTATTAATGTAGTGTGTGTGTGTTGGGTGTACTAATGTAGTGTGTGTGTGTGTGGGGGTTTATTAATGTAGTATGTGTGTGGGAGGGGTGTATTAATGTAGTGTGTGTGGGGGTGTATTAATGTAGTGTGTGTGGGGTGTTTTAATGTAGTAGTGTGTGTGGGGTGTATTAATGTAGTGTGTGTGTGGGGGGTGTATTAATGTAGTGTGTGTGTGGGGGGTGTATTAATGTAGTAGTGTGGGGTATATTAATGTAGTGTGTGTGTGGGGGGTGTATTAATGTAGTGTGTGTGTTTGTGTGGGGTGTATTCATGTAGTAATGTGGGGGTTGTATTAATGTAGTGTGTGTGTGGAGGGTGTATTAATGTAGTGTGTTTGTGGGGGGTGTATTAGTGTAGTGTGTGTGTGGGGGGTTGTATTAATGTATTGTGTGTGTGTGTGTGTGTGGGGGGGTGTATTAATGTAGTGTGTGTGTGGGGAAGTGTATTATTGTAGTGTGTGTGTGTTTGTGTGGGGTGTATTCATGTAGTAATGTGGGGGGTGTATTAATGTGGTGTGTGTGTGTGGGGGTGTATTAATGTAGTAGTGTGTGTGGGGTGTATTAATGTAGTAGTGTGTGGGTGGTGTATTAATGTAGTAGTGTGGGGGTGTATTAATATAGTGTGTGTGGGGGGTGTATTAATGTAGTGTGTGTGTTTGTGTGGGGTGTATTCATGTAGTAATGTGGGGGTTGTATTAATGTAGTGTGTGTGTGGGTTGTATTAATGTAGTGTATGTTTGTGTGAGGGGGGTGTATTAATGTAGTAGTGTGTGTGTGGGGTTGTATTAATGTACTGTGTGTGGGGTATATTAATGTAGTGTGTGTGTGGGGGGATGTATTAATGTAGTGTGTGTGTGGGGGGTGTATTAATGTAGTGTGTGTGTGGGGTGTTTTAATGCAGTAGTGTGTGGGGGGTGTATTATTGAAGTGTGTGTGTGGGGGGTGTATTAATGTAGTAGTGTGTGGGGGGTGTATTAATGTAGTTGTGTGGGGGTATATTAATATAGTGTGTGTGGGGGTGTATTAATGTAGTTTGTGTGTTTGTGTGGGGTGTATTCATGTAGTAGTTTGTGGGGTGTATTAATGTAGTGTGTGTGTGGGGGGTGTATTAATGTAGTGTGTGTGTGGGGGGTGTATTAATGTAGTGTGTGTGTGAGGTGTATTAATGTAGTGTGTGTGTGTGTGTGGGGGGGTGTATTAATGTAGTAGTGTGGGGGGTGTATTAATGTAGTGTGTGTATTAATGTAATGTGTGGGGGAGTGTATTAATGTAGTGTGTGGGGGGGTGTATTAATGTAGTGTGTGTGGGCGGGTGTATTAATGTAGTGTGTGTGGGGTGTATTAATGTAGTAGTGTGTGGGGGGTGTATTAATGTAGTTGTGTGGGGGTATATTAATATAGTGTGTGTGGGGGTGTATTAATGTAGTTTGTGTGTTTGTGTGGGGTGTATTCATGTAGTAGTTTGTGGGGTGTATTAATGTAGTGTGTGTGTGGGGGGTGTATTAATGTAGTGTGTGTGTGGGGGGTGTATTAATGTAGTGTGTGTGTGAGGTGTATTAATGTAGTGTGTGTGTGTGTGTGGGGGGGTGTATTAATGTAGTAGTGTGGGGGGTGTATTAATGTAGTGTGTGTATTAATGTAATGTGTGGGGGAGTGTATTAATGTAGTGTGTGGGGGGGTGTATTAATGTAGTGTGTGTGGGCGGGTGTATTAATGTAGTGTGTGTGGGGTGTATTAATGTAGTAGTGTGTGTGGGGTGTATTAATGTAGTGTGTGTGTGGGGGGTGTATTAATGTAGTGTGTGTGTGGGGTGTATTAATGTAGTGTGTGTGTGGGGGGTGTATTAATGTAGTGTGTGTGTGGGGGTATATTAATGTAGTATTGTGTGTGTGTGTGTTTGTGTGGGGTGTATTCATGTGGTAATGTGGGGTTTGTATTAATGTAGTGTGTGTGTGTGTGGGGTGTATTAATGTAGTGTATGTGTGTGTGGGGTGTATTAATGTAGTAGTAGTGTGTGTGTGGGGGTGTATTAATGTAGTGTGTGTGGGGTATATTAATGTAGTGTGTGTGGGGGGGTATATTAATGTAGTGTGTGTGGGGGGGATGTATTAATGTAGTGTGTGTGTGGGGGGTGTATTAATGTAGTGTGTGTGTGAGGGGTGTATTAATGTAGTGTGTGTGGGGGGGGTGTATTAATGTAATGTGTGTGTGTGTGTGTGTGTGGGGTGTATTAATGTATTGTGTGGGGGGTTGTATTAATGTAGTGTGGGGGGTGTATTAATGTAGTGTGCGTGTGGGGGGGTATATTAATGTAGTGTGTGTTTGTGTGGGTTGTTTTCATGTAGTAATGTGGGGGGTATATTAATGTAGTGTGTGTGTGGGGTGTATTAATGTAGTAGTGTGTGGTGGGTGTATTAATGTAGTGTGTGTGTTGGGGGTGTATTAATGTAGTGTGTGTGTGTGGGCGGTGTATTAATGTAGTATGTGTGGGGGGTGTATTAATGTAGTGTGTGTGTGGGGGGGTGTATTAATGTAGTGTGTGTGTGGGGGGTGTATTAATGTAGTGTGTGTGGGGTGTATTACTGTAGTGTGTGTGTTTGTGTGTGGGGGGGTGTATTAATGTAGTAGTGTGAGGGGTGTATTAATGTAGTGTGTGTATTAATGTAATGTGTGGGGGGTGTATTAATGTAGTGTGTGGGGGGGTGTATTAATTAAGTGTGTGGGGGGGGTGTATTAATGTAGTGTGTGTGGGGTGTATTAATGTAGTAGTGTGTGGGGTGTATTAATGTAGTGTGTGTGTGGGGTGTATTAATGTAGTGTGTGTGGGGGGGTGTATTAATGTAGTGTGTGTGTGGGGGGTGTATTAATGTAGTGTGTGTGTGGGGGGTGTGTATTCATGTAGTAATGTGGGGGTTGTATTAATGTAGTGTGTGTGTGAGGGGGGTGTATTAATGTAGTAGTGTGTGTGTGGGGTTGTAATAAATGTAGTGTGTGTGGGGTATATTAATGTAGTGTGTGTGTGGGGCGATGTATTAATGTAATGTTTGTGTGGGGGGTGTATTAATGTAGTGTGTGTGGGGGGGTGTATTAATGTAGTGTGTGTGTGGGGTGTATTAATGTAGTGTGTGGGGGGGTGTATTAATGTAGTGTGTGTGTGTGTTTGTGGGGGTGTATTCATGTAGTAATGTGGGGGGTGTATTAATGTGGTGTGTGTGTGTGGGGGGTGTATTAATGTAGAGTGTGTGTGGGGTGTATTCATGTAGTAATGTGGGGGTTGTATTAATGTAGTGTATGTGTGTATTGGGGGTGTATTAATGTAGTGTGTGTGGGGGGGTTTATTAATGTAGTGTGTGTGTGGTGGGGGTGTATTAATGTAGTGTTTGTTTGTGTGGGGTGTATTCATGTACTACTTCCCCCTTCTCTCCGTCTATTCTACATGCACTCTCCTTTCCCTGCCTGAGACTCCGTCCACTAACAATGGTTCCCCGCCCCTTCCTTCCCAGTCTAGTCCTACTGTCACTGTGTCAAAGCTTCTCCTCTCCTTTCATCATGTGCCATGGAGACCAGCCCCAGCAGGGACCACACATCCTCTTCCAGGAGAGGTAAGTGCTAGTCTAGGGAGTGGTATCTGTATGCAATGGGCTGGGGTGTATTGTTTTTTTATTTCTGGGGGAGGGAGGTTGGAGTGTGTGTGGTGGGGTGGTGTATTAATGTAGTAGTGTGTGTGAGTTTGGGAGGGGTGTATTAATGTTGGTGTGTGTGTTTGTGGGGGGGGGTGTATTAATGTAATAGTGTGGGGGGTGTATTAATGTAGTAGTGTGTGGAGGTGTATTAATGTAGTAGTGTGTGTGGGGGGTGTATTAATGTAGTGTGTGGGGGGTGTATTAATGTAGTGTGTGGGGGTGTGTATTAATGTAGTGTGTGTGGGGTGTATTAATGTAGTAGTGTGTGGGAGGTGTATTACTGTAGTGTGTGTGGGGGGGTGTATTAATGTAGTGTGTGTTGGGGGGTATATTAATGTTGTGTGTTTGTGTGGGAGGTGTATTAATGTAGTGTGTGGCGGGGTGTATTAATGTAGTGTGTGTGGGGTGGGTGTATTAATGTAGTGTGTGTGGGGTGTATTAATGTAGAGTGTGTCTGGGGGGGTGTACTAATGTAGTGTGTGTGTGTGTGGGGTGTATTAATGTAGTGTTTGGGGTGTTGTATTAATTTAGTGTGTGTGTGTGTGTGTCGGGGGGTGTATTAATGTAGTGTTTGTGTGGGGGGGTGTATTAATGTAGTGTGTGTGTGGCGTGTATTAATGTAGTGTGTGTATGTGTGTGTGGGTGTATTAATGTAGTGTGTGTGGGGTGTATTAATGTAGTAGTGTGTGGGGGATGTATTAATGTAGTGTGTGTGTGGGGGGTGTATTAATGTAGTGTGTGTGTGGGGGGTGTATTAATGTAGTGTGTGTGGGCGGAGTATTAATGTCGTGTGTGTGTGGGGTGTATTAATGTAGTGTGTGTCTGGGGAGTTTATTAATGTAGTGTGTGTGTGTGTGGTGGGGGTGTATTAATGTAGTGTGTGTGTGTGTGGGGGGTGTATTAATGTAGTGTGTGTGTGGGGTGTATTAATGTAGTTGTGTGGGGGGTGTATTAATGTAGTTTGTGTATTAATATAGTGTGTGGGGGGGTGTATTAATGTAGTGTGTGTGGGGGGGTGTATTAATGTAGTGTGTGTGGGGTGTATTAATGTAGTAGAGTGGGGGTTGTATTAATGTAGTGTGTGTGTGTGGGGTGTACTGATGTAGTGTGTGTGTGTGGGGGGTTTATTAATGTAGTATGTGTGTGGTAGGGGTGTATTAATGTAGTGTGTGTGGGGGTGTATTAATGTAGTGTGTGTGGGGTGTTTTAATGTAGTAGTGTGTGTGGGGTGTATTAATGTAGTGTGTGTGTGGGGGGTGTATTAATGTAGTGTGTGTGTGGGGGGTGTATTAATGTAGTAGTGTGGGGTATATTAATGTAGTGTGTGTGTGGGGGGTGTATTAATGTAGTGTGTGTGTTTGTGTGGGGTGTATTCATGTAGTAATGTGGGGGTTGTATTAATGTAGTGTGTGTGTGGAGGGTGTATTAATGTAGTGGGTTTGTGGGGGGTGTATTAATGTAGTGTGTGTGTGGGGGGTTGTATTAATGTATTGTGTGTGTGTGTGTGTGGGGGGGTGTATTAATGTAGTGTGTGTGGGGATGTGTATTATTGTAGTGTGTGTCTGTTTGTGTGGGGTGTATTCATGTAGTAATGTGGGGGGTGTATTAATGTGGTGTGTGTGTGTGGGGGTGTATTAATGTAGTAGTGTGTGTGGGGTGTATTAATGTAGTAGTGTGTGGGTGGTGTATTAATGTAGTAGTGTGGGGGTGTATTAATATAGTGTGTGTGGGGGGTGTATTAATGTAGTGTGTGTGTTTGTGTGGGGTGTATTCATGTAGTAATGTGGGGGTTGTATTAATGTAGTGTGTGTGTGGGTTGTATTAATGTAGTGTATGTTTGTGTGAGGGGGGTGTATTAATGTAGTAGTGTGTGTGTGGGGTTGTATTAATGTACTGTGTGTGGGGTATACTAATGTAGTGTGTGTGTGGGGGGATGTATTAATGTAGTGTGTGTGTGGGGGGTGTATTAATGTAGTGTGTGTGTGTGGGGTGTTTTAATGCAGTAGTGTGTGGGGGGTGTATTATTGAAGTGTGTGTGTGGGGGGTGTATTAATGTAGTAGTGTGTGGGGGGTGTATTAATGTAGTTGTGTGGGGGTATATTAATATAGTGTGTGTGGGGGTGTATTAATGTAGTTTGTGTGTTTGTGTGGGGTGTATTCATGTAGTAGTGTGTGGGGTGTATTAATGTAGTGTGTGTGTGGGGGGTGTATTAATGTAGTGTGTGTGTGGGGGGTGTATTAATGTAGTGTGTGTGTGAGGTGTATTAATGTAGTGTGTGTGTGTGTGGGGGGGTGTATTAATGTAGTAGTGTGGGGGGTGTATTAATGTAGTGTGTGTATTAATGTAATGTGTGGGGGAGTGTATTAATGTAGTGTGTGGGGGGGTGTATTAATGTAGTGTGTGTGGGCGGGTGTATTAATGTAGTGTGTGTGGGGTGTATTAATGTAGTAGTGTGTGCGGTGTATTAATGTAGTGTGTGTGTGGGGTGTATTAATGTAGTGTGTGTGTGGGGGGTGTATTAATGTAGTGTGTGTGTGGGGGTATATTAATGTAGTATTGTGTGTGTGTGTGTTTGTGTGGGGTGTATTCATGTGGTAATGTGGGGTTTGTATTAATGTAGTGTGTGTGTGTGTGGGGTGTATTAATGTAGTGTATGTGTGTGTGGGGTGTATTAATGTAGTAGTAGTGTGTGTGTGGGGGTGTATTAATGTAGTGTGTGTGGGGTATATTAATGTAGTGTGTGTGGGGGGGTATATTAATGTAGTGTGTGTGGGGGGGGGATGTATTAATGTAGTGTGTGTGTGGGGGGTGTATTAATGTAGTGTGTGTGTGAGGGGTGTATTAATGTAGTGTGTGTGGGGGGGGTGTATTAATGTAATGTGTGTGTGTGTGTGTGTGTGTGTGGGGTGTATTAATGTATTGTGTGGGGGGTTGTATTAATGTAGTGTGGGGGGTGTATTAATGTAGTGTGCGTGTGGGGGGGTATATTAATGTAGTGTGTGTTTGTGTGGGTTGTATTCATGTAGTAATGTGGGGGGTATATTAATGTAGTGTGTGTGTGGGGTGTATTAATGTAGTAGTCTGTGGTGGGTGTATTAATGTAGTGTGTGTGTTGGGGGTGTATTAATGTAGTGTGTGTGGGCGGTGTATTAATGTAGTGTGTGTGGGGGGTGTATTAATGTAGTGTGTGTGTGGGGGGGTGTATTAATGTAGTGTGTGTGTGGGGGTTGTATTAATGTAGTGTGTGTGGGGTGTATTAATGTAGTGTGTGTGTGTGGGGGGGTGTATTAATGTAGTAGTGTGAGGGGTGTATTAATGTAGTGTGTGTATTAATGTAATGTGTGGGGGGGTGTATTAATGTAGTGTGTGGGGGGGTGTATTAATTAAGTGTGTGGGGGGGTGTATTAATGTAGTGTGTGTGGGGTGTATTAATGTAGTAGTGTGTGGGGTGTATTAATGTAGTGTGTGTGTGGGGTGTATTAATGTAGTGTGTGTGGGGGGTGTATTAATGTAGTGTGTGTGTGGGGGGTGTATTAATGTAGTGTGTGTGTGGGGGGTGTGTATTCATGTAGTAATGTGGGGGTTGTATTAATGTAGTGTGTGTGTGAGGGGGGTGTATTAATGTAGTAGTGTGTGTGTGGGGTTGTAATAAATGTAGTGTGTGTGGGGTATATTAATGTAGTGTGTGTGTGTGGGGCGATGTATTAATGTAATGTTTGTGTGGGGGGTGTATTAATGTAGTGTGTGTGGGGGGGTGTATTAATGTAGTGTGTGTGTGGGGTGTATTAATGTAGTGTGTGGGGGGGTGTATTAATGTAGTGTGTGTGTGTGTTTGTGGGGGTGTATTCATGTAGTAATGTGGGGGGTGTATTAATGTGGTGTGTGTGTGTGGGGGGTGTATTAATGTAGTGTGTGTGTCGGGTGTATTCATGTAGTAATGTGGGGGTTGTATTAATGTAGTGTATGTGTGTATTGGGGGTGTATTAATGTAGTGTGTGTGGGGGGGTTTATTAATGTAGTGTGTGTGTGGTGGGGGTGTATTAATGTAGTGTTTGTTTGTGTGGGGTGTATTCATGTACTACTTCCCCCTCCTCTCCGTCTATTCTACATGCACTCTCCTTTCCCTGCCTGAGACTCCGCCCACTAACAATGGTTCCCCGCCCCTTCCTTCCCAGTCTAGTCCTACTGTCACTGTGTCAAAGCTTCTCCTCTCCTTTCATCATGTGCCATGGAGACCAGCCCCAGCAGGGACCACACATCCTCTTCCAGGAGAGGTAAGTGCTAGTCTAGGGAGTGGTATCTGTATGCAATGGGCTGGGGTGTATTGTTTTTTTATTTCTGGGGGAGGGAGGTTGGAGTGTGTGTGGTGGGGTGGTGTATTAATGTAGTAGTGTGTGTGAGTTTGGGAGGGGTGTATTAATGTTGGTGTGTGTGTTTGTGGGGGGGGGTGTATTAATGTAATAGTGTGGGGGGTGTATTAATGTAGTAGTGTGTGAGGTGTATTAATGTAGTAGTGTGTGTGGGGTGTATTAATGTAGTGTGTGGGGGGTGTATTAATGTAGTGTGTGGGGGTGTGTATTAATGTAGTGTGTGTGGGGTGTATTAATGTAGTAGTGTGTGGGAGGTGTATTACTGTAGTGTGTGTGGGGGGGTGTATTAATGTAGTGTGTGTGTGGAGGTGTATTAATGTACTGTGTGTGTGGGGTGTATTAATGTAGTTGTGTGGGGGGTGTATTAATGTAGTGTGTGTGTGTGGGGGTGTATTAATGTAGTAGTGTGGGGGGTGTATTAATGTAGTGTGTGTGTGTGTGGGGTGTATTAATGTAGTGTTTGTGTGGGGGGTAGATTAATGTAGTGTGTGTGTGGGGTGTATTAATGTAGTGTGTGTGTGGGGGGGTGTATTAATGTAGTGTGTGTGGGGGGGTGTATTAATGTAGTGTGTGTGTGTGGGGTGTATTAATTTAGTGTGTGTGTGGGGGTGTGTGTTTGTGTGGGGTGTTTTCATGTAGTAATGTGGGGGGTGTATTAATGTAGTGTGTGTGTGTGGGGGGTGTATTAATGTAGTGTGTGTGTGTGTGGGGTGTATTAATGTAGTAGTGTGTGTGTGGGGTGTATTAATGTAGTAGTGTGTGTGGGGTGTATTAATGTAGTGTGTGTGGGGGTGTATTAATGTAGTGTGTATGTGGGCGGGGGTGTATTAATATAGTGTGTGTGTGGATGGGTGTATTAATGTAGTGTGTGTGTGTGGGGGGTGTATTAATGTAGTGTGTATGTGGGAGGGGTGTATTCATGTAGTGTGTGTGTGTGGGGGATGTATTAATGTTGTGTGTTTGTGTGGGGGGTGTATTAATGTAGTGTGTGGGGGGGGTGTATTAATGTAGTGTGTGTGTGTGGAGTGTATTAATGTAGTAGTGTGGGGGTGTATTAATGTAGTGTGTGTGGGGGGTGAATTAATGTAGTGTGTGTGTGGGGGTGTATTAATGTAGTATGTATGTGGGGGGTTTCTTAATGTAGTGTGTGTGTGTGTGTGGGGGGGGGTGTATTAATGTAGTGTGTGTGGGGGTGTATTAATGTAGTGTGTGTGTTGGGGTGTATTAATGTAGTGTGTGTGTGGGGGGTTTATTAATGTAGTGTGTGTGTGTGGGAGGTGTATTAATGTAGTGTATTAATGTAGTATTGTGTGTGTGTGTTTGTTTTGGGTGTATTCATGTAGTAATGTTGGGGGTGTATTAATGTAGTGTGTGTGTGTGTGTGTGGTGTATTAATGTAGTGTATGTGTGTGTGGGGTGTATTAATGTAGTAGTGTGTGTGTGGGGGTGTATTAATGTAGTGTGTGTGGTGTATTATAATGTAGTGTGTGTGTGGGGGGATGTATTAATGTAGTGTGTGTGTGGGGGGATGTATTAATGTAGTGTGTGTGGGGGGGTATATTAATGTAGTCTGTGTGTGGGGGTGTATTAATGTGGTGTGTGTGTGTGTGTGTGTGTGGGTGTGGGGTGTATTAATGTAGTGTGTGGGGGGTTGTATTAATGTAGTGTGTGTGGGGGGTGTATTAATGTAGTGTGTGTGGGGTGGTGTATTAATGTAGTGTGTGTTTGTGTGGGGTGTATTCATGTACTACTTCCCCCTCCTCTTCGTCTATTCTACATGCACTCTCCTTTCCCTGCCTGAGACTCCGCCCACTAACAATGGTTCCCCGCCCATTCCTTCCCAGTCTAGTCCTACTGTCACTGTGTCAAAGCCTCTCCTCTCCTTTCATCATGTGCCATGGAGACCAGCCCCAGCAGGGACCACACATCCTCTTCCAGGAGAGGTAAGTGCTAGTCTAGGGAGTGGTATCTGCATGCAATGGGCAGGGGTGTATTGTTTTTTTATTTCTGGGGGAGGGAGGTTGGAGTGTGTGTGGTGGGGTGGTGTATTAATGTAGTAGTGTGTGTGAGTTTGGGAGGGGTGTATTAATGTTGGTGTGTGTGTTTGTGGGGGGGGGTGTATTAAGGTAGTAGTGTGGAGGGGTGTATTAATGTAGTAGTGTGTGTGGTGTATTAATGTAGTAGTGTGTGTGGGGTGTATTAATGTAGTGTGTGGGGGGTCTATTAATGTAGTGTGTGTGTGTGGGGGTGTGTATTAATGTAGTGTGTGGGGTGTATTAATGTAGTAGTGTGTGGGGGGTGTATTAATGTAGTGTGTGTGGGGGGGTGTATTAATGTAGTGTGTGGGGGTGTATTAATGTACTGTGTGTGTGGGGTGTATTAATGTAGTTGTGTGGGGGGTGTATTAATGTAGTGTGTGTGTGTGGGGGTGTATTAATGTAGTAGTGTGGGGGGTGTATTAATGTAGTGTGTGTGTGTGGGGTGTATTAATGTAGTGTTTGTGTGGGGGGTGTATTATTGTAGTGTGTGTGTGGGGTGTATTAATGTAGTGTGTGTGTGGGGGTGTATTAATGTAGTGTGTGTGGGGGGTGTATTCATGAAGTGTGTGTGTGTGTGTGGGGTGTATTAATGTAGTGTGTGTGTGGGGTGTAATCATGTAGTAATGTGGGGGGTGTATTAATGTAGTGTGTGTGTGGGGTGTATTAATGTAGTGTGTGTGTGTGTGTGTGTGGGGTGTATTAATGTAGTAGTCTGTGTGGGGGGTGTATTAATGTAGTACTGTGTGTGGGGGGTGTATTAATGTAGTACTGTGTGTGGGGTGTATTAATGTAGTGTGTGTGTGGGGGGTGTATTAATGTAGTGTGTGTGTGGGCGGGGGTGTATTAATATAGTGTGTGTGTGGGCGGGTGTATTAATGTAGTGTGTGTGGGGTGTATTAATGTAGTGTGTGTGTGTGGGGGGGTGTATTAATGTAGTGTTAGTGTGGGAGGGGTGTATTCATGTAGTGTGTGTGTGGGGGATGTATTAATGTGTGTTTGTGTGGGGAGTGTATTAATGTAGTGTGTAGGGGGGGTGTATTAAAGTAGTGTGTGTGTGTGTGTGTGTGGGGTGTATTAATGTAGTGTGTGTTTGTGGGGTGTATTAATGTAGTAGTGTGGGGGTGTATTAATGTAGTGTGTGTGTGGGGTGTATTAATGTAGTGTGTGTGTGTGTGTGTGTGGGTGTATTAATGTAGTGTGTGTGGGGTGTAATAATGTAGTAGTGTGTGGGGGATTTATTAATGTAGTGTGTGTGTGGGGGTGTATTAATGTAATGTGTTTGTGGGGGGTGTATTAATATAGTGTGTGTGGGCGGAGTATTAATGTAGTGTGTGTGTGGGGTGTATTAATGTAGTGTGTGTGTGGGGGGGGTTTATTAATGTAGTGTGTGTGTGGGGGGTGTATTAATGTAGTGTTTGTGTGGGGGGTGTATTAATGTAGTGTGTGTGTGGGGTGTATTAATGTAGTGTGTGTGTGGGGGGGTGTAATAATGTAGTGTGTGTGGGGGGTGTATTCATGAAGTGTGTGTGTGTGGGGTGTATTAATGTAGTGTGTGTGTGGGGGTGTGTGTTTGTGTGGGGTGTAATCATGTAGTAATGTGGGGGGTGTATTAATGTAGTGTGTGTGTGTGGGGGGTGTATTAATGTAGTGTGTGTGTGTGTGTGGGGGGGGGGTGTATTAATGTAGTAGTGTGTGTGGGGGGTGTATTAATGTAGTGTGTGGGGTGTATTAATGTAGTACTGTGTTTGGGGTGTATTAATGTAGTGTGTGTGGGGGGGTGTATTAATGTAGTGTGTGTGTGGGCGGGGGTGTATTAATAGAGTGTGTGTGGGCAGGTGTATTAATGTAGTGTGTGTGTGGGGTGTATTAATGTAGTGTGTGGGGGGTCTATTAATGTAGTGTGTGTGTGTAGGGGGTGTATTAATGTAGTGTGTGGGGTGTATTAATGTAGTAGTGTGTGGGGGGTGTATTAATGTAGTGTGTGTGGGGGGGTGTATTAATGTGGTGTGTGGGGGTGTATTAATGTACTGTGTGTGTGGGGTGTATTAATGTAGTTGTGTCGGGGGTGTATTAATGTAGTGTGTGTGTGTGGGGGTGTATTAATGTAGTAGTGTGGGGGGTGTATTAATGTAGTGTGTGTGTGGGGGGTGTATTAATGTAGTGTTTGTGTGGGGGGTGTATTAATGTAGTGTGTGTGTGGGGTGTATTAATGTAGTGTGTGTGTGTGGGGTGTATTAATATAGTGTGTGTGGGTGGAGTATTAATGTAGTGTGTGTGTGGGGTGTATTAATGTAGTGTGTGTGTGGGGGGTTTATTAATGTAGTGTGTGTGTGTGGGGTGTATTAATGTAGTAGTGTGGGGGGTGTATTAATGTAGTGTGTGTATTAATATAGTGTGTGGGGGGGTGTATTAATGTAGTGTGTGTGGGGGGGTGTATTAATGTAGTGTGTGTTTAAGGGGTGTATTAATGTAGTAGTGTGGGGGTGTATTAATGTAGTGTGTGTGTGGGGTGTATTAATGTAGTGTGTGTGTGTGGGTGTATTAATGTAGTGTGTGTGGGGTGTAATAATGTAGTAGTGTGTGGGGGATGTATTAATGTAGTGTGTGTGTGGGGGGTGTATTAATGTAGTGTGTGTGTGGGGGGTGTATTAATATAGTGTGTGTGGACGGAGTATTAATGTAGTGTGTGTGTGGGGTGTATTAATGTAGTGTGTGTGGGGGGTTTATTAATGTAGTGTGTGTGTGTGGTGGGGGTGTATTAATGTAGTGTGTGTGTGGGGGGTGTATTAATGTAGTGTGTGTGTGTGGGGTGTATTAATGTAGTAGTGTGGGGGGTGTATTAATGTAGTGTGTGTATTAATATAGTGTGTGGGGGGGTGTATTAATGTAGTGTGTGTGGGGGGGTGTATTAATGTAGTGTGTGTTGGGTGTATTAATGTAGTGTGTGTGGGGGGGGGTGTTCTAATGTAGTGTGTGTGTGTGTGTGGGGGGGGGGTGTATTAATATAGTGTGTGTGGGCGGAGTATTAATGTAGTGTGTGTCTGGGGTGTATTAATGTAGTGTGTGTGTGGGGGGTTTATTAATGTAGTGTGTGTGTTTGGTGGGGGTGTATTAATGTAGTGTGTGTGTGGGGGGTGTATTAATGTAGTGTGTGTGTGTGGGGTGTATTCATGTAGTGTGTGTGGGGGGTGTATTATTGTAGTGTGTGTATTAATATAGTGTGTGGGGGGGTGTATTAATGTAGTGTGTGTGGGGGGGTGTATTAATGTAGTGTGTGTGGGGTGTATTAATGTAGTAGAGTGGGGGTTGTATTAATGTAGTGTGTGCGGGGGGGTGTACTAATGTAGTGTGTGTGTGTGGGGGGTGTATTAATGTAGTGTGTGTGTGGGAGGGGTGTGTTCATGTAGTGTGTGTGTGGGGGTGTATTAATGTAGTGTGTGTGAGGTGTTTTAATGTAGTAGTGTGTGGGGGGTGTATTAATCTAGTGTGTGTGTGGGGGTTGTATTAATGTAGTGTGTGTGTGGGGTGTATTAATGTAGTGTGTGTGTGGGGGGTGTATTAATGTAGTAGTCTGGGGGTGTATTAATATAGTGTGTGTGGGGGTGTATTAATGTGGTGTGTGTGTTTGTTTGGGGTGTATTCATCTAGTAATGTGGGGGTTGTATTAATGTAGTGTGGGTGGGGTGTATTAATGTAGTAGAGTGGGGGTTGTATTCATGTAGTGTGTGTGTGGGGGGTGTACTAATGTAGTGTGTGTGTGTGGGGGGGTGTATTAATGTAGTGTGTGTGTGGGAGGGATGTATTCATGTAGTGTGTGTGGGGGGGTGTACTAATGTAGTGTGTGTGTGGGGTGGTGTAATAATGTAGTAGTGTGTGTGAGTTTGGGAGGGGTGTATTAATGTTGGTGTGTGTGTTTGTGGGGGGGGTGTATTAATGTAGTAGTGTGGGGGGGTGTATTAATGTAGTAGTGTGTGTGGGGTGTATTAATGTAGTGTGTGGGGGGTCTATTAATGTAGTGTGTGTGTGTGGGGGTGTGTATTAATGTAGTGTGTGGGGTGTATTAATGTAGTAGTGTGTGGGGGGGTGTATTAATGTAGTGTGTGTGGGGGGGTGTATTAATGTGGTGTGTGGGGGTGTATTAATGTACTGTGTGTGTGGGTTGTATTAATGTAGTGTGTGTGTGTGGGGGTGTATTAATGTAGTAGTGTGGGGGGTGTATTAATGTAGTGTGTGTGTGGGGGGTGTATTAATGTAGTGTTTGTGTGGGGGGTATATTAATGTAGTGTGTGTGTGGGGTGTATTAATGTAGTGTGTGTGTGGGGGGTGTATTAATATAGTGTGTGTGGGCGGAGTATTAATGTAGTGTGTGTGTGGGGTGTATTAATGTGTGTGTGTGTGGGGTTTATTAATGTAGTGTGTGTGTGTGGTGGGGGTGTATTAATGTAGTGTGTGTGTGGGGGGTGTATTAATGTAGTGTGTGTGTGTGGGGTGTATTAATGTAGTAGTGTGGGGGGTGTATTAATGTAGTGTGTGTATTAATATAGTGTGTGGGGGGGTGTATTAATGTAGTGTGTGTGGGGGGGTGTATTAATGTAGTGTGTGTTGGGTGTATTAATGTAGTAGAGTGGGGGTTGTATTAATGTAGTGTGTGTGGGGGGGTGTACTAATGTAGTGTGTGTGTGTGTGTGTGGGGGGGGTGTATTAATATAGTGTGTGTGGGCGGAGTATTAATGTAGTGTGTGTGTGGGGTGTATTAATGTAGTGTGTGTGTGGGGGGTTTATTAATGTAGTGTGTGTGTGTGGTGGGGGTGTATTAATCTAGTGTGTGTGTGGGGGGTGTATTAATGTAGTGTGTGTGTGTGGGGTGTATTAATGTAGTAGTGTGGGGGGTGTATTATTGTAGTGTGTGTATTAATATAGTGTGTGGGGGGGTGTATTAATGTAGTGTGTGTGGGGGGTGTATTAATGTAGTGTGTGTGGGGTGTATTAATGTAGTAGAGTGGGGGTTGTATTAATGTAGTGTGTGCGGGGGGGTGTACTAATGTAGTGTGTGTGTGTGGGGGGTGTATTAATGTAGTGTGTGTGTGGGAGGGGTGTATTCATGTAGTGTGTGTGGGGGTGTATTAATGTAGTGTGTGTGCGGTGTTTTAATGAAGTAGTGTGTGGGGGATGTATTAATGTAGTAGTCTGGGGGTGTATTAATATAGTGTGTGTGGGGGTGTATTTATGTAGTGTGTGTGTTTGTTTGGGGTGTATTCATCTAGTAATGTGGTGGTTGTATTCATG
Source organism: Taudactylus pleione (assembly GCA_031769625.1). Lineage (NCBI taxonomy): Eukaryota > Metazoa > Chordata > Amphibia > Anura > Myobatrachidae > Taudactylus > Taudactylus pleione. The sequence goes on along the minus strand of JAUIMM010000528.1, from coordinate 3,535,202 downwards.
TAGTGTGTGTGTGGGGGGTGTACTAATGTAGTGTGTGTGTGTGGGGGGGTGTATTAATGTAGTGTGTGTGTGGGAGGGATGTATTCATGTAGTGTGTGTGGGGGGGTGTACTAATGTAGTGTGTGTGTGGGGTGGTGTATTAATGTAGTAGTGTGTGTGAGTTTGGGAGGGGTGTATTAATGTTGGTGTGTGTGTTTGTGGGGGGGTGTATTAATGTAGTAGTGTGGGGGGGTGTATTAATGTAGTAGTGTGTGAGGTGTATTAATGTAGTAGTGTGTGTGGGGTGTATTAATGTAGTGTGTGGGGGGTCTATTAATGTAGTGTGTGTGTGTGGGGGTGTGTATTAATGTAGTAGTGTGTGGGGGGTGTATTAATGTAGTAGTGTGTGGGGGGTGTATTAATATAGTGTGTGTGGGGGGGTGTATTAATGTAGTGTGTGTGGGGGGGTGTATTAATGTGGTGTGTGGGGGTGTATTAATGTACTGTGTGTGTGGGGTGTATTAATGTAGTTGTGTCGGGGGTGTATTAATGTAGTGTGTGTGTGTGGGGGTGTATTAATGTAGTAGTGTGGGGGGTGTATTAATGTAGTGTGTGTGTGGGGGGTGTATTAATGTAGTGTTTGTGTGGGGGGTGTATTAATGTAGTGTGTGTGTGGGGTGTATTAATGTAGTGTGTGTGTGGGGGTGTATTAATGTAGTGTGTGTGGGGGGTGTATTCATGAAGTGTGTGTGTGTGTGTGTGTGTGTGGGGTGTATTAATGTAGTGTGTGTGTGGGGGTGTGTGTTTGTGTGGGGTGTAATCATGTAGTAATGTGGGGGGTGTATTAATGTAGTGTGTGTGTGTGGGGGGTGTATTAATGTAGTGTGTGTGTGTGTGTGTGGGGGGTGTATTAATGTAGTAGTGTGTGTGGGGGGTGTATTAATGTAGTGTGTGGGGTGTATTAATGTAGTACTGTGTGTGGGGTGTATTAATGTAGTGTGTGTGTGGGGGGTGTATTAATGTAGTGTGTGTGTGGGCGGGGGTGTATTAATATAGTGTGTGTGTGGGCGGGTGTATTAATGTAGTGTGTGTGGGGTGTATTAATTTAGTGTGTGTGTGGGGGGGGTGTATTAATGTAGTGTTTGTGTGGGAGGGGTGTATTCATGTAGTGTGTGTGTGGGGGATGTATTAATGTGTGTTTGTGTGGGGAGTGTATTAATGTAGTGTGTAGGGGGGGTGTATTAATGTAGTGTGTGTGTGTGTGTGTGTGTGTGTGTGTGTGTGTGGGGTGTATTAATGTAGTGTGTGTTTGTGGGGTGTATTAATGTAGTAGTGTGGGGGTGTATTAATGTAGTGTGTGTGTGGGGTGTATTAATGTAGTGTGTGTGGGTGTATTAATGTAGTGTGTGTGGGGTGTAATAATGTAGTAGTGTGTGGGGGATGTATTAATGTAGTGTGTGTGTGGGGGTGTATTAATGTAATGTGTGTGTGGGGGGTGTATTAATATAGTGTGTGTGGGCGGAGTATTAATGTAGTGTGTGTGTGGGGTGTATTAATGTAGTGTGTGTGTGGGGGGTTTATTAATGTAGTGTGTGTGTGTGGGGGGTGTATTAATGTAGTGTTTGTGTGGGGGGTGTATTAATGTAGTGTGTGTGTGGGGTGTATTAATGTAGTGTGTGTGTGGGGGGGTGTATTAATGTAGTGTGTGTGGGGGGTGTATTCATGAAGTGTGTGTGTGGGGTGTATTAATGTAGTGTGTGTGTGGGGGTGTGTGTTTGTGTGGGGTGTAATCATGTAGTAATGTGGGGGGTGTATTAATGTAGTGTGTGTGTGTGTGGGGGGTGTATTAATGTAGTGTGTGTGTGTGTGTGGGGGGGGTGTATTAATGTAGTAGTGTGTGTGGGGGGTGTATTAATGTAGTGTGTTGGGTGTATTAATGTAGTACTGTGTTTGGGGTGTATTAATGTAGTGTGTGTGTGGGGGGTGTATTAATGTAGTGTGTGTGTGGGCGGGGGTGTATTAATAGAGTGTGTGTGTGGGCGGGTGTATTAATGTAGTGTGTGTGTGGGGTGTATTAATGTAGTGTGTGTGTGTGGGGGGGTGTATTAATGTAGTGTTTGTGTGGGAGGGGTGTATTCATGTAGTGTGTGTGTGGGGGATGGATTAATGTGTATTTGTGTGGGGAGTGTATTAATGTAGTGTGTAGGGGGGGTGTATTAATGTAGTGTGTGTGTGTGTGTGTGTGTGTGGGGGGTGTATTAATGTAGTGTGTGTTTGTGGGGTGTATTAATGTAGTAGTGTGGGGGTGTATTAATGTAGTGAGTGTGTGGGGTGTATTAATGTAGTGAGTGTGTGGGGTGTATTAATGTAGTGTGTGTGTGTGTGTGTGGGTGTATTAATGTAGTGTGTGTGGGGTGTAATAATGTAGTAGTGTGTGGGGGATGTATTAATGTAGTGTGTGTGGGGGGGGTGTATTAATGTAGTGTGTGTGTGGGGGGTGTATTAATATAGTGTGTGTGGGCGGAGTATTAATGTAGTGTGTGTGTGGGGTGTATTAATGTAGTGTGTGTGTGGGGGGTTTATTAATGTAGTGTGTGTGTGTGTGGTGGGGGTGTATTAATGTAGTGTGTGTGTGGGGGGTGTATTAATGTAGTGTGTGTGTGTGGGGTGTATTAATGTAGTAGTGTGGGGGGTGTATTAATGTAGTGTGTGTATTAATATAGTGTGTGGGGGGGTGTATTAATGTAGTGTGTGTGGGGGGGTGTATTAATGTAGTGTGTGTGGGGTGTATTAATGTAGTAGAGTGGGGGTTGTATTAATGTAGTGTGTGTGGGGGGGTGTACTAATGTAGTGTGTGTGTGTGTGTGGGGGGGGTGTATTAATATAGTGTGTGTGGGCGGAGTATTAATGTAGTGTGTGTGTGGGGTGTATTAATGTAGTGTGTGTGTGGAGGGTTCATTAATGTAGTGTGTGTGTGTGGTGGGGGTGTATTAATGTAGTGTGTGTGGGGGGGGTGTATTAATGTAGTGTGTGTGTGTGGGGTGTATTAATGTAGTAGTGTGGGGGGTGTATTATTGTAGTGTGTGTATTAATATAATGTGTGGGGGGGTGTATTAATGTAGTGTGTGTGGGGGGGTGTATTAATGTAGTGTGTGTGGGGTGTATTAATGTAGTAGAGTGGGGGTTGTATTAATGTAGTGTGTGCGGGGGGGGGTGTACTAATGTAGTGTGTGTGTGTGGGGGGTGTATTAATGTAGTAGTGTGGGGGGTGTATTAATGTAGTGTGTGTATTAATATAGTGTGTGGGGGGGTGTATTAATGTAGTGTGTGTGGGGGGGTGTATTAATGTAGTGTGTGTGGGGTGTATTAATGTAGTAGAGTGGGGGTTGTATTAATGTAGTGTGTGTGGGGGGGTGTACTAATGTAGTGTGTGTGTGTGTGTGTGGGGGGTGTATTAATATAGTGTGTGTGGGCGGAGTATTAATGTAGTGTGTGTGTGGGGTGTATTAATGTAGTGTGTGTGTGGAGGGTTCATTAATGTAGTGTGTGTGTGTGGTGGGGGTGTATTAATGTAGTGTGTGTGGGGGGGGTGTATTAATGTAGTGTGTGTGTGTGGGGTGTATTAATGTAGTAGTGTGGGGGGTGTATTATTGTAGTGTGTGTATTAATATAATGTGTGGGGGGGTGTATTAATGTAGTGTGTGTGGGGGGTGTATTAATGTAGTGTGTGTGGGGTGTATTAATGTAGTAGAGTGGGGGTTGTATTAATGTAGTGTGTGCGGGGGGGGGTGTACTAATGTAGTGTGTGTGTGTGGGGGGTGTATTAATGTAGTGTGTGTGTGGGAGGGGTGTATTCATGTAGTGTGTGTGGGGGTGTATTAATGTAGTGTGTGTGTGGGGGCTGTATTAATGTAGTGTGTGTGGGGGGTGTATTAATGTAGTGTGTGTGTTTGTTTGGGGTGTATTCATCTAGTAATGTGGGGGTTGTATTAATGTAGTGTGGGTGGGGTGTATTAATGTAGTAGAGTGGGGGTTGTATTCATGTAGTGTGTGTGTGGGTGGTGTACTAATGTAGTGTGTGTGTATGGGGGGGTGTATTAATGTAGTGTGTGTGTGGGAGGGATGTATTCATGTAGTGTGTGTGGGGGTGTATTAATGTAGTGTGTGTGGGGTGTTTTAATGTAGTAGTGTGTGGGGGGTGTATTAATGTAGTGTGTGTGTGGGGGTTGTATTAATGTAGTGTGTGTGTGGGGGTGTGTGTTTGTGTGGGGTGTAATCATGTAGTAATGTGGGGGGTGTATTAATGTAGTGTGTGTGTGTGTGGGGTGTATTAATGTAGTGTGTGTGTGTGTGTGTGTGGGGTGTATTAATGTAGTAGTGTGTGTGGGGGGTGTATTAATGTAGTGTGTGGGGTGTATTAATGTAGTACTGTGTGTGGGGTGTATTAATGTAGTGTGTGTGTGGGGGGTGTATTAATGTAGTGTGTGTGTGGGCGGGGGTGTATTAATATAGTGTGTGTGTGGGCGGGTGTATTAATGTAGTGTGTGTGGGGTGTATTAATGTAGTGTGTGTGGGGTGTATTAATGTAGTGTGTGTGTATGGGGGGGTGTATTAATGTAGTGTTAGTGTGGGAGGGGTGTATTCATGTAGTGTGTGTGTGGGGGATGTATTAATGTGTTGTGTGGGGAGTGTATTAATGTAGTGTGTAGGGGGGATGTATTAATGTGTGTGTGTGTGGGGTGTATTAATGTAGTGTGTGTTTGTGGGGTGTATTAATGTAGTAGTGTGGAGGTGTATTAATGTAGTGTGTGTGTGGGGTGTATTATTGTAGTGTGTGTGTGTGTGTGTGTGGGTGTATTAATGTAGTGTGTGTGGGGTGTAATAATGTAGTAGTGTGTGGGGGATGTATTAATGTAGTGTGGGGGTGTATTAATGTAATGTGTGTGTGGGGGGTGTATTAATATAGTGTGTGGGCGGAGTATTAATGTAGTGTGTGTGGGGTGTATTAATGTAGTGTGTGTGTGGGGGGTTTATTAATGTAGTGTGTGTGTGTGGGGGGTGTATTAATGCAGTGTTTGTGTGGGGGGTGTATTAATGTAGTTTGTGTGTGGGGTGTATTAATGTAGTGTGTGTGTATGGGGGGGTGTATTAATGTAGTGTTAGTGTGGGAGGGGTGTATTCATGTAGTGTGTGTGTGGGGGATGTATTAATGTGTGTTTGTGTGGGGAGTGTATTAATGTAGTGTGTAGGGGGGGTGTATTAATGTAGTGTGTGTGTGTGTGGGGTGTATTAATGTAGTGTGTGTTTGTGGGGTGTATTAATGTAGTAGTGTGGGGGTGTATTAATGTAGTGTGTGTGTGGGGTGTATTAATGTAGTGTGTGTGTGGGGGGTGTATTAATGTAGTGTGTGTGGGGTGTAATAATGTAGTAGTGTGTGGGGGATGTATTAATGTAGTGTGTGTGTGGGGGTGTATTAATGTAATGTGTGTGTGGGGGGTGTATTAATATAGTGTGTGTGGGCGGAGTATTAATGTAGTGTGTGTGTGGGGTGTATTAATGTAGTGTGTGTGTGGGGGGTTTATTAATGTAGTGTGTGTGTGTGGGGGGTGTATTAATGTAGTGTTTGTGTGGGGGGTGTATTAATGTAGTGTGTGTGTGGGGTGTATTAATGTAGTCTGTGTGTGGGGGGGTGTATTAATGTAGTGTGTGTGGGGGGTGTATTCATGAAGTGTGTGTGTGTGGGGTGTATTAATGTAGTGTGTGTGTGGGGGTGTGTGTTTGTGTGGGGTGTAATCATGTAGTAATGTGGGGGGTGTAATAATGTAGTGTGTGTGTGTGGGGGGTGTATTAATGTAGTGTGTGTGTGGGGGGGTGTATTAATGTAGTAGTGTGTGTGGGGGGTGTATTAATGTAGTGTGTGGGGTGTATTAATGTAGTACTGTGTTTGGGGTGTATTAATGTAGTGTGTGTGTGGGGGGTGTATTAATGTAGTGTGTGTGTGGGCGGGGGTGTATAATAAAGTGTGTGTGTGGGCGGGTGTATTAATGTAGTGTGTGTGTGGGGTGTATTAATGTAGTGTGTGTGTGTGGGGGGGGTGTATTAATGTAGTGTTTGTGTGGGAGGGGTGTATTCATGTAGTGTGTGTGTGGGGGATGTATTAATGTGTGTTTGTGTGGGGAGTGTATTAATGTAGTGTGTAGGGGGGGTGTATTAATGTAGTGTGTGTGTGTGTGTGTGTGTGTGGGGTGTATTAATGTAGTGTGTGTTTGTGGGGTGTATTAATGTAGTAGTGTGGAAGTGTATTAATGTAGTGTGTGTGTGGGGTGTATTAATGTAGTGTGTGTGTGTGGGTGTATTAATGTAGTGTGTGTGGGGTGTAATAATGTAGTAGTGTGTGGGGGATGTATTAATGTAGTGTGTGTGTGGGGGGTGTATTAATGTAGTGTGTGTGTGGAGGGTGTATTAATATAGTGTGTGTGGGCGGAGTATTAATGTAGTGTGTGTGTGGGGTGTATTAATGTAGTGTGTGTGTGGGGGGTTTATTAATGTAGTGTGTGTGTGTGGTGGGGGTGTATTAATGTAGTGTGTGTGTGGGGGGTGTATTAATGTAGTGTGTGTGTGTGGGGTGTATTAATGTAGTAGTGTGGGGGGTGTATTAATGTAGTGTGTGTATTAATATAGTGTGTGGGGGGGTGTATTAATGTAGTGTGTGTCGGGGGGTGTATTAATGTAGTGTGTGTGGGGTGTATTAATGTAGTAGAGTGGGGGTTGTATTAATGTAGTGTGTGTGGGGGGGTGTACTAATGTAGTGTGTGTGTGTGTGTGTGTGGGGGGGTGTATTAATATAGTGTGTGTGGGCGGAGCATTAATGTAGTGTGTGTGTGGGGTGTATTAATGTAGTAGTGTGGAAGTGTATTAATGTAGTGTGTGTGTGGGGTGTATTAATATAGTGTGTGGGGGGGTGTATTAATGTAGTGTGTGTGGGGGGGTGTATTAATGTAGTGTGGGTGGGGTGTATTAATGTAGTAGAGTGGTGGTTGTATTAATGTAGTGTGTGCGGGGGGGGTGTACTAATGTAGTGTGTGTGTGTGGGGGGTGTATTAATGTAGTGTGTGTGTGGGAGGGGTGTATTCATGTAGTGTGTGTGGGGGTGTATTAATGTAGTGTGTGTGAGGTGTTTTAATGTAGTAGTGTGTGGGGGTGTATTAATGTAGTGTGTGTGTGGGGGTTGCATTAATGTAGTGTGTGTGGGGGGTGTATTAATGTAGTGTGTGTGTGGGGGGTGTATTAATGTAGTAGTGTGGGGGTGTATTAATATAGTGTGTGTGGGGGGGTGTATTAATGTAGTGTGGGTGGGGTGTATTAATGTAGTAGAGTGGGGGTTGTATTCATGTAGTGTGTGTGTGGGGGGTGTACTAATGTAGTGTGTGTGTGTGGGGGGGTGTATTAATGTAGTGTGTGTGTGGGAGGGATGTATTCATGTAGTGTGTGTGGGGGTGTATTAATGTAGTGTGTGTGGGGTGTTTTAATGTAGTAGTGTGTGGGGGGTGTATTAATGTAGTGTGTGTGTGGGGGTTGTATTAATGTAGTGTGTGTGGGGGTTGTATTAATGTAGTGTGTGTGTGGGGGGTGTATTAATGTAGTAGTGTGGGGGTGTATTAATGTAGTGTGTGTGTTTGTGTGGGGTGTATTCATGTAGTAATGTGGGGGTTGTATTAATGTAGTGTGTGTGTGTGGGGTGTATTAATGTAGTGTATGTGTGTGTGAGAGGGCGGTGTATTAACGTAGTAGTGTGTGTGTGGAGTTTTATTAATGTACTGTGTGTGGGGTATATTCATGTAGTGTGTGTGTGGGGGATGTATTAATGTAGTGTGTGTGTGTGTGGGGGGTGTATTAATGTAGTGTGTGTGTGTGGGGGGGTATTAATGTAGTGTGTGTGGGGGGTGTATTAATGTAGTGTGTGTGTGTGTGTGGGGTGTATTAATGTAGTGTGTGTGTGTGTGGGGTGTATTAATGTATTGTGTGTGTGTGGGGTGTATTAATGCAGTAGTGTGGGGGGTGTATTAATGTTGTGTGTTTGTGTGGGAGGTGTATTAATGTAGTGTGTTGCGGGGTGTATTAATGTAGTGTGTGTGGGGTGGGTGTATTAATGTAGTGTGTGTGGGGTGTATTAATGTAGTGTGTGTCTGGGGGGGTGTATTAATGTAGTGTGTGTGTGGGGTGTATTAATGTAGTGTTTGGGGTGTTGTATTAATTTAGTGTGTGTGTGTGTGTGGGGGGGTGTATTAATGTAGTGTGTGTGTGGGGGGGTGTATTAATGTAGTGTGTGTGTGGCGTGTATTAATGTAGTGTGTGTATGTGTGTGTGGGTGTATTAATGTAGTGTGTGGGGTGTATTAATGTAGTAGTGTGTGGGGGATGTATTAATGTAGTGTGTGTGGGGGGGTGTATTAATGTAGTGTGTTTGTGGGGGGTGTATTAATGTAGTGTGTGTGGGTGGAGTATTAATGTAGTGTGTGTGTGGAGTGTATTAATGTAGTGTGTGTCTGGGGGGTTTATTAATGTAGTGTGTGTGTGTGGTGGGGGTGTATTAATGTAGTGTGTGTGTGGGGGGGGTGTTTTAATGTAGTGTGTGTGTGTGTGGGGTGTATTAATGTAGTAGTGTGGGGGGTGTACTAATGTAGTGTGTGTATTAATATAGTGTGTGGGGGGGGTGTATTAATGTAGTGTGTGTGGGGGGGTGTATTAATGTAGTGTGTGTGGGGTGTATTAATGTAGTAAAGTGGGGGTTGTATTAATGTAGTGTGTGTGTGTGGGGTGTACTAATGTAGTGTGTGTGTGTGGGGGGGTGTATTAATGTAGTGTGTGTGTGGGAGGGGTGTACTCATGTAGTGTGTGTGGGGGTGTATTAATGTAGTGTGTGTGGGGTGTTTTAATGTAGTAGTGTGTGTGGGGTGTATTAATGTAGTGTGTGTGTGGGGGGTGTATTAATGTAGTAGTGTGGGGTATAATAATGTAGTGTGTGCGTGTGGGGTGTACTAATGTAGTGTGTGTGTTTGTGTGGGGTGTATTCATGTAGTAATGTGGGGGTTGTATTAATGTAGTGTGTGTGTGGGGGGTGTATTAATGTAGTGTGGTTGTTGGGGGTGTATTAATGTAGTGTGTGTGTGGGGGGTTGTATTAATGTAGTGTGTGTGTGTGTGGGGGGGGTGTATTAATGTAGTGTGTGTGTGGGGTTGTGTATTATTGTAGTGTGTGTGTGCTTGTGTGGGGTGTATTCATGCAGTAATGTGGGGGGTGTATTAATGTGGTGTGTGTGGGGGGGTGTATTAATGTAGTGTGTGTGTGGGGGGTGTATTAATGTAGTAGTGTGTGTGTTGGGTGTATTAATGTAGTAGTTTGTGGGGGGTGTATTAATGTAGTAGTGTGGGGGTGTATTCATATAGTGTGTGTGCGGGGTGTATTCATGTAGTAATGTGGGGGTTGTATTAATGTAGTGTGTGTGTGGGGTGTATTAATGTAGTTTATGTGTGTGTGTGAGGGGGGTGTATTAATGTAGTAGTGTGTGGGGTTGTATTATTGTACTGTGTGTGGGGTATATTAATGTAGTGTGTGTGTGGGGGGATGTATTAATGTAGTGTGTGTGTGGGGGGTGTATTAATGTAGTGTGTGTGTGGGCGGTGTATTAATGCAGTAGTGTGTGGGGGGTGTATTATTGTAGTGTGTGTGTGGGGGGTGTATTAATGTAGTAGTGTGTGGGGGGTGTATTAATGTAGTAGTGTGGGGGTATATTAATATAGTATGTGTGGGGGTGTATTAATGTAGTTTGTGTGGGGTGTATTCATGTAGTAGTGTGTGGGGTGTATTAATGTAGTGTGTGTGGGGGGGGTGTATTAATGTAGTGTGTGTGTGGGGGGTGTATTAATATAGTGTGTGTGTGGGGTGTATTAATGTAGTGTGTGTGTTGGTGGGGGGTGTATTAATGTAGTAGTGTGGGGGGTGTATTAATGTAGTGTGTGTATTAATGTAATGTGTGGGGGGGTGTATTAATGTAGTGTGTGTGGGGGGGTGTATTAATGTAGTGTGTGTGGGCGGGTGTATTAATGTAGTGTGTGTGGGGTGTATTAATGTAGTAGTGTGTGGGGTGTATTAATGTAGTGTGTGTGTGGGGTGTATTAATGTAGTGTGTGTGTGGGGGGTGTATTAATGTAGTGTGTGTGTGGGGGTATATTAATGTAGTATTGTGTGTGTGTGTGTTTGTGTGGGGTGTATTCATGTGGTAATGTGGGTTTGTATTAATGTAGTGTGTGTGTGGTGTATTAATGTAGTGTATGTGTGTGTGGGGTGTATTAATGTAGTAGTAGTGTGTGTGTGGGGGGATGTATTAATGTAGTGTGTGTGTGGGGGGTTTATTAATGTAGTGTGCTTGTGGGGGGAGTATCAGTGTAGTGTGTGTGTGGGGTGTATTAATGTGTGTGTGGGGGGTATTAATGTAGTGTGTGTGTGAGGGAGTATTAATGTAGTGTGTGTGTGGGGGGGTGTATTAATGTAGTGTGTGTGTGTGTTTGTGTGGGGTGTATTCATGTAGTAATGTGGGGGGTGTATTAATGTGGTGTGTGTGTGTGGGGGGTGTATTAATGTAGTGTGTGTGTGGGGGTATATTAATGTAGGGTGTGTGAGTTGTATTCTTGTAGTGTGTGTGTGGGGGTTGTATTAATGTAGTGTGTGTGTGGGGCTTGTATTAATGTAGTGTGTGTGTGGGGGGTGTATTAATGTAGTGTGTGTGGGGGGGTGTTTTAATGTAGTGTGTGTGTGGGGGGTGTATTAATGTAGTAGTGTGGGGTGTGTATTAATGTTGTGTGTTTGTGTGGGTGGTGTATTAATGTAGTGTGTGGAGGGGGTGTATTAATGTAGTGTGTGTGTGTGAGGGGGGTGTATTAATGTAGTGTGCGTGTGTGGGGTGTATTAATGTAGTAGTGTGGGGATGTATTAATGTAGTGTGTGTGGGGGGTGTATTAATGTAGTGTGTGTGTGGCGGTGTATTAATGTAGTGCGTGTGTGTGTGGGGGGGTTTATGAATGTAGTGTGTGTGTGGGGGGGTGTATTCATGTAGTGTGTGTGTGTGTGTGTGGGAGGTGTAGTAATGTAGTGTGTGTGTGTGGGGGTATATTAATGTAGTATTGTGTGTTTGTGTTTGTGTGGGGTGTATTCATGTATTAATGTGGGGGGTGTATTAATGTAGTGTGTGTTTGTGTGTGTTGTGTATTAATGTAGTGTATGTGTGTGTGGGCTGTATTAATGTAGTAGTGTGTGTGTGTGGGGGAGTATTAATGTAGTGTGTGTGGGGTATATTAATTTAGTGTGTGTGTGGGGGGATGTATTAATGTAGTGTGTGTGTGTTGGGGGATGTATTAATGTAGTGTGTGTGTGGTGGGTGTATTAATGTAGTGTGTGTGTGTGGGGTGTATTAATTTAGTGTGTGGGGGGTTGTATTAATGTAGTGTGTGTGTGTGTTTGTGTGGGGTGTATTCATGTAGTAATGTGGGGGTGTATTAATGTAGTGTGTGTGTGGGGTGTATTAATGTAGTGTGTGTGGGGTGTATTAATGTAGTAGTGTGTGGTGGGTGTATTAATGTAGTATGTGTGTGGGGGGTGTATTAATGTAGTGTGTGTGTGGGCGGTGTATTAATGTAGTGTGTGTGGGGTGTATTAATGTAGTGTATGTGTGGCGGGGTGTATTAATGTAGTGTGTGTGTGGGGGGTGTATTAATGTAGTGTGTGTTGTGGGGTGTATTAATGTAGTGTGTGTGTGGGGTGTATTAATGTTGTAGTGTGGGGGGTGTATTAATGTAGTGTGTGTGTGTGGGGTGTATTAATGTAGTAGTGTGGGGGGTGTATTAATGAAGTGTGTGTATTAATGTATTGTGTGGGGGTATGTATTAATGTAGTGGGTGTGTGGGGGTGTGTATTAATGTAGTGTGTGTGTGTGTGGGGGGGTGTATTAATGTAGTGTGTGTGGGGTGCATTAATGTAGTAGTGTGAGGGGTATATTAATGTAGTGTGTGTGTGGGGGGTGTATTAATGTAGTGTGTGTGGGGTGTATTAATATAGTGTGTTTGTGTGTGTAGGGGGTGTATTAATGTAGTGTGTGTGTTTGTGTGGGGTGTATTCATGTAGTAATGTGGGGGTTGTATTAATGTGGTGTGTTAGTGTGTGGCGTGTATTAATGTAGTGTATGTGTTTGTGTGAGGGGGGTGTATTAATGTAGTAGTGAGTGTGTGGGGTTGTATTAATGTAGTGTGTGTGGGGTATATTAATGTAGTGTGTGTGTGGGGGGTGTATTAATGTAGTGTGTGTGTGGGGTGTATTAATGTAGTGTGTGGGGGTTGTATTAATGTAGTGTGTGTTGTGGGGTGTATTAATGTAGTGTGTCTTTGGGGTGTATTAATGTAGTAGTGTGGGGGGTGTATTAATGTAGTGTGTGTGTGTGGGGTGTATTAATGTAGTAGTGTGGGGGGTGTATTAATGAAGTGTGTGTATTAATGTATTGTGTGGGGGTGTGTATTAATGTAGTGGGTGTGTGGGGGTGTGTATTAATGTAGTGTGTGTGTGTGGGGGGGTGTATTAATGTAGTGTGTGTGGGGTGCATTAATGTAGTAGTGTGAGGGGTATATTAATGTAGTGTGTGTGTGGGGGGTGTATTAATGTAGTGTGTGTGGGGTGTATTAATATAGTGTGTGTGTGTGTGTAGGGGGTGTATTAATGTAGTGTGTGTGTTTGTGTGGTGTGTATTCAAGTAGTAATGTGGGGGTTGTATTAATGTAGTGTGTTAGTGTGTGGGATGTATTAATGTAGTGTATGTGTTTGTGTGAGGGGGGTGTATTAATGTAGTAGTGAGTGTGTGGGGTTGTATTAATGTAGTGTGTGTGGGGTATATTAATGTAGTGTGTGTGTGTGGGGTGTATTAATGTAGTGTGTGTGGGGTGTATTAATGTAGTGTGTGGGGGTTGTATTAATGTAGTGTGTGTGTGTGGGGGGGGTGTATTAATTTAGTGTGTTTGTGAGGGGGTGTATTAATGTAGTGTGTGTGTGTGTGTTTGTGTGGGGTGTATTCATGTACTAATGTGGGGGGTGTATTAATGTGGTGTGTGTGTGTGTGTGGGGGGTGTATTAATGTAGTATGTGTGTGGAGGTGTATTAATGTATTGTGTGTGTGGGGTGTATTAATGTAGTGTGTGGGGGGTTGTATTAATGTAGTGTGTGTGTGTGTGGGGGTGTATTAATGTAGTGTGTGTGGGGGGGTGTATTAATGTAGTGTGTGTGTGGGGGGGTGTATTAATGTAGTGTGTGTGTGAGGCGGTGTATTAATGTAGTGTGTGTGTGTGTATGTGGGGTGTATTCATGTAGTAATGTGGGGGGTGTATTAATGTGGTGTGTGTGTGGGGGGTGTATTAATGTAGTGTGTGTGGGGGTGTATTAATGTAGAGTGGGTGGGGTGTATTAATGTAGTAGTGTGTGGGGTATATTAATGTAGTGTGTGTGTGGGGGGTGTATTAATGTAGTGTGTGTGTGGGGTGTATTAATGTAGTGTGTGGGGGTTGTATTAATGTAGTGTGTGTGTGTGTGTGGGGGGGGGTGTATTAATTTAGTGTGTTTGTGAGGGGGTGTATTAATGTAGTGTGTGTGTGTGTGTGTTTGTGTGGGGTGTATTCATGTACTAATGTGGGGGGTGTATTAATGTGGTGTGTGTGTGTGGGGGGTGTATTAATGTAGTATGTGTGTGGTGGTGTATTAATGTATTGTGTGTGTGGGGTGTATTAATGTAGTGTGTGGGGGGTTGTATTAATGTAGTGTGTGTGTGTGTATGTGGGGTGTATTCATGTAGTAATGTGGGGGGTGTATTAATGTGGTGTGTGTGTGGGGGGTGTATTAATGTAGTGTGTGTGGGGGTGTATTAATGTAGAGTGGGTGGGGTGTATTAATGTAGTAGTGTGTGGTGGGTGTATTAATGTAGTGTGTGTGTGGGGGGAGTATTAATGTAGTGTGTGTGTGTGGGCGGTGTATTAATGTACTGTGTGTTTGGGGTGTATTAATATAGTGTGTGTGTGTGGGGGGTTTATTAATGTAGTGTGTGTGTGGGGGGTGTATTAATGTAGTGTGTGTGTGTGGGGCTGTATTAATGTAGTGTGTGTGTGGGGTGTATTAATGTAGTGTGTGTGTGGGGGGTGTATTGATGTAGTGTGTGTGTGGGGTGTATTAATGTAGTAGTGTGGGGGGTGTATTAATGTAGTGTGTGTATTAATGTAATGTTTGGGGGGTGTATTAATGTAGTGTGTGGGGGGGTCTATTAATGTAGTGTGTGTGGGGTGTCATAATGTAGCAGTGTGTGGGGTGTATTAATGTAGTGTGCGTGTGGGGTGTATTAATGTAGTGTGTGTGTGGGGGGTGTATTAATGTAGTGTGTGTGGGGGGGGTGTATTAATGTAGTGTGTGTGTGGGGGGTGTGTATTCATGTAGTAATGTGGGGGTTGTATTAATGTAGTGTGTGTGTGTGTAGTGTATTAATGTAGTGTATGTGTGTGTGTGTGAGGGGGGTGTATTAATGTAGTAGTGTGTGTGTGGGGTTGTATTAATGTAGTGTGTTTGGGGTATATTAATGTAGTGTGTGTGGGGGGATGTATTAATGTAATGTGTGTGTGGGGGGTGTATTAATGTAGTGTGCGTGTGGGGGGAGTATCAATGTAGTGTGTGTGTGGGGTGTATTAATGTGTGTGTTGGGGTTGTATTAATGTAATGTGTGTGTGTGGGGTGTATTAATGTAGTAGTGTGTGGGGGTTGTATTAATGTAGTGTGTGTGTGTGGGGGGGTTGTATTAATGTAGTGTGTGTGTGGGCGGTGTATTAATGTAGTGTGTGTGTGGGGTGTATTAATGTAGTGTGTGTGTGTGGGGGGGTTGTATTAATGTAGTGTGTGTGTGAGGGGGTGTATTAATGTAGTGTGTGTGTGGGGGGTGTATTAATGTAGTAGTGTGGGGGGTGTATTAATGTTGTGTGTTTGTGTGGGGGTTGTATTAATGTAGTGTATGTGGGGGGGGGTATATTAATGTAGTGTGTGTGTCTGGGGGGGTGTATTAATGTAGTGTGTGTGTGTGGGGTGTATTAATGTAGTGTGTGTGTGTGGGGTGTATTAATGTAGTAGTGTGTGTGGGGGGTTTATTAATGTAGAGTGTGTGTGGGGGTGTATTAATATAGTGTGTGTGTGGGAGGTGTATTAATGTACTATTTGTGTGTGGGGGTATATTAATGTAGTATTGTGTGTGTGTGTTTGTGTGGGGTGCATTCATGTAGTAATGTGGGGTTTGTATTAATGTAGTGTGTGTGTGGGGTAAATTAATGTAGTGTGTGTGAGGGGGGATGTATTAATGTAGTGTGTGTGTGGGGTGTATTAATGTAGTGTGTGGGGGGTTGTATTAATGTAGTGTTTGTGTGTGGGGGGTGTATTAATGTAGTGTGTGTGTGGGGGGGTGTATTAATGTAGTGTGTGTTTGTGTGGGGTGTATTCATGTAGTAATGTGGGGGGGTGTATTAATGTAGTGTGTGTGTGTGGGGTGTATTAATGTAGTAATGTGGGGGGTGTATTAATGTAGTGTGTGTGGGGTGTATTAATGTAGTAGTGTGTGGTGGGTGTATTAATGTAGTGTGTGTGTGGGGGGAGTATTAATGTAGTGTGTGTGTGTGGGCGGTGTATTAATGTAGTGTGTGTGTGGGGTGTATTAATATAGTGTGTGTGTGTGGGGGGTTTATTAATGTAGTGTGTGTGTGGGGGGTGTATTAATGTAGTGTGTGTGTGGGGCTGTATTAATGTAGTGTGTGTGTGGTGTGTATTAATGTAGTGTGTGTAGCGGGTGTATTGATGTAGTGTGTGTGTGGGGTGTATTAATGTAGTAGTGTGGGGGGTGTATTAATGTAGTGTGTGTATTAATGTAATGTGTGGGGGGGTGTATTAATGTAGTGTGTGGGGGGGTATATTAATGTAGTGTGTGTGGGGTGTATAAATGTAGCAGTGTGTGGGGTGTATTAATGTAGTGTGCGTGTGGGGTGTATTAATGTAGTGTGTGTGTGGGGGGTGTATTAATGTAGTGTGTGTGTGGGGGGTGTATTAATGTAGTGTGTGTGTGGGGGGTGTGTATTCATGTAGTAATGTGGGGGTTGTATTAATGTAGTGTGTGTGTGTGTGGTGTATTAATGTAGTGTATGTGTGTGTGTGTGAGGGGGGTGTATTAATGTAGTAGTGTGTGTGGGGTTGTATTAATGTAGTGTGTTTGGGGTATATAAATGTAGTGTGTGTGGGGGGATGTATTAATGTAATCTGTGTGTGGGGGTGTATTATTGTAGTTTGCGTGTGGGGGGAGTATCAATGTAGTGTGTGTGTGGGGTGTATTAATGTGTGTGTGGGGGTGTATTAATGTAGTGTGTGTGTGGGGTGTATTAATGTAGTGTGGGTGTGGGGGGTGTATTAATGTAGTGTGTGTGTGGGGGGTGTATTGATGTAGTAGTGTGGGGGCTGTATTAATGTAGTGTGTGTATTAATGTAATGTTTGGGGGGGTGTATTAATGTAGTGTGTGGGGGTCTATTAATGTAGTGTGTGTGGGGTGTATTAATGTAGTAGTGTGTGGGGTGTATTAATGTAGTGTGTGTGTGGGGTGTATTAATGTAGTGTGTGTGTGGGGGGTGTGTATTCATGTAGTAATGTGGGGGTTGTATTAATGTAGTGTGTGTGTGTGTGGTGTATTAATGTAGTGTATGTGTGTGTGTGTGAGGGGGGTGTATTAATGTAGTAGTGTGTGTGTGGGGTTGTATTAATGTAGTGTGTTTGGGGTATATTAATGTAGTGTGTGTGGGGGGATGTATTAATGTAATGTGTGTGTGGGGGGTGTATTAATGTAGTGTGCATGTGGGGGGAGTATCAATATAGTGTGTGTGTGGGGTGTATTAATGTGTGTGTGGGGGGTTGTATTAATGTAGTGTGTGTGTGTGGGGTGTATTAATGTAGTAGTGTGTGGGGGGTGTATTAATGTAGTGTGTGTGTGTGGGGGGGTTGTATCAATGTAGTGTGTGTGTGGGCGGTGTATTAATGTAGTGTGTGTGTGGGGTGTATTAATGTAGTGTGTGTCTTTGGGGGGTTGTATTAATGTAGTGTGTGTGTGGGGGGTGTATTAATATAGTAGTGTGGGGGGTGTATTAATGTTGTGTGTTTCTGTGGGGGTTGTATTAATGTAGTATATGTGGGGGGGGGTGTATTAATGTAGTGTGTGTGTCTGGGGGGGGTGTATTAATGTAGTGTGTGTGTGTGGGGTGTATTAATGTAGTGTGTGTGTGTGGGGTGTATTAATGTAGTAGTGTGTGTGTGGGGGGTTTATTAATGTAGAGTGTGTGTGTGGGGGGGTGTATTAATGTAGTGTGTGTGTGGGAGGTGTATTAATGTAGTGTGTGTGTGTGGGGGTATATTAATATAGTATTGTGTGTGTGTGTTTGTGTGGGGTGCATTCATGTAGTAGGTTTGTATTAATGTAGTGTGTGTGTGGGGTATATTAATGTAGTGTGTGTGTGGGGGGATGTATTAATGTAGTGTGTGTGGGGGGGAGTATTAATGTAGTGTGTGTGTGTGGGGTGTATTAATGTAGTGTGTGGGGGGTTGTATTAATGTAGTGTGTGTGTGTGGGGGGTGTATTAATGTAGTGTGCGTGTGGGGGGGTGTATTAATGTAGTAATGTGGAGGGTGTATTAATGTAGTGTGTGTGGGGTGTATTAATGTAGTAGTGTGTGGTGGGTGTATTAATGTAGTGTGTGTGTGGGGGGAGTATTAATGTAGTGTGTGTGTGTGGGCGGTGTATTAATGTACTGTGTGTTTGGGGTGTATTAATATAGTGTGTGTGTGTGGGGGGTTTATTAATGTAGTCTGTGTGTGGGGGGTGTATTAATGTAGTGTGTGTGTGTGGGGTGTATTAATGTAGTAGTGTGTGTGTGGGGGGTTTATTAATGTAGAGTGTGTGTGTGTGTGTGGGGGTGTATTAATGTAGTGTGTGTGTGGGAGGTGTATTAATGTACTGTTTGTGTGTGGGGGTATATTAATGTAGTATTGTGTGTGTGTGTTTGTGTCAGGTGCATTCATGTAGTAATGTGGGGTTTGTATTAATGTAGTGTGTGTGTGGGGTAAATTAATGTAGTGTGTGTGTGGGGGGATGTATTAATGTAGTGTGTGTGGGGTGGGTGTATTAATGTAGTGTGTGTGTGGGGTGTATTAATGTAGTGTGTGTGTGGGGGGGTGTATTAATGTAATGTGTGTGTGTGTGTGGGGTGTATTAATAGTGTGTGGGGGGTTGTATTAATGTAGTGTGTGTGTGTGGGGGGTGTATTAATGTAGTGTGCGTGTGGGGGGGTGTATTAATGTAGTGTGTGTTTGTGTGGGGTGTATTCATGTAGTAATGTGGGGGGGTGTATTAATGTAGTGTGTGTTTGTGTGGGGTGTATTCATGTAGTAATGTGGGGGGGTGTATTAATGTAGTGTGTGTGGGGTGTATTAATGTAGTAGTGTGTGGTGGGTGTATTAATGTAGTGTGTGTGTGGGGGGAGTATTAATGTAGTGTGTGTGTGTGGGCGGTGTATTAATGTAGTGTGTGTGTGGGGTGTATTAATATAGTGTGTGTGTGTGGGGGGTTTATTAATGTAGTGTGTGTGTGGGGGGTGTATTAATGTAGTGTGTGTGTGGGGCTGTATTAATGTAGTGTGTGTGTGGGGTGTATTAATGTAGTGTGTGTGTGGCGGGTGTATTGATGTAGTGTGTGTGTGGGGTGTATTAATGTAGTAGTGTGGGGGGTGTATTAATGTAGTGTGTGTATTAATGTAATGTGTGGAGGGGTGTATTAATGTAGTGTGTGGGGGGTCTATTAATGTAGTGTGTGTGGGGTGTATTAATGTAGCAGTGTGTGGGGTGTATTAATGTAGTGTGCATGTGGGGTGTATTAATGTAGTGTGTGTGTGGGGGGTGTATTAATGTAGTGTGTGTGTGGGGGGTGTGTATTCATGTAGTAATGTGGGGGTTGTATTAATGTAGTGTGTGTGTGTGTGGTGTATTAATGTAGTGTATGTGTGTGTGTGAGGGGGGTGTATTAATGTAGTAGTGTGTGTGGGGTTGTATTAATGTAGTGTGTTTGGGGTATATAAATGTAGTGTGTGTGGGGGGATGTATTAATGTAATCTGTGTGTGGGGGGTGTATTATTGTAGTTTGCGTGTGGGGGGAGTATCAATGTAGTGTGTGTGTGGGGTGTATTAATGTGTGTGTGGGGGTGTATTAATGTAGTGTGTGTGTGGGGTGTATTAATGTAGTGTGTGTGTGGGGGGTGTATTAATGTAGTGTGTGTGTGGGGGGTGTATTGATGTAGTAGTGTGGGGGCTGTATTAATGTAGTAGTGTGGGGGCTGTATTAATGTAGTGTGTGTATTAATGTAATGTTTGGGGGGGTGTATTAATGTAGTGTGTGGGGGGGTGTATTAATATAGTAGTGTGTGGGGTGTATTAATGTAGTGTGTGTGTGGGGTGTATTAATGTAGTGTGTGTGGGGGTGTGTATTCATGTAGTAATGTGGGGGTTCTATTAAAGTAGTGTGTGTGTGTGTGTGGTGTATTAATTTAGTGTATGTGTGTGTGTGTGGGGGGATGTATTAATGTAATGTGTGTGTGGGGGTGTATTAATGTAGTGTGCGTGTGGGGGGAGTATCAATGTAGTGTGTGTGTGGGGTGTATTAATGTGTGTGTGGGGGGTTGTATTAATGTAGTGTGTGTGTGTGGGTGTATTAATGTAGTAGTGTGTGGGGGGTGTATTAATGTAGTGTGTGTGTGTGGGGGGGATGTATCAATGTAGTGTGTGTGTGGGCGGTGTATTAATGTAGTGTGTGTGTGGGGTGTATTAACGTAGTGTGTGTCTGTGGGGGGTTGTATTAATGTGGTGTGTGTGTGAGGGGGTGTATTAATGTAGTGTGTGTGTGGGGGGTGTATTAATATAGTAGTGTGGGGGGTGTATTAATGTTGTGTGTTTCTGTGGGGGTTGTATTAATGTAGTGTATGTGGGGGGGGTGTATTAATGTAGTGTGTTTGTCTGGGGGGGGTGTATTAATGTAGTGTGTGTGTGTGGGGTGTATTAATGTAGTGTGTGTGTGTGGGGTGTATTAATGTAGTAGTGTGTGTGTGGGGGGTTTATTAATGTAGAGTGTGTGTGTGTGTGTGTGGGGGTGTATTAATGTAGTGTGTGTGTGGGAGGTGTATTAATGTAGTGTGTGTGTGTGGGGGTATATTAATATAGTATTGTGTGTGTGTGTTTGTGTGGGGTGCATTCATGTAGTAGGTTTGTATTAATGTAGTGTGTGTGTGGGGTATATTAATGTAGTGTGTGTGTGGGGGGATGTATTAATGTAGTGTGTGTGGGGGGGTGTATTAATGTACTGTGTGTGTGGGGTGTATTAATGTAGTGTGTGTGTGGGGGGGTGTATTAATGTAATGTGTGTGTGTGTGTGGGGTGTATTAATGTAGTGTGTGGGGGGTTGTATTAATGTAGTGTGTGTGTGGGGGGTGTATTAATGTAGTGTGCGTGTGGGGGGGTGTATTAATGTAGTGTGTGTTTGTGTGGGGTGTATTCATGTAGTAATGTGGGGGGGTGTAATAATGTAGTGTGTGTGTGGGGTGTATTAATGTAGTAATGTGGGGGGTGTATTAATGTAGTGTGTGTGGGGTGTATTAATGTAGTAGTGTGTGGTGGGTGTATTAATGTAGTGTGTGTGTGGGGGGAGTATTAATGTAGTGTGTGTGTGTGGGCGGTGTATTAATGTACTGTGTGTTTGGGGTGTATTAATATAGTGTGTGTGTGTGGGGGGTTTATTAATGTAGTGTGTGTGTGGGGGGTGTATTAATGTAGTGTGTGTGTGTGGCTGTATTAATGTAGTGTGTGTGTGGGGTGTATTAATGTAGTGTGTGTGTGGGGGGTGTATTGATGTAGTGTGTGTGTGGGGTGTATTAATGTAGTAGTGTTGGGGGTGTATTAATGTAGTGTGTGTATTAATGTAATGTGTGGGGGGTGTATTAATGTAGTGTGTGGGGGGGTGTATTAATGTAGCAGTGTGTGGGGTGTATTGATGTAGTGTGCGTGTGGGGTGTATTAATGTAGTGTGTGTGGGGGGTGTATTAATGTTGTGTGTGTGTGGGGGGTGTATTAATGTAGTGTGTGTGTGGGGGGTGTGTATTCATGTAGTAATGTGGGGGTTGTATTAATGTAGTGTGTGTGTGTGGTGTATTAATGTAGTGTATGTGTGTGTGTGTGAGGGGGGTGTATTAATGTAGTAGTGTGTGTGTGGGGTTGTATTAATGTAGTGTGTTTGGGGTATATTAATGTAGTGTGTGTGGGGGGATGTATTAATGTAATGTGTGTGTGGGGGGTGTATTAATGTAGTGTGCGTGTGGGGGGAGTATCAATGTAGTGTGTGTGTGGGGTGTATTAATGTGTGTGTGGGGGGTTGTATTAATGTAGTGTGTGTGTGTGGGGTGTATTAATGTAGTAGTGTGTGGGGGGTGTATTAATGTAGTGTGTGTGTGTGGGGGTTGTATTAATGTAGTGTGTGTGTGGGCGGTGTATTAATGTAGTGTGTGTGTGGGGTGTATTAATGTAGTGTGTGTGTGGGGGGGGTTGTATTAATGTAGTGTGTTTGGGGGGTGTATTAATGTAGTAGTGTGGGGGGTGTATTAATGTTGTGTGTTTGTGTGGGGGTTGTATTAATGTAGTGTATGTGGGGCGGGTGTATTAATGTAGTGTGTGTGTCTTGGGGGGGTGTATTAATGTAGTGTGTGTGTGGGGTGTATTAATGTAGTGTGTGTGTGTGGGGTGTATTAATGTAGTAGTGTGTGTGTGGGGGGTTTATTAATGTAGAGTGTGTGTGTGTGTGGGGGTGTATTAATGTAGTGTGTGTGTGGGAGGTGTATTAATGTACTGTTTGTGTGTGGGGGTATATTAATGTAGTATTGTGTGTGTGTGTTTGTGTGGGGTGCATTCATGTAGTAATGTGGGGTTTGTATTAATGTAGTGTGTGTGTGGGGTATATTAATGTAGTGTGTGTGTGGGGGGATGTATTAATGTAGTTTGTGTGGGGGGGGGTGTATTAATGTAGTGTGTGTGTCTTGGGGGGGTGTATTAATGTAGTGTGTGTGTGTGGGGTGTATTAATGTAGTGTGTGTGTGTGGGGTGTATTAATGTAGTAGTGTGTGTGTGGGGGGTTTATTAATGTAGAGTGTGTGTGTGTGTGGGGGTGTATTAATGTAGTGTGTGTGTGGGAGGTGTATTAATGTACTGTTTGTGTGTGGGGGTATATTAATGTAGTATTGTGTGTGTGTGTTTGTGTGGGGTGCATTCATGTAGTAATGTGGGGTTTGTATTAATGTAGTGTGTGTGTGGGGTATATTAATGTAGTGTGTGTGTGGGGTATATTAATGTAGTGTGTGTGTGGGGGGATGTATTAATGTAGTGTGTGTGGGGGGTGTATTAATGTAGTGTGTGTGTGGGGGGGTGTATTATTGTAGTTTGCGTGTGGGGGGAGTATCAATGTAGTGTGTGTGTGGGGTGTATTAATGTGTGTGTGGGGGTGTATTAATGTAGTGTGTGTGTGGGGTGTATTAATGTAGTGTGTGTGTGGGGGGTGTATTAATGTAGTGTGTGTGTGGGGGGTGTATTGATGTAGTAGTGTGGGGGCTGTATTAATGTAGTAGTGTGGGGGCTGTATTAATGTAGTGTGTGTATTAATGTAATGTTTGGGGGGGGTGTATTAATGTAGTGTGTGGGGGGGTGTATTAATGTAGTAGTGTGTGGGGTGTATTAATGTAGTGTGTGTGTGGGGTGTATTAATGTAGTGTGTGTGGGGGTGTGTATTCATGTAGTAATGTGGGGGTTCTATTAAAGTAGTGTGTGTGTGTGTGTGGTGTATTAATTTAATGTATGTGTGTGTGTGTGGGGGGATGTATTAATGTAATGTGTGTGTGGGGGTGTATTAATGTAGTGTGCGTGTGGGGGGAGTATCAATGTAGTGTGTGTGTGGGGTGTATTAATGTGTGTGTGGGGGGTTGTATTAATGTAGTGTGTGTGTGTGGGTGTATTAATGTAGTAGTGTGTGGGGGGTGTATTAATGTAGTGTGTGTGTGTGGGGGGGATGTATCAATGTAGTGTGTGTGTGGGTGGTGTATTAATGTAGTGTGTGTGTGGGGTGTATTAACGTAGTGTGTGTCTGTGGGGGGTTGTATTAATGTGGTGTGTGTGTGAGGGGGTGTATTAATGTAGTGTGTGTGTGGGGGGTGTATTAATATAGTAGTGTGGGGGGTGTATTAATGTTGTGTGTTTCTGTGGGGGTTGTATTAATGTAGTGTATGTGGGGGGGGTGTATTAATGTAGTGTGTTTGTCTGGGGGGGGTGTATTAATGTAGTGTGTGTGTGTGGGGTGTATTAATGTAGTGTGTGTGTGTGGGGTGTATTAATGTAGTAGTGTGTGTGTGGGGGGTTTATTAATGTAGAGTGTGTGTGTGTGTGGGGGTGTATTAATGTAGTGTGTGTGTGGGAGGTGTATTAATGTAGTGTGTGTGTGTGGGGGTATATTAATATAGTATTGTGTGTGTGTGTTTGTGTGGGGTGCATTCATGTAGTAGGTTTGTATTAATGTAGTGTGTGTGTGGGGTATATTAATGTAGTGTGTGTGTGGGGGGATGTATTAATGTAGTGTGTGTGGGGGGGTGTATTAATGTACTGTGTGTGTGGGGTGTATTAATGTAGTGTGTGTGTGGGGGGGTGTATTAATGTAATGTGTGTGTGTGTGTGGGGTGTATTAATGTAGTGTGTGGGGGGTTGTATTAATGTAGTGTGTGTGTGGGGGGTGTATTAATGTAGTGTGCGTGTGGGGGGGTGTATTAATGTAGTGTGTGTTTGTGTGGGGTGTATTCATGTAGTAATGTGGGGGGGTGTAATAATGTAGTGTGTGTGTGGGGTGTATTAATGTAGTAATGTGGGGGGTGTATTAATGTAGTGTGTGTGGGGTGTATTAATGTAGTAGTGTGTGGTGGGTGTATTAATGTAGTGTGTGTGTGGGGGGAGTATTAATGTAGTGTGTGTGTGTGGGCGGTGTATTAATGTACTGTGTGTTTGGGGTGTATTAATATAGTGTGTGTGTGTGGGGGGTTTATTAATGTAGTGTGTGTGTGGGGGGTGTATTAATGTAGTGTGTGTGTGTGGCTGTATTAATGTAGTGTGTGTGTGGGGTGTATTAATGTAGTGTGTGTGTGGGGGGTGTATTGATGTAGTGTGTGTGTGGGGTGTATTAATGTAGTAGTGTTGGGGGTGTATTAATGTAGTGTGTGTATTAATGTAATGTGTGGGGGGTGTATTAATGTAGTGTGTGGGGGGGTGTATTAATGTAGCAGTGTGTGGGGTGTATTGATGTAGTGTGCGTGTGGGGTGTATTAATTTAGTGTGTGTGGGGGGTGTATTAATGTTGTGTGTGTGTGGGGGGTGTATTAATGTAGTGTGTGTGTGGGGGGTGTGTATTCATGTAGTAATGTGGGGGTTGTATTAATGTAGTGTGTGTGTGTGGTGTATTAATGTAGTGTATGTGTGTGTGTGTGAGGGGGGTGTATTAATGTAGTAGTGTGTGTGTGGGGTTGTATTAATGTAGTGTGTTTGGGGTATATTAATGTAGTGTGTGTGGGGGGATGTATTAATGTAAGGTGTGTGTGGGGGGTGTATTAATGTAGTGTGCGTGTGGGGGGAGTATCAATGTAGTGTGTGTGTGGGGTGTATTAATGTGTGTGTGGGGGGTTGTATTAATGTAGTGTGTGTGTGTGGGGTGTATTAATGTAGTAGTGTGTGGGGGGTGTATTAATGTAGTGTGTGTGTGGGGGGGTTGTATTAATGTAGTGTGTGTGTGGGCGGTGTATTAATGTAGTGTGTGTGTGGGGTGTATTAATGTAGTGTGTGTGTGGGGGGGTTGTATTAATGTAGTGTGTTTGGGGGGTGTATTAATGTAGTAGTGTGGGGGGTGTATTAATGTTGTGTGTTTGTGTGGGGGTTGTATTAATGTAGTGTATGTGGGGCGGGTGTATTAATGTAGTGTGTGTGTCTTGGGGGGGTGTATTAATGTAGTGTGTGTGTGGGGTGTATTAATGTAGTGTGTGTGTGTGGGGTGTATTAATGTAGTAGTGTGTGTGTGGGGGGTTTATTAATGTAGAGTGTGTGTGTGTGTGGGGGTGTATTAATGTAGTGTGTGTGTGGGAGGTGTATTAATGTACTGTTTGTGTGTGGGGGTATATTAATGTAGTATTGTGTGTGTGTGTTTGTGTGGGGTGCATTCATGTAGTAATGTGGGGTTTGTATTAATGTAGTGTGTGTGTGGGGTATATTAATGTAGTGTGTGTGTGGGGGGATGTATTAATGTAGTTTGTGTGGGGGGGGTGTATTAATGTAGTGTGTGTGTCTTGGGGGGGTGTATTAATGTAGTGTGTGTGTGTGGGGTGTATTAATGTAGTGTGTGTGTGTGGGGTGTATTAATGTAGTAGTGTGTGTGTGGGGGGTTTATTAATGTAGAGTGTGTGTGTGTGTGGGGGTGTATTAATGTAGTGTGTGTGTGGGAGGTGTATTAATGTACTGTTTGTGTGTGGGGGTATATTAATGTAGTATTGTGTGTGTGTGTTTGTGTGGGGTGCATTCATGTAGTAATGTGGGGTTTGTATTAATGTAGTGTGTGTGTGGGGTATATTAATGTAGTGTGTGTGTGGGGTATATTAATGTAGTGTGTGTGTGGGGGGATGTATTAATGTAGTGTGTGTGGGGGGTGTATTAATGTAGTGTGTGTGTGGGGGGGTGTATTAATGTAATGTGTGTGTGTGTGTGTGTGGGGTGTATTAATGTAGTGTGTGTGGGGTTGTATTAATGTAGTGTGCGTGTGGGGGGGTGTATTAATGTAGTGTGTGTTTGTGTGGGGTGTATTCATGTAGTAATGTGGGGGGGTGTATTAATGTAGTGTGTGTGTGTGGGGTGTATTAATGTAGTAATGTGGGGGGGTGTATTAATGTAGTGTGTGTGGGGTGTATTAATGTAGTAGTGTGTGGTGGGTGTATTAATGTAGTGTGTGTGTGGGGGGAGTATTAATGTAGTGTTTGTGTGTGGGCGGTGTATTAATGTAGTGTGTGTGTGGGGTGTATTAATATAGTGTGTGTGTGTGGGGGGTTTATTAATGTAGTGTGTGTGTGTGGGGTGTATTAATGTAGTGTGTGTGTGGGGCTGTATTAATGTAGTGTGTGTGTGGGGTGTATTAATGTAGTGTGTGTGTGGCGGGTGTATTGATGTAGTGTGTGTGTGGGGTGTATTAATGTAGTAGTGTGGGGGGTGTATTAATGTAGTGTGTGTATTAATGTAATGTGTGTGGGGTGTATTAATGTAGCAGTGTGTGGGGTGTATTAATGTAGTGTGCGTGTGGGGTGTATTAATGTAGTGTGTGTTAGGGGGGTGTATTAATGTAGTGTGTGTGTGGGCGGTGTATTAATGTAGTGTGTGTGTGGGGGGTGTGTATTCATGTAGTAATGTGGGGGTTGTATTAATGTAGTGTGTGTGTGTGTGGTGTATTAATGTAGTGTGTGTGTGTGTGAGGGGGGTGTATTAATGTAGTAGTGTGTGTGGGGTTGTATTAATGTAATGTGTTTGGGGTATATAAATGTAGTGTGTGTGGGGGGATGTATTAATGTAATCTGTGTGTGGGGGGTATATTATTGTAGTGTGCGTGTGGGGGTAGTATCAATGTAGTGTGTGTGCGGGGTGTATTAATGTAGTGTGTGGTGGTGTATTAATGTAGTGTGAGTGTGTGGGGTGTATTAATGTAGTGTGTGTGTGGGGGGTGTATTAATGTAGTGTGTGTGTGGGGGGTGTATTAATGAAGTGTGTGTGTGGGGGGTGTGTATTCATGTAGTAATGTGGGGGTTGTATTAATGTAGTGTGTGTGTGTGTGGTGTATTAATGTAGTGTATGTGTGTGTGAGGGGGGTGTATTAATGTAGTAGTGTGTGTGGGGTTGTATTAATGTAGTGTGTTTGGGGTATATTAATGTAGTGTGTGTGGGGGATGTATTAATGTAATCTGTGTGTGGGGGGTGTATTAATGTAGTGTGCGTGTGGGGGGAGTATCAATGTAGTGTGTGTGTGGGGTGTATTAATGTGTGTGTGGGCGTGTTTTAATGTAGTGTGTGTGGGGTGTATTAATGTAGTGTGTGTGTGGGGGGTGTATTAATGTAGTGTGTGTGTGGGGGGTGTATTAATGAAGTGTGTGTGTGGGGGGGGTGTATTCATGTAGTAATGTGGGGGTTGTATTAATGTAGTGTGTGTGTGTGTGGTGTATTCATGTAGTGTATGTGTGTGTGAGGGGGGTGTATTAATGTAGTAGTGTGTGTGGGGTTGTATTAATGTAGTGTGTTTGGGGTATATTAATGTAGTGTGTGTGGGGGGATGTATTAATGTAATGTGTGTGTGGGGGGTTTATTAATGTAGTGTGCTTGTGGGGGGAGTATCAATGTAGTGTGTGTGTGGGGTGTATTAATGTGTGTGTGGGGGGTATTAATGTATTGTGTGTGTGAGGGAGTATTAATGTTGTGTGTGTGTGGGGGGGTGTATTAATGTAGTGTGTGTGTGTGTTTGTGTGGGATTTATTCATGTACTAATGTGGGGGGTGTATTAATGTGGTGTGTGTGGGGGGGGTGTATTAATGTAGTGTGTGTGTGGGGGTGTATTAATGTAGGGTGTGTGAGTTGTATTCTTGTAGTGTGTGTGTGGGGGTTGTATTAATGTAGTGTGTGTGGGGGGGGTGTATTAATGTAGTGTGTGTGGGGGGGTGTTTTAATGTAGTGTGTGTGTGGGGGGTGTATTAATGTAGTAGTGTGGGGTGTGTATTAATGTTGTGTGTTTGTGTGGGTGGTGTATTAATGTAGTGTGTGGAGGGGGTGTATTAATGTAGTGTGTGTGTGAGGGGGGTGTATTAATGTAGTGTGTGTGTGTGGGGTGTATTAATGTAGTAGTGTGGGGATGTATTAATGTAGTGTGTGTGGGGGGTGTATTAATGTAGTGTGTGTGTGGCGGTGTATTAATGTAGTGCGTGTGTGTGTGGGGGGGTTTATTAATGTAGTGTGTGTGTGGGGGGGTGTATTAATGTAGTGTGTGTGTGTGTGTGGGAGGTGTAGTAATGTAGTGTGTGTGTGTGGGGGTATATTAATGTAGTATTGTGTGTGTGTGTTTGTGTGGGGTGTATTCATGTATTAATGTGGGGGGTGTATTAATGTAGTGTGTGTTTGTGTGTGTTGTGTATTAATGTAGTGTATGTGTGTGTGGGCTGTATTAATGTAGTAGTGTGTGTGTGTGGGGGAGTATTAATGTAGTGTGTGTGGGGTATATTAATTTAGTGTGTGTGTGGGGGGATGTATTAATGTAGTGTGTGTGTGTTGGGGGATGTATTAATGTAGTGTGTGTGTGGGGGGTGTATTAATGTAGTGTGTGTGTGTGGGGTGTATTAATTTAGTGTGTGGGGGGTTGTATTAATGTAGTGTGTGTGTGTGTGGGGGGGTGTATTAATGTAGTGTGTGTTTGTGTGGGGTGTATTCATGTAGTAATGTGGGGGTGTATTAATGTAGTGTGTGTGTGGGGTGTATTAATGTAGTGTGTGTGGGGTGTATTAATGTAGTATGTGTGTGGGGGGTGTATTAATGTAGTGTGTGTGTGGGCGGTGTATTAATGTAGTGTGTGTGTGGGGTGTATTAATGTAGTGTATGTGTGGCGGGGTGTATTAATGTAGTGTGTGTGTGGGGGGTGTATTAATGTAGTGTGTGTGTGGGGTGTATTAATGTAGTGTGTGTGGGGTGTATTAATGTAGTAGTGTGTGGTGGGTGTATTAATGTAGTATGTGTGTGGGGGGTGTATTAATGTAGTGTGTGTGTGGGCGGTGTATTAATGTAGTGTGTGTGTGGGGTGTATTAATGTAGTGTATGTGTGGCGGGGTGTATTAATGTAGTGTGTTTGTGTGGGGTGTATTAATGTAGTGTGTGTTGTGGGGTGTATTAATGTAGTGTGTGTGTGGGGTGTATTAATGTAGTAGTGTGGGGGGTGTATTAATGAAGTGTGTGTATTAATGTATTGTGTGGGGGTGTGTATTAATGTAGTGGGTGTGTGGGGGTGTGTATTAATGTAGTGTGTGTGTGTGTGGGGGTGTATTAATGTAGTGTGTGTGGGGTGCATTAATGTAGTAGTGTGAGGGGTATATTAATGTAGTGTGTGTGTGGGGGGTGTATTAATGTAGTGTGTGTGGGGTGTATTAATATAGTGTGTTTGTGTGTGTAGGGGGTGTATTAATGTAGTGTGTGTGTTTGTGTGGGGTGTATTCATGTAGTAATGTGGGGGTTGTATTAATGTGGTGTGTTAGTGTGTGGCGTGTATTAATGTAGTGTATGTGTTTGTGTGAGGGGGGTGTATTAATGTAGTAGTGAGTGTGTGGGGTTGTATTAATGTAGTGTGTGTGGGGTATATTAATGTAGTGTGTGTGTGGGGGGTGTATTAATGTAGTGTGTGTGGGGTGTATTAATGTAGTGTGTGGGGGTTGTATTAATGTAGTGTGTGTTGTGGGGTGTATTAATGTAGTGTGTGTTTGGGGTGTATTAATGTAGTAGTGTGGGGGGTGTATTAATGTAGTGTGTGTGTGTGGGGTGTATTAATGTAGTAGTGTGGGGGGTGTATTAATGAAGTGTGTGTATTAATGTATTGTGTGGGGGTGTGTATTAATGTAGTGGGTGTGTGGGGGTGTGTATTAATGTAGTGTGTGTGTATGGGGGGGTGTATTAAAGTAGTGTGTGTGGGGTGCATTAATGTAGTAGTGTGAGGGGTATATTAATGTAGTGTGTGTGTGGGGGGTGTATAAATGTAGTGTGTGTGGGGTGTATTAATATAGTGTGTGTGTGTGTGTGTAGGGGGTGTATTAATGTAGTGTGTGTGTTTGTGTGGGGTGTATTCATGTAGTAATGTGGGGGTTGTATTAATGTAGTGTGTTAGTGTGTGGGATGTATTAATGTAGTGTGTGTGGGGGTGTATTAATGTAGAGTGGGTGGGGTGTATTAATGTAGT